>CAWUFW010001718.1:1200000-1590000 GCA_963921515.1 Calotriton arnoldi
CTTTTTCCTTTCTGTGCCCCCTTGCTGCCCCTGATTGTGCTCCATTTTCCTTTCTGTGCCCCATTGCTGCCCCTGATTGTGCTCGTTTTTTACTTTCTGTGCCCCCTTGCTGCCCCTGATTGTGCTCGTTTTTCCTTTCTGTGCCCCCTTGCTGCCCCTGATTGTGCTCGTTTTCTTTTCCTTTCTGTGCCCCCTTGCTGCCCTTATTGTGCTCGTTTTCCCTTCTGTGCCTGTTTCCCGCCGCTGCGCCCTGCGGCCCCGCCCCTCACTGCCCATTCGCTGCCCCATTCCCTGCTCCTCCCTCCCACCTCCCCATTTATGGCGGCCGCTGCGTGGTGAAGAGAGCGACCCCTGACCTTGACGGGTAGGTCGCTCCCCCACCACACAGCTCCGTCTGTGTGCCCTGCTGCTGCCCCTGATTGTGCTCGTTTTTCCTTTCTGTGCCCCCTTGCTGCCCCTGATTGTGCTCGTTTTTCCTTTTTGTGCCCCCTTGCTGCCCCTGATTGTGCTCCTTTTTTCCTTTCTGTGCCCCCTTGCTGCCCCTGATTGTGCTCGTTTTCCTTTCTGTGCCCCCTTGCTGCCCCTGATTGTGCTCGTTTTTCCTTTCTGTGCCCCCTTGCTGCCCCTGATTGTGCTCGTTTTTTCCTTTCTGTGCCCCCCTTGCTGCCCCTGATTGTGCTCGTTTTTCCTTTCTGTGCCCCCTTGCTGCCCCTGATTGTGCTAGTTTTTTACTTTCTGTGCCCCCTTGCTGCCCCTGATTGTGCTCGCTTTTCCTTTCTGTGCCCCCTTGCTGCCCCTGATTGTGCTAGTTTTTACTTTCTGTGCCCCCTTGCTGCCCCTGATTGTGCTCGTTTTTCCTTTCTGTGCCCCCTTGCTGCCCCTGATTGTGCTCGTTTTCTTTTCCTTTCTGTGCCCCCTTGCTGCCCTGATTGTGCTCGTTTTCCCTTCTGTGCCTGTTTCCCGCCACTGCGCCCCTGCGGCCCCGCCCCTCACTGCCCATTCGCTGCCCCATTCCCTGCTCCTCCCTCCCACCTCCCCATTTATGGCGGCCGCGCAGCGCGACGTGCGCAGCGGGCGCGCCGCTGGTGCGCCGAAGGCGCGCCTAAGGCAAGCCCGTCTGCGCCCGTCCGCGCCGTGACCGCGCCCAGCGCCAGACCCCTGGTCCGGGCATCCCCGCACCCGCCACATCAACAGACGCTGATACGACGCCAGCACCCTCCACGCACTCAACCCCGGAAAAGATCACGCCTGCTACCAGGCCACCCCGAAGCGCACCCAAGGGCCCTTCACCTGCCGGAACTGCAGCTACGCCAGCACCCGCCCCGCCAAACCACCGCCCAGGAAAGAACCCAACTACCTCAGATGCATTCTCCTCAACACCCGCTCCGCCCGCAAACACGCCATCGAACTCTGGGACCTTCTCGACTCAACCTCCCCAGATGTCGCATTCCTGACGGAGACCTGGCTGAATCCCGCTTCAGCCCCCGACATCGCCATTGCCATCCCGGACGGATACAAGATCACCCGCAGGGACCGCACCAACGGAGTCGGAGGAGGCATCGCCATCGTCCACAGGAACACCCTCAGAGTCTCAACCAACACCGACGACACCCTCAGCACCGCCGAACACATGCACTTCCAGATCCACACCGATCCCAACACCACCCTCAGAGGAACCCTCATCTACAGACCCCCGGACCCCGACCACAGTTCAGCGATTCCATCGCTGACTTCGTCAGCACACACGCCATCGCCTCCACGGACTACATCCTCCTCGGGGACCTGAACTTCCACCTCGAGAACAACAAGGACACCAACTCCACCACCCTGATCGACAACCTCGCCACCCTCGGACTCAGACAGCTCGTGACTACACCCACCCACGCCGCCGGCCACACGCTAGACTCCATCTTTACGCAAGCCCACACGTCTCCTTCAACCACACCTCCAAACCCCACTGGACTGACCACCACTGCATCCACTTCACCTACAGGAAGCCCACCACGCACCACCGCACCGAACAAATGCCTCGCCGCTGCTGGAGCAGAGTCACGGAAGACCAGCTAACCACAACCCTCGCCCTGAGCCCACCCGCCGAACCCTCCGACCCCACACCGCCGCCCGCAATCTCAGACAGTGGATCGACGACTGCGCCAACACCCTCGCCCCACTCAAGAATCCGCCCAACAGCCACACCAGCAAGAAAGCCACCTGGTTCACCGAAGACCTCCAGGCCTCCAAACGAACATGCCGAAAACTGGAGAAGATCTGGCTCCACGAACGGACAGCGGACAGCTACGCTGCCCACAAGAGCGCCACCCGCAGTCACCATCACCTCATCAGATCCGCCAAAAGGGCCTCACTCAAAGACCGCCTAGACAACAACGCACACAACAGCAAAGAGCTCTTCAACATCGTGAAGGAACTCTCCAACCCCAGCTCCAACACCAACGACATCCAGCCGTCGCGAGACCTAGTGCGACTCACTGGCCACCTTCTTCCACCGCAAAATCGCCGACATCCACGACAGCTTCAACACCACGACCGCCCCGGCAACCACCGAGACCACTGCCCCCACAACCACCAACCGCCTGCTCTCCTGGACCAACATCAACGACGAGGACACCAGCGAGATCATGAACACCATCCACTCCGGTTCACCGCTAGACCCGTGCCCTCACCACATCTTCAACAAAGCCAGTACAGCCATCGCACCCCATCTCCGGAAAATAATCAACATCTCCTTCGAGACAGCAACCTTCCCGGAAAGCTGGAAGCACGCCGAGATCACCGCCTTACTCAAGAAACCCAAGGCAGACCCCAAGGACCTCAAGAACTTCCGACCCATCTCTCTGCTCCCGTTCCCCGCGAAGGTCACCGAGAAAATCGTCAACAAACAACTGACCCGCTACCTCGAGGAGAACAACATCCTGGACCCTTCCCAGTCCGGCTTCCGCAGCAACCACAGCACCGAAACCGCCCTCATCGCCGCCACCGATGACATCAGGACCCTGCTAGACAATGGAGAAACAGCAGCCCTCATCCTCCTGGACCTATCAGCCGCCTTCGACACGGTCTGCCACCACACACTACGAACACGCCTTCACGACGCCGGGATCCAAGAGAAGGCCCTGGACTGGACCACATCCTTCCTTTCCGGCAGAACACAAAGCGTCCGCCTCGCCCCCTTCCGATCCAAGGCCACCAAGATCATCTGCGGCGTACCCCAAGGCTCCTCCCTCAGCCCAACGCTGTTCAACATCTACATGGCACCCCTCGCCCACGTCGCCCGACAGCACAACCTCAACATCATCTCCTACGCCGACGACACCCAGCTGATCCTCTCCCTCACCAAAGACCCTCACACCGCCAAAGCCCACCTCCACGAAGGAATGAAGGCCGTCGCCGAATGGATGAGGACCAGCCGCCTGAAGCTGAACTCGGACAAGACGGAGGTCCTCATCCTTGGTTCCAACCCTTCAGCCTGGGACGACTCCTGGTGGCCAACATCACTGGGAACAGCCCCGCCACCCACCGACCACGTACGCAACCTAGGGGTCATCCTCGACCCCACCCTCTCCATGACTAAGCAGGTCAACGCCGTTTCCTCATCCTGCTTTAACATCCTCCGAATGCTCCGCAGGATCTTCAAGTGGATCCCCACCGAAACAAGAAAAACAGTCACCCAGGCCCTCGTCACCAGCAGGCTGGACTACGGAAACGCCCTCTACGCAGGAACGACGGCTAAGCTCCTGAGACGGCTGCAACGCATCCAGAACGCCTCTGCACGTCTTATCCTCGACATCCCCCGACGCAGCCACATCACACCCCACCTGAGAGACCTGCACTGGCTCCCTGTCAACAAGAGGATAACCTTCAAGCTCCTCACCCACGCACACAAAGCACTCCACAACTCCGGACCAGCCTACCTCAACAGACGACTCAGCTTCTACACCCCCACCCGCCAGCTCCGCTTGACCAGCCTCGCCCTCGCCACAGTCCCCCGCATCCGGAAAACGACCGCCGGCGGCAGATCCTTCTCCCACCTCGCCGCCAAGACCTGGAACACCCTCCCCACCAACCTCCGACAGACCCAAGACCTACTGGCCTTCAGAAGACTCCTCAAGACCTGGCTCTTCGATCAGTAGCAGCACCACCCCCTCTTCCCCAGCGCCTTGAGACCCTCGCGGGTATGTAGTGCGCTTTATAAGTGACATGATTGATTGATTGATTGATTGATTGAAAGTGATTGTTTCAGTCTGCATGTCAGAATTTTCTAATGAAATAGAAGAGGATTTGAGATCTCACTTAAAACATGCACTAAATTTTCTTTTGCAGCACTAACCATAATTTCTATGGCAAAATGAACCCCCTCATTTTGTTCCTTTTTAAATTAAATGTTTTAAGTGTTACCAGTTTATTCCAATCAAGATGGCTTCAGGTGTGCCATACTTTTGTCATAAGTAAGACTGTTAGCGCTCTAGTTGTTCTTTAGAACACTCTGGGAAGCTGCAGTAGAACACAAAGGCATCAACTGACAGGCTGCTCCTGTTGAAATATAACAGGAAGATATTTGAGATCACACTTGAAACATGTCCTAATTTTTCTTTCTACAGCACTAAGCATAATTTCTATGACAAAATGAACCCCATCATTTTGTTCCTTTTTAAATTAAAAGTTTTAAGTGTTACCAGTTTATTCCAATCAAGATGGCTTCAGGTGTGCCATAGTTTTGTCATAAGTAAGACTGTTAGCGCTCTAGTTGTTCTTTAGAACACTCTGTGAAGCTGCAGTAGAACACAAAGGCATCAACTGACAGGCTGCTCCTGTTGAAATATAACAGGAAGATATTTGAGATCACACTTGAAACATGTCCTAATTTTTCTTTCCAGAGCACTAACCATAATTTCTATGACAAGATGAACCCCATCATTTTGTTCCTTTTTAAATTAAATGTTTTAAGTGTTACCAGTTTATTCCAATCAAGATGGCTTCAGGTGTGCCATACTTTTGTCATAAGTAAGGCTGTTAGCACTCTAGTTGTTCTTTAGAACACTCTGGGAAGTTGCAGTAGAACACAAAGGAATCAACTGACAGTCTCTGCCCTTGTTGGATGTACATGTTTTACTGAGAATGTCAGACTTCATTCTCACATGACTGTGAGAAGTTGGCCTGGCATATGCTGTCCACTAATTATAGTGGGCACCTTGCACCAGTCCAAATCGACTCTTATGGTAGGTAGGTTAAAGACAACCTTATTGAAAGCTATCCTAGTGGTAGCTGTGGAGAGCAGCCTTCAGGCTAAGTCTTGAAGGAATGTAAAGCAGCTTGTTTTACCAGTCTATAATCTCTTGAGTGACCGAATGAAAGAGCACCACACCAGGTATATATTCAAAATATATGTATTTATTACTAAACACACCCCTCTAGTCTCTTTATGAGGCTAGAGTTCGAAATACATAGGTTATAAGATCTTAAATCACAGTAATAGCACAAATACACGTTTGGGCCCTAGGGGCGTACCAAACCATATACCAATAAAGTGGTATGCGAACCACGACTGAACTAGACACTAGGCCTAGAGCCTCTAGAAGTGCTTGGACCACAAGGAACCACCCAAGGTAGTGACACAGGGGACCCACGGGAGACGCGTGCAGTGTAAATACACAACCGCGATACGCCGTTAACTTCTATGGAGAAAGTCGGGATCGGGAAAATAGAGGAAAGGGACACTTAAAAGAGGACTAGGACAAAACCCTTTGAGATCTAGGACTTTGAAGAGTCTCTACCCACGGGAGCACCGGAGTACTCGTGTTACCTCACCCAGGGAAGCGGGGTGCATAGGTGCCTTTCGGGGTCGGGTTTCGTCGTCGTTTCTTATGGCGATCTGCTGCAAAGTGCTGCTGGCGACCAGGAGAAAAGTGTCCGGGTGGATCCAAGAGTGGATCGGAGTTCTGAAGAACCTGAAAGCAGAGGGGACAGAGTCTGGGTCACTAGCCAGTGACCAGGAGGGCGATGGACAGATGCCCACCGATGTCGAGTGCTTCAAGTTCGTTGACGGTCGTCTTGACTCTTCAGCCACGAGGTCCGGGAGGCGTTGTCGGTGACCAGGAGCAGGATTCGGGCTGTTGCTTGATGTCTGTCGAGTGCAGAGGTGTCGGCGACCAGATTGGACCCAACAGGCCTTGGCAACGGCAAGTCTCGAGTAAGATGTAGATCGTCAATGATGCAGACCAGCAAGGTCTGGGGAACTCACCCAGCAAGGGTAAGTGAGGGAAGGCCTGGAGCAACCAGACTGCCAAGTAAAGAAAAGATTGGCCTTCGGTAAGGGCTACTAGCCAACGGGCTAGCGACCGCGAAGGAGCCTCGTGACGCCGCACGTGGAGCTGGCTTACAGGACACTCGTGGAGTGGGGGCCAGTGATCTTCGGTGCAGGTGGTGCTGGAGGCTAGGGCTACTCGGAGCCTAAAGCACGACTTCTTGGGAGACCCAGAAGATGGTGCACTTGCAAGTGTGCTCGGTGTCCAGGGGTCACGGTCTCACGTTACCCACGATAGCCACGGGCCTCAGCTTTGCTGGGGACTCAGGGTAGCCTCGGGAAGTCTGAGAATCCACCTCTGGTGATGCGATGACTTCGGCGTCCGACGGGAGCTTCAGTGATGCGAACCGGACAGATGCTTCTTTGGTGCCTGCCAAGCAGGGAGTCACTCCTTGACCCCAAGGGAGATTCTTCAGTCCTCTAATCGTGAGTAGAGCGTCGAAGGTCCAGGATTCTGTTTCAGAGTTTCGTCCAGGTATAATCTAAAGTCCTAAGGACTGGGTTCCTACCTTTATTCCAAAAATAGGGGATGGACTACTCTGTGGCCCCACCTATGGGTGGGTCAGGGCAGAGGGGTGGCTACACCCCTTTCCCTTTGTCCAGTTCGCGCCAAAGCAGGGGCTGCAAGCCCCTGATCCGGTTTGAACTGGGGTATGCACAGGGACACCAAATGTGCCCCCAGTGCAGGACTTCAAAGCACCCGAAAGTGCTCCCGCCCAGCCCCAATACACATTGTCCTGTCTGGGGAGGTGGTCACACCTCCCTGGGACAGGAAACCTATGTCCAGGCCTCCCCTGCCGGAGTTTCGTCCAGCAGCAGGAGGCCAGACTCGTGTCTGTGGCAGCAGCATCCATTTTGTGATGCCAGGGCTCTGGAAAGAAGTTACCGGACTCGTCAGAGTTAACATGCCTTTCCCTCTAGAAGGGTGGAATGCTACCCCCGCCGCCAGGATTGGCGGGGGTAGTATTCCAAGATGTTTGACACCAAACACGACATGTTTTGGTGCAGCCATTCCATAGTTAGCATTTTACCGCGAGGATATAATGCGTTTAAGAGTATATGGTCAGGCTGCACTACAAACAGCATCAGAGATGGTCTCCGAATGCTGCAGAGGGGCCCTGCTCATGCAGGGGCACCCTCTCACATAAGAACCATGCACTCTGCCTTTAGGATTGATAAGGCCTGCCTTAGGAGTGACTTATAGGTTTATATGTGTGTATGCTTTTAGTGATATAGGTAACCTATACCACAGCAAGGGGTGCATGCACCACCTTACCCAGGCTGCAGTAGCAGACCTGTGGTGTCAGTTTGGATGGCCTACCAGGGGTGGCATAATACATGCTGCAGCCCCTGGCAGGCCTCTGAGGTACCTATGCCCTTGGTACATAGTATACCATATACTAGGGACTTACAAGGGCACTCCAGATCCCAATCAGTGATGTGCCTAAGGCACATGGAGACCCTTTTAAAGAAGAAACAGCTAGGCTGGGGTTCTGAATAGCAGGGCCCCAGCCAGACTAATGTCGAAAACCAGTGAAGTATCAGCAAAAAGTGGGGGTACCCCTGTGAAGCAGATCCTACTCTCCTACAATGACTGAGAAAGATAATGTGAATTTACAGAAAATATGCTCTCATTTTAGCTTCTGGAGCACCTTCCAAAACTGTAAGGGACAAGCATGTGAAAATAGTTTTCTCTCAAACATGATTCATGAATTCCCAGCAGAAGGTTTTTCACAGGGTAAAATCACCTTAGAACACACCTCAATTCCTGAAATTAGTATGGTATCATCAACAAATGAATTCTAATGTAACTAAAGTCTGTTATCACCCTTTATAGTTCTCCTTTTGGTAACCCTCAAAATCTTCGATTCACTACAATGCATTTCAATGGGGTACTATCATTTATATTGGTCCCAAGATGGCTTCCAGCAATTCCAGGATGAAGTGCTGACAGCCAATCAGATCTCCCGATGACATGTGTGGTTAGGCTCCGCCCAGATATATATGTGTTTTTACTTTTGATTTTCTCAGCAACTACTGAACGGATTTACACCATTTAAAAAAAAGGGTTCTTTCTGAACCAAGAACTACCTCTTTGCCAAATGTGGTGTAATTCCGTTCAGCAGTTCGGGCTGTAGCCTTGCATAAAGTTTCCTATGGGAAATTGATTTTTTGACTCTTATTTTTTTAATTTCTCCGCAACTACTGAACCGATTTACACCATTTAACAAAAAGGGTTCTTTCTGAACCAAGAACTACCTCTTTGCCAAATTTTGTGTAATTCCGTTCAGCAGTTTGGGCTGTAGCCGTGGCTAAAGTTTCCTATGGGAAAATGAATGGGGAAAACACGTTTTGGGACCCCTTTTTCTCAGCCTCGCTTGACGAATCACCACGAAACTTTCAGGGTAGGAGCAGACCAGAGCGGGCCATAAAGTTTGAAAATTTCGCGAAGATTCGTCAACCGACGCAAGAGTTATTTCAAATAGAATGTTGCAGATTTCCTATGGAAAATAGGTCATAACTATAACTATCTACTGGCGACCGCCAGTAGATAATATATATAATATATATATATATATATATATATATATATATATATATAATACATTTTTGGGCAATTTACATAATTATTATTTTTTAAATAATTATTATCAAATAAAAATGCCATTCATTGATTGTTTAATTAAATTCACACACTATACTCTCACGTATGTAGCATCCCAAAACTAAAGTATATTTAAAATAAAGAATGATTACACAATTAACATACTAAGGGATAAATACAACTATTCATAGTAAAAAAATAAATATTTGTTAATTGATTACTACTTAAATAACTTCCCACCCCATACCTCTACAAATGCAACAACCTGCACCTAACATATAACCTAAACATTATAATAATTACACAAGTTACATAATTAATTATCAATTAAACAGTTCTGAATAATTTAATGATTCAGATGTGCTACAGAGTTATGGCAGATGGAAATCCAAAGCCTAATAGGCGCCAGAATAATTCTGTTTAATACACACCCAAAGCCCAACTCTTCATGTCAGATAAAAACAGGGCTGCTCTTAGTCAAGCCCCGTAGATGTATTTCAAATTAATTTTCTTGATCCTGAAGTGAGGAAACATCAGTGGAACCCCTTAAGTCTGAACCAAAGTTTACCATGAAAATGCACTTGCTTGTACAGACCGTCTTCTTGTGTTTGAATGTTTGATGAGTTTATTACCCATCCACAAGGAAAAATTAGAAATATCCCATAGGGCTAACAACCTTGTTAATTATAACAGATGGGTGCATCTTATGGCATTATTGAAAGGTAGACCCAAAAGGGAAAAAATACATTTTCCAAAATTCACCATATAGTGTGGATAGTTGTGGAATTAGGCATTTTTTGGCTGAAAATTAAGATAAAGGTGTGGAAATGTTAGTAATTACATCTTAGCCACCCATAAAGGAGACATAGCGCTCAATGAACTTCTTAAGTCCCTTTTGTTGTCCTGAATGTTAATGCATCATTGTCCCTGTACTGTAAGACTGGAATTGCATTATTGCACAGCCTTATCTGGTCATGAAAGTAGTCTTGCGTCATACCCTTGATTCATTTAGGGATTTTTTGTGGATGCATATATCTGCCATAGGTTTTTAGTCTCCACCGTATTGCAGGCATTGCTCAAAATATGCTAAATCATGAGTTTACAATATATGATCCAGTCTGAAAACTATCTATGACACAATTTTGGCCACAAAAATATTTTGTTGTGCAAAAATATTTTTTCAAAATATCGACAATTGCAATATCGACTTTACACACAAACACATATAAAGTAGGAGAATGTTGACTAAAATTGTGGTGGTCCAAAATATCAATATTATATTTGTAAGCATATATAATTAATTGTAATTAACACTATTGCAAAAGTTACAATATTGTTTTTGTAAATTAATATACTTAAAATAATTATATAACAGAAAACATATAAACATTTAAAATAAATGTATCAATTAATGAACATTTAATTAAATTATGCTTTCCAACTAATTCATTACACTATTAAAGCTAATTGCTAAATAAAAACTGAATATTTTCAATTACTTTGAATAAAAACAGCATAAACATGTATAATTATGAATAATTTTAAATATATATACATGACGACACATTTGGAATTTGCTAAACCATTATAAATATTTTTTGAAAATAAGTAACAGAGATTACAACATACCAAAATTGAAAATAATTTTAAAATTCCAGTCTAAATAACATCAGGGAAAGTGCCTACCTTGGTGGGGAGTCAGTCCACCAAACTTTGGGTAAAGTGTATACAATTAGGGCTGCTCACTTCACCCACATATTATCAGTGCTCATTTAAAATAATTTCTGAAAAAAACAAAAAAACTGCAAAGAACCTACATTTCAATTACATATTTTAGGATCTGAAAATATAAAAAATCATTCAAATACATTTAAAAAACAGCAGAATTGAAACAAAATGTTAAAATATTAAATACATGATATTTTATAGTGAACAATAGTCCTTAAACCCCAATCATAACCACATAACTAAATAAAGAGTAATAATCTAATATATTAATTACAAAAAAACATTTTTACCACCAAAATCTACATTCCAATGTTGAGATGTTAAGTATTTCACTTTTTAATTGTGATTTAATAATGATGAATAACACTATCCAACCATTCCCCAATAAGTTTACCAATATGTAATAAGGCATTTTATTGCTCATTAAACACATAATTACATAATGCAATAGACTTAAAATTCAGACTAGTTAGAAGAAATCACTCAAGAATTAATATAAAAATAGACTACTCAAATAATGTAATTTATTATATATTTTAGGAACAAGACTACCGACCTAATTCCCTATAAACCTGTATCCCAAAAATTAAAAAATGCATATTTTAAAATTATAAAATATGTAAGCAATTAAAATAACAATTAGTCTTTGCAATGTTTTAAATATTTTAAAATATTTAAAAAATTTAAAATATTAAGCAGTTAACAAATATTAATACACATTTAGAATGATGCTACAGACTCAAATCACAATGCAAAGCAGAACCCATAAAAAAGGTTTCTAAACCATATACACAAGTAGTTTTCTGGCAGGGGATTTTGAAGCCACGTTTGAGCCCCTCGATATCGACGACGTGCATCTAACCCAAATGAAGATAAAACTTGGGCCTTCTCCGTCTTGGCTGTCCCACCAATTCATAGATGGACACAAATTGCTCTTCAGCTGAAGGCCCTAGTCATTGAATAGGGGCTTAGCGCTGTCAACGGCCACACAAAATTTGATCATGCAGGGGCCCAGACTTTTAGCAAACCTTTCCACACCAGCAGAATCAATTGTATTTTAATCGATCTCCGGCTATGGCCTTTGGTCATTGGCGTGTGCGTATGCAAGAGAACTGAAAGTGTTCATAACCCTCTCTCCCTGTCCATGCAGGCACTCTATTTGACAAGTTCTCCAGTCCCAGGTCCATCTCTCTCTACAAGAGACATTAGACCCACTTCTGACAAGTGCCACTTACAGTGGAGTCAAGTGGTGGATGGCCCTGACATTCTCCTATCCTTCACTGCAGACCTAAATTACATCATGGCAGGGATTGAGGCTGGCTATCCCGCCACCCCAGATCAATTGGTTCTTACTCACTCAGCCTTCTTTGAATGTATATCAGGGCATTTCATAGTCCAGGCCCCTCTCAATAAATGAGGCACCCTTAAGACCTGTCTCTGGTACAACGCAGTATGTCGCAAGCTTCAGCACTCCTTAGTCTGAGCCATAAAAACCAGAGACACGAGAGCCTACAAAATGGCTATTTTCCATGCCAAAAAGAGATGGGATGAGCAGAGATAGAACACCCTTAAGTACGTCTATGTCAAAAGAGATTTCAACTTTATCCTGGCAGCTAGTCTCCCTCAACGGAGCCTCAGTTGCACCAGTTCTTGAAAACAACATTGCCCCCTCTGTTTGGGCTGACCACTTCAGTAATTTATACTCAGACACTTCTCTCAGCACTCCCAGTGACTCCATTATGACCCTGCCATTCCCAGCTCCATCTGTGCCCTTGTTTGACATCTTGGATGTGGTCCAATAACTTTTAGCTGTCGCAAGGGGAAGGGCTGCAGGGCTGGATGGCATCCCTGCCGACGTTTTTCATCTGATATGGAGGCTTCGCCTCATTACATTCTAACTATTGATAATGCTATCACTGCTGGGGCACCCACCCCTGAGTCATGGAAAGAAGCCACGTAATACCCATTCTTAAGAAAGGTGATAGGTCTCTTCATAGCAACTACAGACCCTTACATTTAATTGACAGCATTCAGAAAGTCTTTTGTCACTGTGTGCTTACAAAAATCCATGACTGGAGATCCAAGATGGATATCCTTAGTCCCTACCAGGCGGGCTTTCGGTTGAAAGATTCCACCATTAACTAGGACTTTCGTTTCCACCTGATCTACTGGAGCACTGTCATCATCGTCAAGGGTAACTTGTACATTGCCTTTATCGACTTGAGATCTGCATTCGAATTGTTGCCACGTACTACCCTCTAGCACACCCTCATCGATATGAAATTCCCATTGAACATACTGTCACTGGTAATCCGCCTCCACAAGGGCAACTTTGCATGTATTAGATGGGGGAAACAGGACAAGTTGATTGACAAGATACCAGTTCTCAGAGGTGTATGCCAGGGCTGAGTATTGGCTCCCAAACTCTTTTCTTTCTACAATAATGATATTGTTTCAATTCTATCTCTGGTCGAAGCAGACACACCCTTACTGGCCTGTACCAAAACCCCTATGCTCCTAATGGCACATTGATGGTCTTTAAGACCCATAGCGGTTTACAGAAACTTCTGTACCACTTTGAGGAGCTCTGCCTCGCTCAGGGTCTGGAGATCAGCACTACCAAAACAAAGCTGATGTGGTTTAATCCCCACAAATCCTTTCAAAAAGGCTATAGTACTGGGGGGGTCATCTCTTGAGAAGGTGGATTGCTTTACTTATTTGAGTATCACGTTCACCTGATGTGTGTCCTGGAAACCCCATGTTAGTAAAGCAGCTTTGAAACTTAAATAAATCATGGGCACAGTACTTAAACAATATCGGGCTACTCACACTAAACTCATTCCACCTGTGCTCTATCTGTATGAGGCTAAGGCTTTGAGCTCAGCTCTCTATGGGGCATAGTTGTGGGGCTTTTCCAACATTGAAATATTAATTAGCACTGAAAATACATTTCTATGCAATCTTGCTTTCCTTCCCCCTAGCACCCATTTGTATCCATGTTTATAGGACATGGGAGTAAGAAGCCTCACTGGTAAAGCCAGGCTATGTCCCCTGTTATACTGGAGGTGGCTGTGGACTACCCCAGAACTCGCCCACTATGCCACAGCCCTTCAGGATGTAATGGAAGCAGATCAATTTACCAAAGTACCTTGGCTTCTGAATATCAAAGAGCCACTTCATACCCTTGGGCTGTCTGACCTTTGGGACCATGCTGCCACTACTTGCTTTCCATCTAAAAACTCACTGAAGATGCTTTACTGGGCAGCCACAGTGGCCAATGACTGTAGAAAGGTTGATTCTTCCAAACTGGCAAGGGAATTTCTTAATTTCAAGCCCTTGAGTGGATATGAGTCATACTGTGACCAGGTGAGTGTCTCTGTAGACAGGAAGTTATATTTCCAGTTTACAGTGGGCACCCTCCCACTGAGAGTTTTTACCCTGAGGTGGTCTGTGGGGGCCACTGACAAAATGTCCTGTCTGTGTCTGTACTTCTTCAGCAGAGAATGGTGTACATGTATTTTTCGCCTGCTCAGCTTATGCTCACCCCCGCAGAGTTTGGCTAGCTCACACCAAAAGACGCCTAGATCAGCATAGTCATTCTGCTGCTCTTTGCATTTTGAGGGCGGATTGCAGTCCATCTTTCACTATACTAGTAGCCAAGTTCTTGGGGATCATGTGGGTACTACAAAGAAAGGTACTCTCCCCGTCTTAATCATATGTGGCTTACAACATCTTACTCTTATTCTTTTAAATTATATAGCGACAATATCTAGCAGCCTACTCTGTAGCACTTTTATTCTGTATATGCAAGTTGACATTTTAAAACTGTTATTGTACTAATTGTGGCACCTATTTACACTATGACTGTCTTATACTGAATTGTACTTGCACTGTTACGGCCCGGGAGACTGAAATATAGTTATTTGACTGTTATAAACAAATCGTTTTCTAATATAAAATAATTTAAACATTAAAAATAATTTCCAGTTTCAAAATGTTCATGACAAGACAGCAATCAAATAATACAAATGGATATACATTTTATTGACAAAAAGTCCCTGCCCATTCCCACAATATAGTCACCACAACCTGAAATTTAAATTTATTACATAATTAAAAGATGTATTGAACATGAAAACACATAAATAACAATACATAATAAATCAACATATTAATCAATTATGTTAATTGATATTTAAAGAAACACTACCCACTCATCCCCCAATAAACCCACCAACCCAAAAATGTATACATTACTTAAATTTTTTTAAACAGAAGGAAATAAAGCATAATACAATACTATAAAACAACATAAGAAAACATAGTAGATGATATCTTAAACTTTGATATTATTGTATAAAAAGTTTTTAAACACTTACCTTTGATATTTTTGTCCACGATATATGTGTAGTCACAATATTCTGATACCACAATATTATGGTCAGAATATCTTTTGGAGTTGATATTTAGTAGGAATGCCTCTGCAAGTCCTTTTATGTGCCCATCAATGCTAAATGTAAATGCGCAGTACATTCTAAATTGAAAAGACCATATTGCCACAATTGCCTGCAGGCCTGATAAATGTTGAGCAGTGCGGATATGCAGTAGACTCTTGCTAATCAATGCTTTTCTCTTTCCTGTCCTGAAGATTCACAGCTGCTTAGACAGAGCTCTGCCCTTCATAACGCAGCTGGGAGATGGCATATGTTTGTTCTTATTGTAAGCACAGAGATGTACTGTCTAGCCACATTGAAACCCAGGGGTGGAATAGGGCCTTTTCAACAGCATGGTGCTACAAATTCTTCAAATTCCTTATTTAACCAGAGTCTAAAACAGCAGCAACAGCTTGAGGGTTCTGATGCCAGAGGTTTGTTCTTTAGTCCTAGAATTGCCTACACTTTTTTATCAGGTTTTAGAAAATGAAAATGTCAAATGAAAGAAGCACTAATGAATTAGCTTGATACATTCATGCTAGCAGAATTGGCAGAGGGTGAATTGGGCTCTTTTCTATCCTGTTCTTCCAGATCTTGTAAGATCACATGCAGTGTAGTCAATGTCAGAGAGACCATTAGCAGGTCTTTATGGATCTTTGTGTTTTGCAGATGTGTGTTATACCATGGCACTTATTGGTGCTGGTCCCTGTTTTCTTTATGGTGAGCACCTACAGGTCATTATGAATTAACATGATCAAAGACCTTTGCTATACCAAGGATTTGTAACACAGGCGGTAAAACATTAGCTAGAACACATAAATCACATTTTCTTTGGGGTAGCAATGCATGATAGTAACAGGGACATGCTGTTTTTGGTGTGAGACACAGCAAAATACACATGTTAGTCCCCATTACTGGGAGCAAACTCATAATTGGAAGTTATTTATTTGACCTATAAATTCCAACCCAGTGGAAGCAAATTTTATCAGGTCCAATACGTATCAGCCCAAACACCGGACGACTCACAATGAGGACCTAAGCTGGCAGGGGTTACCACAACATTCCTTAGTTATGAGTGACTCTGAAAATGCAGCTGTCAGCCTAATTTAATTTAAATATTTTCTCAGTTTTACTTCTGTTTTCTGTGGTTTTTCCTCTGATCTCAAATTATCCTGCATCAGCAAATCAGCCCGTCTGTCAACTTGAGAGTCACTTTGTAAATCAGTCCATGACCCCATTCCCCATCTCTCCTCCCCTCATATACTTGAATTCATTTGCCAGACTAACTATCTGAAACACTAGAAAACTGGCTGTCCTCTTCTCTGTTTTAACCATTGTTGCCGCTTCTCCACAATTGCTAACACAAATTCTTCCCAAGTGGTGACCCTGATGCTGATGTGGGATTTCTTTATTTTTTGATGTTTTTAAACATTGCAATGTAATGATGAGGAAATATCTCACACTATACAGATATTCAAATTTCTATATTATTTCTTCCTGTATAAACCTGCTGGCTACCTGCTAGCTACTACACGTTGCTGCAAGTCTGCAAGTGCATACATTGCCAATACAGGGTGGGTGGAACTTGCGGAAATTCACTCCATGGAATTCTGCAGAGTTACATAAAATCTCAGTGAGATTCTGCGGAGTTATGCCAACAGGTTGAAAATATGCAGCTCGCACTGCTTGTGCTGCAATTTAGTGCCAGTAGCACAAGAAGTGCTGAAAATCAGGGCAAACAGCACCATGCATTGCGCAAGAGCACACGGCCACTCAAGTTGATTTTGCTGCCACTCGAGTGGAAAATCTATTCAAGCGGCAGCAAATCTACTCGAACGGCAGCCCTCTGACCACGACCGCTCAGGACCGCCCGGGTAAGAAAATCATTCTGGGGGCACCAAAACTTGCTTACGCTCACCAGCTCACTTTTTGTAGAGCCTTGTGGGAGAAAAATTCCGCCACACTGCGATTGGTGTAATTTGGCCAGAACTCTGCGTTAAAGAATAACATGGAGTGACCAAAATTCCACTGATTCCCCATGCAGAATGAAACATGCTGCCCCCTACTTGCCAGCGACTAATTGAATCTCTGCAACTGTTTCACCCCCCCTTCATCTCATGCTTTGAGGTCCTTGTCCATGACAGTGGTGCAATCCCTTATCACACAATCCCCGCTTGCCAGCTTTCTTACAGTGTTCTCTGCTCCACTTCCCAACACTGTTGTTAAACATTTTCTCTGGCAGTTTTTATTTCAAATACATTTAGTAATTTGCTGTGTGCCACTTTAGGCAACACAAACACATTCAAACCGCTCATAAAAGTAGTACTACTTTAGAGCCGCCAGCTCCATCCTCGAATTCCAGAAGAAACTGAAAACCTGGGTCTGCAAGTAGGCCCCAGACAGACCAGAACTTCCCTTTGTTTGACCCTGTCCATCAGTTTACAAGTACAATCAATTAATGACATTGGGCGGTAGCATTTTGGGTCCGACCTGTCCCCTTTTTCAAAAACGGGGACTATAATCATGGTGCCCCATGATTTGGGTGGCCCTGGGAAGCTATACAGCTTAAAATGTTGGTCAACAGGGGGAGCCATAGGACGGGATTGGCCAAAAACAAATCGGCAGGCACGCCATCAGGGCCAGATGCCTTGTTCTTTACAGTTTGATTTAATGCCCTTTCAACTTCATCAAGCGTTGGCCAGCTCTGGGGTCCCATAATTTAAGGTGGGACAGTACTCGCCATTAGCACCATATGCTGGAGAAGTGTTGTACCCAAGCATCTGGCCTAATTGTGGCATCAATACTACTGTTGTGGGAAATTTGGAAACAATTTGAGTTAACAGTTTTACAGAAGAGTCGAGGGTCTTTATTTTGACATGCTTCATGCAGTTGTTCTCAGGCCTCTTTTCATATATCCAGTTTATGTTTCTCCAGAGCCCATTTATATTTATTTCGGAAATGTTTTACCACTAAGTTATCCCGTGTTTTTTTTTTCAGTGCCTTCACAAGATTATTATGAGATAGTGAGCATTCACTGTTAAACCATTTACATAGCTTCTGGGGTCTTGGTCTATTGTCACTTCGTAGAGCAACATTAATGGTCTCAGTTATTATGGCAAAAGCCTTTAACATGGATGGGGGATTTATACTACATTCCAGGCACTCCAAAATGTGTCTCATATTGGTGGTCAGAATCCATTGAAGGACGGAATCTGGATCTACAGTGGACCACTTGCGAAACAGGCCTTTATTTTTATTATGAGATATGGGATGTAGATTAGTTTTCCCAGAGAGATAGCCAGTTTGGATCTCTAAACAAATGGTCGGAAGAAAGTGGTCACTGGACCAAACCTTGTGGATAGAAAAAGCCACAGATTGAGGTTTAAAGTAATCTGAAACGGCAATGAAGCCAATGAGAGTGCCTTGACCTCTGCCCGTAAAAGAAACATGATCTGGGCCTAGTGGTTGGATGAGATCTATTGTAAGAAAAAGAGAACATTTTGAGAGCAGCGAAATAAAGATGTTCACACATGGATTATGATAAAAATGGCAACCACCATCCTTGACCCCATGCACTAGAGACCATACAGACTACTTTGATAAGGGACATAATTTACAATTAAAATCACCCCCCAGAGAACAATGAAATCGGTGTTTAGCCCCTGTATGTGCCTGCTTAGTGATTTCTCTAAGTCTTCAGCAATGGCGGTATTGTTGGGGACAAAGTTGTTATGATAAAAATTGGCAATGACCAGCATTACATTCTGTTTAAAAAGAATATTAATAATTTGGGAATGTGGTGAGTGAAGCTGAGTCTTGCCTACTCTATCTGATAATGTTGTTGCTACTAAAGTTAATAGGCCACCCTTAAGATGGCCACCCAGAGATGCGTTAGCCGGAGTATGTATGGAAGCATAACCATTAATATGAACTGTCTCCCTCATCCAGGTTTCTTGAAGGCATATAATGCTATAATCTTTTATGAAATCATGCCAGGTTTCAGACTTCAACTTATTTGATAGACCTGCAATATTCCAAAACATGAACAATTGTACTATTGTAGCCGAGAGGTGCTCTCTCGTTGGTTGTGTGAGCAGTTATCTGGCAATCATCCCAGGATTTCTGGGCTATGTTTGGAGGCAACGTATATTGGGCCTTCTCAGCTGGTAGGATATTAACGGGTTCCACCAATGCTATCCTTACCGAATCAGAGAGGACAGGGCTGCCTGCATGTGTCAGATTATTAGTCACTGATATGACAGTTCTACCAGTGCTACCATCAGCGTTTATCATGCCTGAGTCACAATTAACAATCAGTACAGTTCCCCGCACCCTATAGAAAAAAACGATTAAAAGTTAGTATAACAAAGTTATGCAGAGCATTGCGAGTTATATGATGTGACCTCAGCTCTACCTGTGAACTTGGCTTAAAAAAATATCCAAGGGATACTGCCACAATAGGGCCACTCGCATTTCTACACCAAAAGAGCCTATCCATAAGGGAATGGACCAATGACATGTTTTTAAAGTTAACAACAACAAGACAATCGCCTACATCTTTTTTAGGTTGTGTGCCCACTCATGATACTTGTTCAAAATTATTTATATTCCTAAATAAATCTTCACTATTCGGCCAGTCCGTGGCTTTTGCTAGCCAGTGTACAGTTTAATTCCTTAACTGTGGCAAGTCTTCCTCTTTGTTAAGTGACAGAGGTGGAACATTCTTGAGGACTATTACCAGCGGAGTTGCTTCCGGTGGAAGGTGAAGGATTCTATCATGATTTTTCCTTAATTCAACGTGGCGATTGACAACTGATTCGGAGGTTCTGGCATCGTTTGCCCCAGTTAAAATTGTTGTGTGACCTCCACCAGTTGCTGAGGTAGATACAGCATGTGCTTGAGATTGAGAAGAGCAATGTAGAGTATTAGTAGTTGTAATGTTGGGGTGGCGGCCAGGTGCTGGGTCCAGATCAGGGAGAACTGACCTCTGGGGGGTGCAAATCGGTGCAACGCGTGGGCAGAGGGTCAAAGTCTGTTACATTGTTGGTCCCAGTGGTTACACTCAAGAGACTAGAGCCAATCAAAATGTTCAATGAATTGTCAATGCTGTTTAGAATACTTAAAAAAGGGTCAAGAAGGGATTTCACTACTGTTTCCAGTGAACTAACAAACTGACCATGCAACAGTGCGTCTCCCTTGTCCTTGGAACCTAAGTCAGCTTCCAAGTCAGATGCCCTAGCACTCTTCCTAGTGGTGGGAGCCAAAGTTTTTTTCCGGGTTACAGGTGGCAATACCTCTCTCTCTTCAATTTGCTGCATGCCTTTGCCTTTTGGGAGGGGGGCATAAGATGTCAAGAGAGCAACCTTGCTGAGTAATGTTAGGAGCTTCAGGGTCATTGGGTTTTATGGTGGGCGTGGGTGAGTTAGAGCCACTGGGTTGCTGACTCTGTGATGGACTGGCTGGTTCTACCAATGAACCTGTGTGTAGAGCCCACTTTGTAGCTCCCAGTCTCTCTTCCACACATTCGATCTCACTGTTAATGACCTCCATGGCAGTGGTGAGTAAGCTAGTGATGGTGGAGGTTAGTGGGCGGTCCTTGGCAGATGGCATGGTTAATTTACGTTTCCCCATCCTCTTACTGTGGTAACAAGTAGCCCGCCAGGGAATGAGGCTGTTTCACCAAGCCAAGAGACAGGCTGTTAATGACCTCCATGGCAGTGGTGAGTAAGCTAGTGATGGTGGAGGTTAGTGGGCGGTCCTTGGCAGATGGCATGGTTAATTTACGTTTCCCCATCCTCTTACCTGTGGTAACAAGTAGCCCGCCAGGGAATGAGGCTGTTTCACCAAGCCAAGAGACAGGGCCGAGCCCAGACTCGTGTGGCCGTGGATGGGCGCAGATGGGCCCGCCCTTGGCCTGGGCTTTGTCAAGGCACGGCCCGCGCACGTCCCACGCTGCAGAAGCCCAGAGGACTATTTATGCGCCTCCAGGCAAGGAACGATGACCAGCGGTGCCTCCTGGTGCTTAGGCTGCTGGGAAATGGAGTCCCTGGTGGGGTTTCGGCATTTGCGGCGTGCAGTGGCAGGTAAGAGGGCTACCACGCTGTGGAAGCCCTGATGACTCTTTATGCACCTCTGGGCGCAGAACGATGACCAGCGGAAATAGAGTCCCCGGTGGTGTTTGCGGCATTTGCTGCATGCAGTGGCAGGTAAGAGGGCTCCCATGCCGCAGGATCCCTGAGGACTCTTTATGCGCCTCCGGGCACGGAACGATGACCAGCGGCACCTCCTGGAGCTTAGGCTGCTGGGAAATGGAGTCCCTGGTGATGTTTGCAGCGTTTGCGGTGTGCAGTGGCAGGTAAGAGGGCTCCCGCGCTGCAGAAGCCCTGAGGACTCTTTATGTGCCTCTGGCCGCAAAACGATGACCAGCGGCACCTCCTGCCGCTTAGGCTGCTGGGAAATGGAGTCCCCGGTGGTGTTTGCGGTGTTTGCAGCGTGCAGTGGCAGGTAAGAGGGCTCCTGCGCTGCGGAAGCCCTGAGGACTCTTTATGCGCCTCCGGGCTGGAACGATGACCAGCGGCGCCTCCTGGCGCTTAGGCTGCTGGGAAATGGAGTCTATGTCTATGTGGGGATATTTATAGAGTGCACTGTTACTCCAAGGAGTGTCCTTTCGCTAAAAAGCTGAAGGGTAGCAGCGGGAGGAAGGGTTACGGGCATGAATAGAGCCAAGTTTTCAGTTTTTTTCTGAACAGAGGTGTAGATTCAATGGTTCTCAGATGGAGGGGCATTTTGTTCCAGAGGGAAGGTCCGAGGCAGGAGAGAGCCTTACCCCCAAACCTAGACTTTTTAAAACAAGGGATATTGGCTAGCAGCAGGTTGGAAGAACGGAGATTTCTTCGTGGGGTATAAAAAGAGATCCTGCATTTGAGATACCCTGGTCCTGACCCATATAGGGCTTTCTGGGTAACAAGCAGAGTTTTAAAGATTATTCTTTTCCTTACTGGGAGCCAATGGAAGCTCCTTAGAAGGTGGGACACATGCGCATTTTGAGGGAGCTCAAAGATGGTACGGGCTGCTGCATTCTGGACAAGCTGAAGCCAGTCCAGCAAATAGCTAGGCATGCCTAGGTAGAGACCATTCCCATAATCCAGCCTGGATCTGATCAGGACTTGAATTACCTGTTGTCTGGCAGCTCAAGACAGAAAGAATAGAAATTTCCGCAGAAGATGCAACAGAGCAAAACAGGTGCCTACTACTGCGTTAACTTGGGCACGGAATAACAACTGGTTATCTAATTTAAACCCTAGGTTTTTCACCACCGAGTTGTTCGCCATGGGGCAAGGAGCGTCAGTGGAGTCTCTGCACCCTTGCCAAAAAAGAGTAGCTCTGTCTTTCCTGCATTGCATTTCAACTGGTTTGCAGCCAGCCATCCGAAAACAGCTGAGAGGCAAGAGCTAATTAGTATACCAGGACAGGGCTCGTTTTCCTTCCACGTAAACAGCAGCTGCGTGTCATCTGCATAGGACACAAGTTTGGCCCCCAAATGATTTAACCATTGTGGCCCGGGGTGTGAGGTAGATGTTAAACAGGGTCGGACTCAAGGCCGAACCCTGCGGGACCCCAACCTTCAGTGAGCAAGATGAAACTGAATAGGGATGAAACCAGACCTCCTGCCCCCTCCCCTCTAGAAAAGATGCCAGCCATTTCCAGGCCAAACCCCTGATGCCAATCAAGTGGAGCTGAGTCAGGAACATCTGGTGCGAGACCGTATCTAAAGCTGCCGATAGATCAAGCAGGATCAGCAGCGCACTCTTGCCTGCCTCCTGACTCAGCCGGATGGAATCTACCACTTCTAGCAGAGCGGTTTCCATGCTGTGGTTGGAGCAAAAGCCCGACTGGCTAAGGTGAAGTAGGCAATTCTTTTCAAGAAAGGATGATAGCTGCTGGTTCACATGTTTCTCAAGGAGCTTCAAGAAGGCCGGGAGAAGGGAGATAGGCCTGTAGTTGGCAGGGTCAGAGGGTTTAGCCTGGGCCTTTTTTAGCAATGGAATAACCTTAGCCTGTTTCCATTTAGTGGGAACCGTGGCAGATGAGAGGGAGGCGTTTAATAGCTGGTTCATGGGTGGATTTATAGCCTCCGCTCTCAGTACAAGAATGGAAGCGGGGCCGGGTCCAATGGAGAGCCAGATTTAAGGCATTTTAGGGCCCTTAAAGAGTCCTCCAGAGAGATGGGGTCGAAGAAGTTCAGGGAACATACTTCCGTATTAGCGGATAGAATGTCGTTAAGTATTTTCTGATAGTTAACCACCTCTAAGGCAGGACCTGATGTGTCATAACCCACCTCTAGTCGAGGGAGGCTAGCCTGGATAGAATCTATTTTTTCTTGGAAGAATGAGGCTAGCATCTCATACCATTCCTCAGAGGGCGATTTCACATTAGAACCGGCTTCAGGTGTGGAGAAGGACTTCACAATGTAAAAAATGTCTCTATAGTGATTGCCTGCCTTTAGAATTCTGGCCTCAAAATAGACTTTTTTGCTATTTTAATTTCTTTATAATAGTTCCCTAGCTCTGCTTTACAGTCTGCTTTGGCTGCTGGACAGTAATTTATCCTCCATAGCCTCTCTTTACGTTTACAGGCTAATTTCGATTTTTTTAAGGACGGGGTGAACCAAGGGCTAGGCACTTTTGACCGAAGCTCTTTGGTGCCACTTTCCGGAGCCAAAGATTGACAGGCGGACTCAATCCAACCCTCAACCAGGCCTACATCAATGCTAATCATGCCAGTCAGAGAGGGACTTGTGGCATTCAGCTTGTTACTCAGTACGTCCGATTTAATTTAACCGAGGGCCCTAACCGTACGGGGAAAGTTGCTCTCTTTGAGAGGGCCATTACTGAGTTTTAGCCATCTGAACCTGAGCATAACCAGACCAGACTAAAGGAGAAGGAGGATCAACATCAAGGGAAATTGACGTAAATATTTGGTCTAGCGTATGCCCGGCCAAATGAGTCGGGCCCTAGTGGTAGGCATAAGGTCCATGGCCGAGCAGCTTTCCATAAGTGTATGGCTTTCCTTTAGCTGATCACAATTTATGTGTAGATTGAAGTCCCCAGCAGGACGCAATGTCCGTACCTCAGGGCCAGAGGGGATACCACTTCACAAAGTGCAGATACAAATCCTGCAGACGTGCCCAGGGGTCTGTATATAAGGCCCCTTGATATTGATTGTTTAGGAGAGAACGAAAGGGTAAACCCCAGCATTTCTGCCATCTCCAGGTTCACCTGGGGCATTTGGGTCAGGGTATAGCAGTCTTTAAAAATAATGGCTATCCCACCACCTCTGCCCCCATTTCTATCCTTCCGTACAGTTTTATAACCCTCTGGAACAACTGTCCAAATGTCAGGACCCGAGGAGTCCGTGAGCCAGGTCTCTGTTACAAACAGAGCATCGAAGTCTTCCTCACCAAGGAGGTCATATATATCAATAGCATGCTTTGGGAGGGAGTGTGCATTGATTAATGCCGCCTTGAATGAAGGGACCTGCTCAGAGTAGTGTCGAGGGGCAGATTTATTATATGTCAAGGTAAAATTGCAGGAGGTGCATAGGTTTCCAAAGGGACCTAGAGTGTCCAAGCTCAGCAGTGTGCAACTAAGAGTGATATTGAGGGAATGAAGTTGTGAGGAGTTGTAGGTATGGTGGTGCTTACCACTTTTACTCATTTGGGCATAGTGGCTGGCGCTGGTCTCTTCCGGGATGCTGACGGGTGCAGACAGGCTTGCCTTTGTGCGCTGGTGGCGCACCCGCTGTACGCGTCCCTCAGTGGCCCGGTTTAAATGCATCAGCCTAATTGGGATGCTAGAGTGCGCAGTACCAAAGATGGCCACTCTAGCAGTCCCTGGAGGAAAGATGGCGGCTGCCTTCAGAGCACTCGAGACGGCCGGCAAGAGACCTCCCACCTGTCTTCCACAACCGCAGACGGTATAGAGAGCTACCCACAACCAGGTCAGTAGAAGCGGAATGCAAGAGTAAGTATTAAAAAATTGGTTCAACCTAAAATCGTAATTATTGCAATTCCAAATTCAAATTCAATTTAACACATTTATATATGCGGACGTACTCCCTTCCCCAAGTGCAGAGTTAAAAGCAATAAGAAATAGCACAAAGCGAGTTAATAGAATCAAGTACGAGGTAGATAAAAAGAGGTTCTGTGAAGACATGTGCTGCTAACCTTTCAGCAACCGGGTCCGCACAGCGGCCCGGTTTAAATGCATCAGCCTAATTGGGATGCTAGAGCACGCACTACCAAAGATGGCCACTCTAGCTGTCCCTGGAGGAAAGATGGCAGTCGCCCTCAGAGCACTCGAGACGGCCGGCAAGAGACCTCCCACCTGTCTTCCACGACCGCAGACGGGATAGAGAGCTACCCACAACCAGGTCAATAGAAGCAGAATGCAAGAGTGAGTATTAAAAAATTGGTTCAACCTAAAATCGTAATTGTTGCAATTCCAAATTCAAATTCAATTTAACATATTTATATATGCGTCGAGCTCCCTTCCCCAAGTGCAGATTTAAAAGCAATAAGAAATAGCACAAAGCGAGTTAATAATCAAGTACGAGGTAGATAAAAAGAGGTTCAGCGAAGACACGCGCTGCTATCCTTTCAGCCCCCAGTGGTGTTTGCGGCATTTGCGGCGTGCAGTGGCAGGTAAGAGGGCTCCCACGCTGCGGAAGCCCTGAGGACTCTTTATGCACCTCCAGGTGCAGAAGATGACCAGCGGTGCCTCCTGGGGCTTAGGCTGCTGGGAAATGGAGTCCCCGGTGGTGTTTGTGGCGTTTGCGGCTTTTGTGGCGTGCAGTGCAGGTAAGAGGGCTCCCGTGCTGCGGAAGCCCTGAGGACTCTTAATGCGCCTCCGGGCGCGGAACGATGACCAGCAGCGTCTCCTGGTGCTTAGGCTGCTAGGAAATGGAGACCCCAGTGGTGTTTGCTGCGTTTGCGGCATGCAGTGGCAGGTAAGAGGGCTCCTAAGTGTTATGACTGGAGTTAAGAAATTACATGAAACGTAAGACCAGACAAGAAAAGAGAACAACATGGGTACACAATTAAAGATCAATAACAAGGATCCTATGGAAGACCAGAATATGGCAGATGGAGCTTGTTAGACCTGTCAGCCCTAGGGTGGTCTTGCCCTGTTTTTTCCCTTTTGCGCCTCATTTTTGCCACCGTATTTTTACTGGACCTAGGTCTCCGGGCGCCTTACCACTGCCAACAAGTGCTGAGGTGCAGGTGCTCTCTCACCCAAGATGGCTGCCACAGGCCCCTGCTACTGCAGAGTGGCCTTGCACACATACACACACTAGTAGCCAGGGTCAGGCTGGGACATAGGAATACAGTATCCATCCCGTCCCGCCTCTGGGCCACATAGCCAGACATGGTGGAAGGTTCCAGAACCTTCCGGGCTGTGGGAGGAGTTATGTTTTGCCGCCTTAGGAGGGTCACCTGACCTAGGAGTATAAGAGGTTTGGAGGGAAATCTTTTAGTCAGTTGGGGCACCACTGATCCTGGGAGAACCTCTGCCGGAGTACAGGCTGTAGGGCCTAGGGGGGAGACCTACACTACTGCTACTGACAGGGCTAAGGCACTGCTGTAATAAGTTAGCTGAGGAACGCCCACCACCCACTGACCTTGCCCAGCATGAGGGGACCCAGGGAACCATCTTCAGCGTGCTGGGAAGTACCATCCAGCACCCCAAGAACCACCAACTCATTCCCTCCCCCATAAGGAGAAACCCCCAAGAAGCAACCAACCAAGAACTGCCGCAAGTAACCTGCAATTACAAGGCCTGACAGACCAGCAAGTCCAGAAACCTGCACTGCCAAACTGGGGATCACCAGGTAAAGCGCCGTGCCCTGAAGCGCTAGACCTTCACCCCCATCCACTCCTAGCTGCTGCTGGGCTGCCCAAAGCCCTTCTGTGTCAGCCCCCCTGCCAGCCTGCTGCCAGCGCGCCCCGCGCTGTACCTCCACGTGGGAGGAATTGCCCCCAAGCCACTGACCTCGTGGCTGGAATCTGCCCGGCCGGCCGCCGCCGCGTGTGGAGAGCTGTGGAGGCGAGCGTGGCCTCTCCGAGGCCTTGGTGGTGAGGTGCGCCGTCCGTGCCCTCACCGAAGCCTGAGAAGCTGCCCCAAAGGTCACCGCCGGGCCCGGGAGCCCCGCCGAAGAAGTTGCGGGCTGGAAATCACCGCCGCGGCCCAGGAGGAGGATCGAGGCCTCAGCCCCCACCGACACCGTCGCTACGCGACCGGGGATGCCAACCGCGTCATCGGCCGCGCCCCCGGGAAAGGCCGCACTGTGATTGGGCGCCGGCTTCCGACGCGCCCCCAACGCCAACGGAGGCCGGAGAAGAACGCCGCGTAGGCAGAGGGAGGCGGGAAGCCGGCCGGAGAGGACTGCCGGCTCCCGCTCCCTTCCCCGCATTACCCTGCTGATCACGGGGGCCGGAGGAGAGTGAGACCGGCCCCCCAACGTCCCGCAATTCCGGCCGGAAGGCCGTAGAACCCAGTCCAGGCCCAGCCCTGCCAAACACGGGCCGGCCCGGGAAGAAACCAGTCGCTGCGAGGAGCGACCAACGAAACGTGCACAAGTGAGCCCAGGAGGCCCCTAGGGCCATAGAAACGCCCCTGGGGGCCTCGGGCCAACAGTGACTCGTTCTATGGACAGGAGGAAGCCCCCAGTAATTATACTCACGAGGCGAGGCCCCGGAGAGGAGTGGGCCTAGCCTGATTTAACCCCTAAGCAGCCCCTGAGAACACAGAAGCCCTAATTGACAGGGAAGCCCCAGAGAGAAGGACATGTTGGGGGGTTCCCTAAAGCTATTCACTAGCCTAATTGTTACGCCTGCTTTAATCACTGTTTAGGCCTAATGCAGATCCGCGCTAATGAAATGTCTTTGCCTAGTGTAAAGGTGCTTAACTGAATTGAGCTGAAGTGTACACCGCCAAGAGTTGAAGTGTTTTATGTTGCAGGTGTACCGGATTTGCGACGCCCACTGTACTGAATGTGGGTGCGCCTAGATTAACGCAGGCCCTGTTTGAAATGTAACATAAAATGCCTATTTACAAGTGATTGAATATTCATGAGGTGAACTGCATGTTTTAGGCCCATGTTTTATTCCTGCACCCTGTAATCATTATTGGTGCTATGTTTAGGAGATGATTCCTGCGGCCTTTTAGTGGCCTACAATGTTGATGAGCTATGGTGCTTTAGTGAGATGACGCACTAATTAAGTATTTCAAGGAGTTGAAATGTTGCCCTGAATTAATCTGCCTCATCTGATGCTGCATTGATTTATATAAAAGAACTTGTTTTTAATACACAAGCCTGGTGTGGTGTCACATTATTGCGTCCGCATTACTGAGTCAGAGTGAGTGTGTGCTGCACAACTGCCTTACACATTGCCTTCGGGTGCCTTTCCGCCTCGCGCCATGCTACCGTGCCTGAATCGGTAACCCCGTTTCCAACATTGGTGTTCAGCGGTGGGATAAGGACTTGTGTTTGTGCAGCACCCCACAGGGACTCAGTGTGCACCGCAATTGGACACCTATTGAAATGCAAGTGATAAGAATTCTTTTGTGATTGCCTGATTGTGTACATTCCTGCGTTAGACCTGCTACCTACAGTCTAGAACCCTTTCTCTAAATTGTCTGGGGCCCCACCTAGCAGGATGGAGTTTGAGTTGGCCAACCTAGAAAGGTATACGGTGACACAGCTCAAGGAGTTCTGTCTAGAGAGGGGGTGTCCGTCAAGCGAGGCGCCAGGAAAGAGGTGCTTCAGAAAGCTTTGAGGGCATGGGTAATGGCCCACCCGGGGGGAAGAGGGGACGAGGAGCAGAGGGAGGCAGACGACCCAGGAGAACTGGACCTACTGCACATTGACGTTAGCGAGAATGTGTTGCCAGGAAGACGTTCCAGGGCACGCAGTAGTGCGTCAGGGGGAGTTTGTCTGCAGAGGAATTTGAGGACAGGAGGGAGGAGAGGCAATTGAAGTTAGAACTTGCTAGGATAGACAGGGAGCGAGAACAGGCAAGGCTAGCCATGGAAGAAAGGAAGCTTGCGCATGAGCTTAGCCTCAAAGAATTAGAGCTCCGAGCCTTGCAGATGGAGATGCAGGGCAACTTGAATGGTGGCACCGTACCTGCTGGGGTTCCCCAGGAGCCCAAGTTCTATCTACCTAGAGAGGTGATAACCAGTTTTAGTGTGGGAGATGACATCGATAAGTGGTTGGCGGCGTACGAGGTGTCTTTGGTGGCACATAGGGTTCCCGAGAGCTACTGGGGGGGAGGTCTCTACAGGTACATACCTCCACTAGTAAGGGACACACTTTTGACCTTGGACAAGGGGGATCAGATGAACTACCCTATCATGAAGGAGGCCCTGCTTAAGAAGTTTGGCCTCACCCCAGAGAAGTACCGCCAAAAGTTCCGCAACAGCCACAAGCTTCCCACACAGAACTGGGTGGATTTTTTGATTATGCCCGGAAGGCATTGGAGGGTTGGGTGCGTGGCAGCAACATTGATGATTACAAAGGGCTGTACGACCTGTTCTTGAGAGAGCACCTCCTAGAGAAATGTTTTCCGGAGCTGTGCCAGTACTTGGTGGATTGCAAGCTGACCAATCCACGGGAGCTTGCAGAGGAGGCAGACACGTGGGTCAGCACTCGGGTGTCCCACAAGGGAGCCGGGGCGGACCCCCCAAAAGGTGGACAGGGGTTCCCCCAGAACAAAAGAGGGGGGAGATAAAAGGAGGGAGTTCTTTAAAGGCCCCCAAAATAGACCGCCTGGGAGAGGGATAGGTTCCCCATCCCAATCTGGATTCCAGAAACCCACTTACCCTGACAGGAGTCAGCAGCCCAGAACTGTCCGGTGCTACGAGTGCAGGGAGGCTGGACACTACAAGGGGGATCCCCAGTGTCGCAAGAGAACCCCAGCCCCCACAGGAGGTAAGAGCCCCGGGGTGGCCAGTGTAGCACTTGGGGAGGAGTTGTCCCTAGGTAGGGGAGGTGAGTGGACAGGCTTGACCTTAGTTTCCCTGGGGGATAGAGAGATCATCCCACGGGTTCAGGTACCCTCGAACACTGCCAAGTATCGGCAGAGGGTCCTGGTGAACGGGGAGGAGGTGGAGGCTCTGAGGGACACAGGTGCCAGCATGACGATGGTAAGATGTCAGCTGGTGTCCCCAGAGCAGGTGATTCCTGAGGTATTCCACCCGGTTGTTATGGCTGATAATAGCCTGGGTCATTACCCCGTGGCCCAAGTTCCCTTTGAGAGGGGAGGAGTCTCAGGCCTGTTGAAGGTTGCGGTGAGCCCTGCCATGCCAGTTGACTGTCTGCTTGGAAACGACTTGGAACATACTGCCTGGAGGGAGGTAGAGTTCAATGCCCATGCTGAGATGTTGGGATTACCAGGATGGACTTGCGTCGTCACGCGGTCCATGGCTGCCCGACAAGGAACTCAGCCCGGGTTGGAGCCTGAAATAATGGCCCAGCCCACTGCTGGACGAGGAGATGTCCAGGAGGAAACACCCGGTGAGATGGATGGGGAGCCCTGGGAGGTGACCCCGGAGTCCGCTGAGGTGGATGGTGTTCCCGTGGGGGACCTGCCGACCCCTGCAGAGTGGCAGGTGGAAGGAGGGCCTACCCGGGAGGAATTCTGCCGGGCGCAGAAAGAGTGCCCTACGCTTGAAGGCATGCAGCAGCAGGCCAAAGCCCAAGCGACTGGAACAGAGACTGGTAACTACCATGTCTACTGGGAGGATGGTCTCCTCTACAGTGAGCCTAAGGCTCCGGTGCATGGGTCATCAAGGGCCGTAGTGGTCCCCCAATGCTACCGAGCCTTTCTGCTAGAGTTGGGACACGAGATACCCCTAGCAGGACACCTGGGCCAGGACAAGACGTTTGCGCGTTTGGTCCCACATTTTTACTGGCCCAGGATGCGCGTCACCTCTGACACTTTCTTCAAGACCTGCACCACTTGCCAGGCGAGCGGCAAGACAGGGACTAAAGTGAAGGTCCCTCTGGAACCTCTCCCGGTTGTCGGTACCCTCTTTGAGCGGGTAGGGATTGACATTGTCGGGCCGTTGGACCCGCCGACTTCTGCGGGACACAGGTTCATCTTGGTGTTGGTGGACCACGCCACCCGGTACCCAGTGGCAATCCCTCTGAGGACCATTACTGCACCGGTGGTGGCGCGGGCCCTGATGGGGATTTTTACCCGAGTGGGATTCCCCAAGTTCGTGGTGTCAGATAGGGGCACGAACTTCATGCTGGCCTACATGCAGGCCATGTGGAAGGAGTGTGGAGTGACCTACCGGTTCTCCACTCCTTATCACCCCCAGACGAACGGGCTCGTGGAGCGTTTCAATAAGACCTTGAAGGGGATGATCCGGAGCCTACCCGAGGACTTGAGAAGGAAGTGGGACGTCCTCTTACCCTGTCTGCTCTTCTCCTACCGAGAGGTGCCACAGAAGGGGGTCGGTTTCAGCCCCTTTGAGCTGCTCTATGGCCACCCCATTCGGGGGCCCCTCAGTCTTGTCAAGGAGGGGTGGGAGAAGTCTTCCTCGAAGCTTCCCCGTGATGTGGTCAGCTATATGCTGGCATTCCGCAGCCAAGTGGCCAAGCTGTGGAAGGAAGCCTCGGACAACCTAGAGGCTAGTCAGGCCATCATGAAGAAATGGTATGACCGGAACGCTCGGACGGTAGAGTTGGACGCTGGACAGAAGGTGTGGGTCATGGAGCCAGGAGAGCTTAGCGCCCTCCAGGACCGGTGGACTGGACCGTTTGAGAACTTGGAAAGGAGAGGCCAGACCACTTATGTCGTCGATGTGAAGACCCCCCGTCAACCCCACAGGGTGTTCCACGTCAACCGCCTGAAGCCACACCAGGAGCGTTCAGAGCTCACTCTCCTGATGATAACAGATGGAAGTGAGGAGGAGGAGAGTGAGCCTCTTCCAGACCTTCTGGCGGCCCATGAGAAGGATGGCTCGGTAGAGGGAGTGGTCCTCGCCCCATCCTTGACCCCAGAGCAACAGAGGGACTGCCGCCAGGTCTTGGGGCAGTACGCCTCGTTGTTCTCCCTCACGCCTGGGATCACGCACCTGTGTACCCATGATGTGGACACAGGGGACAGTCCGCCAGTAAAAACCAAGTCTTATCGGCTGTCCGATAAGGTCAAGGCTAGTATCCAGGGTGAGGTTACCAAGATGCTAGAACTGGGGGTGATTGAGCCTTCCAGTAGCCCTTGGGCTAGTCCGGTGGTGTTGGTGCCGAAAGCGGCCACACCGGGCACCACACCAGAACTTCGGTTCTGTGTGGATTACCGCAGACTCAACTCAGTAACCAAGACCGACGCTCACCCTATCCCTCGGGCGGATGAGCTCATTGACCGGCTGGGAGCAGCCCGGTATCTGAGTACCATTGATTTGACGTCAGGCTATTGGCAGATCGCCATGGCGGAAGGAGCAAGGGAGAAAACTGCGTTCTCCACCCCCGAGGGCCACTTTCAATTTCGGGTGATGCCCTTCGGGTTGAAAAATGCTCCAGCCACTTTCCAGCGGTTGGTGAACCAGGTGCTGTCTGGCCTAGAGGCCTTCTCTGCTGCCTACCTGGATGACATAGCTGTCTTCAGTAGCAGCTGGGAGGACCATCTGGAGCATCTCCAGGAGGTGCTACAGGCTCTGCAACGGGCTGGTCTAACCATCAAGGCCAGCAAGTGCCAGATTGGACAGGGATCTGTCGTGTACCTGGGACATCTGGTGGGCGGGGGTAGGTGTAACCCCTCCAAGCCAAGATTGAGACCATCTTGGCCTGGGAGCCCCCCAAGACCCAAACAGAGGTCCGGGCTTTTCTCGGCCTCACGGGATACTACCGCCGGTTCGTCAAGGGATATGGAACCATTGTGGGCCCTTTGACGGAGTTGACCTCGAAGAAGCAGCCACGCAGAGTCATCTGGACGGCTGCCTGCCAGGAAGCCTTTGAGATCCTCAAACGTGCGATGTGCACCGCACCGGTGCTCAGGACTCCAGACTTTGGACGGGAATTTATCGTGCAGACAGACGCTTCTGAGCATGGCATAGGAGCTGTGCTCTCGCAGCTGAATGACGATGGCCAAGACCAGCCAGTGGCCTTCATTTCCCGAAGACTACTCCCCGGGGACAGCGGTGGAGTACCATCGAAAGAGAAGCCTTTGCCGTGGTTTGGGCTGTAAAGAAGTTGAGGCCATACCTTTTGGTTGTCACTTCCTGATCCAGACCGACCACAGACCCCTTCGCTGGCTCATGCAGATGAGAGGCGAGAACCCCAAATTGTTGAGGTGGTCCATTTCCCTCCAGGGGATGGACTTTCGGGTGGAACATCGACCCGGTGTAGACCACGCCAACGCTGACGGTCTCTCCCGGTTTTTCCGCCTTAGCGATGAGAACTCCCTAGAGGTTGGGAAGCTCTCCCCTCTTTCGGCTGGGGGAGACGCGTGTTAGACCTGTCAGCCCTAGGGTGGTCTTGCCCTGTTTTTTCCCTTTTGCACCTCATTTTGCCACCGTATTTTTACTGGACCTAGGTCTCCGGGCGCCTTACCACTGCCAACCAGTGCTGAGGTGCAGGTGCTCTCTCACCCAAGATGGCTGCCACAGGCCCCTGCTACTGCAGAGTGGCCTTGCACACATACACACACTAGTAGCCAGGGTCAGGCTGGGACATAGGGATACAGTATCCATCCCGTCCCGCCTCTGGGCCACATAGCCAGATATGGTGGAAGGTTCCAGAACCTTCCGGGCTGTGGGATGAGTTATGTTTTGCCGCCTTAGGAGGGTCACCTGACTTAGGGGTATAAGATGTTTGGAGGGAAATCTTTTAGTCAGTTGGGGCACCACTGATCCTGGGAGAACCTCTGCCGGAGTACAGGCTGTAGGGCCTAGGGGGGAGACCTACACTACTGCTACTGACAGGACTAAGGCACTGCTGTAATAAGTTAGCTGAGGAACGCCCACCACCCACTGACCTTGCCCAGCGTGAGGGGACCCAGGGAACCATCTTCAGCGTGCTGGGAAGTACCATCCAGCACCCCAAGAACCACCAACTCATTCCCTCCCCCATAAGGAGAAACCCCCAAGAAGCAACCAACCAAGAACTGCCGCAAGTAACCTGCAATTACAAGGCCTGACAGACCAGCAAGGCCAGAAACCTGCACTGCCAAACTGGGGATCACCAGGTAAAGCGCCGTGCCCTGAAGCGCTAGACCTTCACCCCCATCCACTCCTAGCTGCTGCTAGGCTGCCCAAAGCCCTTCTGTGTCAGCCCCCCTGCCAGCCTGCTGCTAGCGCACCCTGCGCTGTACCTCCACGTGGGAGGAATTGCCCCCAAGCCACTGACCTCGTGGCTGGAATCTGCCCGGGCGGCCGCCGCCGCGTGTGGAGAGCTGTGGAGGCGAGCGTGGCCTCTCCGAGGCCTTGGTGGTGAGGTGCGCCGTCCGCGCCCTCACTGAAGCCTGAGAAGCTGCCCCAAAGGTCACCGCCGGGCCCGGGAGCCCCGCAGAAGAAGTTGCGGCCTGGAAATCACCGCTGCGGCCCAGGAGGAGGATCGAGGCCTCAGCCCTCACCGACGCCGTCGCTACGCGACCGGGGACGCCGACCGCGTCATCGGCCGCGCCCCCGGGAAAGGCTGCACTATGATTGGGTGCCGGCTTCCGACGCGCCCCCAATGCCGACGGAGCCCGGAGAAGAACGCCGCGTAGGCAGAGGGAGGCGGGAAGCCGGCCGGAGAGGACTGCCGGCTCCCTCTCCCTTCCCCGCATTACCCTGCTGATCACGGGGGCCGGAGGAGAGTGAGACCGGCCCCCCAACGTCCCGCAATTGCGGCTGGAAGGCCGTAGAACCCAGTCCGGGCCCAGCCCTGCCAAACACGGGCCGGCCCGGGAAGAAACCAGTCGCTGCAAGGAGCGACCAACGAAACGTGCACAGGTGAGCCCAGGAGGCCCCTAGGGCCATAGAAACGCCCCTGGGGGCCTCGGGCCAACAGTGACTCGCTCTATGGACAGGGGGAAGCCCCCAGTAATTATACTCACGAGGCGAGGCCCCGGAGAGGAGTGGGCCTAGCCTGATTTAACCCCTAAGCAGCCCCTGAGAACACAGAAGCCCTAATTGACAGGGAAGCCCCAGAGAGAAGGACATGTTGAGGGGTTCCCTAAAGCTATTCACTAGCCTAATTGTTACGCCTGCTTTAATCACTGTTTAGGCCTAATGCAGATCCGCGCTAATGAAATGTCTTTGCCTAGTGTAAAGGTGCTTAACTGAATTGAGCTGAAGTGTACACCGCCAAGAGTTGAAGTGTTTTATGTTGCAGGTGTAGCCGGATTTGCGACACCCACTGTACTGAATGTGGGTGCGCCTAGATTAACGCAGGCCCTGTTTGAAATGTAACGTAAAATGCCTATTTACAAGTGATTGAATATTCATGAGGTGAACTGCATGTTTTAGGCCCATGTTTTATTCCTGCACCCTGTAATCATTATTGGTGCTACGTTTAGGAGATGATTCCTGCGGCCTTTTAGTGGCCTACAATGTTGATGAGCTATGGTGCTTTAGTGAGATGACGCACTAATTAAGTATTTCAAGGAGTTGAAATGTTGCCCTGAATTAATCTGCCTCATCTGATGCTGCATTGATTTATATAAAAGAACTTGTTTTTAATACACAAGCCTGGTGTGGTGTCACATTATTGCGTCCGCATTACTGAGTCAGAGTGAGTGTGTGCTGCACAACTGCCTTACACATTGCCTTCGGGTGCCTTTCCGCCTCGCGCCATGCTACCGTGCCGGAATCGGTAACCCCGTTTCCAACAGAGCTGATATGTATGACTGGGTCTTCCATGTCAGTTAGAGTAGAAAGACCAATAGAAAAACATTGTGGACAATTTAGGCAATAGTATTGTGGGAACAAGCTCCCTCACAAAGACTTGGCCTAATGGGGATTAAGCTTGTTTGGTCAGTATTTTTATATATTCACACTTATTTTCATGCTCAAACTGTGTGTAATTATTGTTATATTCAGACTTCCTTTTCCTCTGGTGTGTGTGATGTCTTGTTCTACAACAGCAATCTCCAACCTTTTGTGTAAAAAGAGCTACTTATCATCAATGGAACACATCAAGAGCTACTAATATTTTTAGTGTTATAATAGTGACTACATAAGACAAGATTACATTAGTGGCAACCATATACTTCCAGGGATCACCTCAGTACATCAGATATGGTTGCAATCAGAAATGAATAAATGTGTTTGTCAATATGGAATCCCTCTACATAGGTAATACATAACAACAATAGCTGCAGTGCCTCTGACACCAAGGTAATAACAATTGTAAAAAGCCTTCCCAATGCCACATTATTTATCAATCAAATATCAGATCAAATATATTTTGGAAATTCAGCTATTTGTTTCTAATGTCAGCTTAGAAGTTCTGAAAATATATATTTTTTTATCAACTATACACATAAATTGTTGTATATGTATATTAATTCAACCAAGTAAAAGCTTCTAATTTAGTAGTTTGGGTTCCACACAGGAGAGCTATATACAGGTAACTGTGGAGCTACCAGCTCACAAGCTATTTTTTGGAGAAGCCTTTTCTACACAGAGAGAGCGAGAGAGAGAGAGAGGAACAAATGCAATCCTGAACTCAACCTCCAGTGTGTTCCTCCTCTGCTCCCTATCCCTAGTAGTTTTGAGTTCATTCAAGTCTTGGGCACAGCTCCTTTTTGGTAGGCAGTGTGGATTAGCAAAGGGGCCCGCTCATCTAAACCAAAGAAACATATACAGTAAAGACCAGCAATATCCAAGACATTAAGTAAACATTTGAAAATATTGGAAGATATTAGACCTTGACCCTGATTTACAGGATTGAATTCCAGCCTTCCCAAGTATTTCGTATGAGACACCTCAGTCTTTTGGAGAGATTGTAACACACAGTCACTTTTTAGATAAAATAAATAACGATTGGTTGAATGATAGAACACCAATTTTTGTCTGAAGCAGGTGTAAAATTATGCCTTTTTAGAATCAATAAATTTAGTAAGGTTCAAAATGCTGTCAATGTGAAGCCTTTTGAGATTATACATTTTATTAATTGCCTGACTGAATGTGATGTATGTGCTATGAGTAGTCATTGTAGATAGATGAATATTGGGAGAGCCATTAGCCCAATGAAAGTTCAGATACTTGAACACATGCAAGCAATATGAAAATGTGGACACCAGTCACTCGGTTGTCATCCACTTTTCTGAAGACTGGATAGTAGAAATGAATCTTTGAATGTGGTGCAGCTTTATAAAGAAGCTGTAAATGCAAAAGGAGGAAATAGAGAGTTAAGTCTATAATAAAGTCTTGCTTAATATTTCTTCTGTATATGATCATACAAAAATAACCAAACATAGAAGAAGGTGTTCATGTATTTTTCTGAACTTATGAAGATAATAAGTAACCACCATGTTGTGTTGATTATCTTTAAGATAGTGATTGGTATTGATCAATCATTTTGAAATGAAGGAATGCCCCATCAAGGTAATATTGAATACCTATAGAGGTTTACTTTGTCTCAAATTGTTTTAGGGATTATTGCTTTATATGTATATGCTTGTGATGAAACTTTAGGATGTAGTCCTGTTTGGGATTTCTATTATAGTGCAGTGCTGCATTACAGGTAAAAGGGGTTATATAAATTTGTTAGACAATATGGCTGCTATACTGTACTTTGAAAGAGCCGACTGAAATGGCTCAGATAATATTTAACTCTGTGCAATGTTGCACTATGAGCAGTTTGTCATTTTTCTTTACCACTAACTTATGATAATGGATTCCAAAGAAATACATCAATTTGTACCTAAGCTGGAGTTCCTCCGCTGCTTTAATCAATATGCCTGCTCCACCTTTAGTTGATTTTACCACTTGCAGCACCTTGTCAATGTTTCTTGCTTTGTGTTTACTGTAAGGTATCTAGTTTGAGTATAGGTTTAGGATACAGTTAATTTTTTAGACTGTGTGCATTTGAAGTAATCTTGTGTTAAACTGTGTATTTTTCTACTTTGGAAAAGGTCAGTTCTCTTTCAACAAGTCCAATACTAAGTGACCGGAACCAATTCCCTTCTTTTTTCCGCACCATCCCCAGTGATGACTTCCAGTCCAGAGGACTTGCCCAATTAGTAACACATTTTGGATGGACTTGGGTGGGAATTGTAGCCACAGATGACACCTATGGACAGCTGGGGAGTCAAACAGTGCAACAAGCTATAACCAAGAATGGGGCTTGTGTGGCCTTCACTGAGAACATTCTTGTAAGCAGATTGGACAAAAATGCTTTTCATATTGCCCAAGTTATCAAAAACTCAGCCGCCACTGCCATTGTGATTTTTTCCTCTATTGCGTTCCTGATACCTCTCTTAGATGAGATGGTGAGGCAAAATGTAACTGGGAAGACCTGGATTGCCAGCGAAGCGTGGTCAACATCTTTCCTCTTCCCATTTGAGAAATACTCAGAAATCCTGACCAGCACCATAGGATTTGCGATGTACAGTGTAGAGATGGTGGGCTTTCAAGAGTACTTTATGAGAATCCACCCTTCTAAAACTCCAGAGGACATCTTTGTTAGAAGGTTTTGGGAAGAAGCCTTTGTCTGTCAGTGGTCAGTTGAGGACCCATTCGCGATGAAGGACAATAAAACCAAGAAATGCACTGGGGATGAGAAACTAGAAAGCCTTCCAATCAGCAGCACTATGGACGTTAGAGCCTCCTATAATTTCTACAAAGCAGTTTATGCCACAGCACTGGCTTTAAACGATCTGACAATGTGCATAAAGGGTGACGGGCCTTTCATTCAAGAGAGCTGTGCAAATATCTCAGACTTCCACCCATGGCAGGTATGTTTTAATTTAAAGCATATTATAACAAAATCTCATTTTTATGTGTGGCAGAGAAGAGGGAATAGCACAGATAGTTCCACCACAATTATGTACCCTTTTATTAGTTACAAATAAGAGATTACAGTGCTTTTTGTGTTCGCTGACCATGGCCCCAATGAGTGACCATACATTACGATCAAAGAGCAGCAGGAAACATCTCCACAATTACATTTGAACATCAGGATAAAATCTTTAGTTACCATACCTTTACATTCAGAGGGTGGGTTTGCATTCACAGCACTCAGAAGAACGCTGTTGTAAAAATCACTTTTGCTAACTGCACATTGCAGCATTTTAACCTGACGGCCAATGGGGTCAAGGAAGGCTACCCACTGTACTCCTTGACTGTAAGCTGATTTCAAGCAAATTAGGCTCATTGGCAGGTGTTGATTCAGAAGCTCAGCCACTGGAAATGATGGCCTGTTGAATTCACTTCTGTGGTTGCATACTGTCCGTGTAAGTTAAGAAACATAATATTGACGCATTTTCATCCAGCTCTGGGCAGTCTTAATGTCCATCAAATATCTTCTCACTATAATATCTCACAGTAAATACACTGAAAGTAATTAAAGTCCCTTTACTGGTTAGCTCTCTATCTGTTATGCTGCTGAGAAATTAGGGCAGGGTAACTCTGCTAGTAGCAGTTCATTGCTCCTGTGAAAGATGCTTACAGCCATATACCTATCCTGTGAAGAACACATGTGGCTTGGTTAGTCTGGGATCAGGCAACCAGAAATAGTATATACTTTATTAGTATAGGTATCTAATTCATTCAATTGGCATGGCGGGATTGAAAGGACATAGTCATCTCTCCTACAACTTTTATCTGAGTGACCTTTCCTCTGAGCTGGGTTAAAGACTCTGTTTTCCTCAGTTTCACAAAAAACTCAAATGATGATAAGGAGCAGCCAGTCCTTTTAAATTGCCCACTAACTTGGGAAATGTTCAATATAAAAGATTGGCTTTGTATGTCAGAATACTGTGGATATAAATATCACACTACAAAAATATGGTGACTAAAATAGCCACTACTAAAACATCATAAATGTAAGTATATACAGAAAATTATACATTTGCTATAATGAACTTTGCATTTCCATAACTTGATGATGTATATATCGTCAAGGTACATTTCTGGGGCAGGCTAATAAATATAAGCAGTATGGGGTGTCCTGGTGCTGTCAAGGGGAGTCTCTGTTAATGTTTTTATAGGCTGGTTCATTTTAGGGTGCTGAGTAAGAGTTACAGTCTCCGATTCTATGACGTAAGATTAGTCCAAGTAAAAGCTCTATGCTGCATGTTAATCCACAAGCTATGCTTGCGATTGAATATGGGACTACACCGATATTTAGATTTTCATAGAGAGAGTATTAGAGGAGATCAGCATTATGCTGGGTAAACCATTTGTGACAGATGTTGAATAATTGTATATGTTAGGGCATATTTGCTGATGTATAATTTTGACGAATATTTGTCTGAAGACTAATTTCTGTTTCCAAGAATAAGAAGCAACTTTTGGAAAAAATTAAATTTTTTGCCCAAGATTTTGATCATGCCTGTGTCTTTGTGGACTGCAAAAAAGACTGCATTGTGGGGTTGAACTATCAAATTCTCAGAAAATATTATTGGTACTAGCATCAAAGCTGGCACCATCTCTGTCACAAATGAGATTGGAGCTGAAATGAGAAGTACTGTTGCTACTATTTTTAAACTTTAATTTATGCTGCAATAGGATCTTACAATAGAGGTAGAACAATTTGCTTGAAAAATGTAGGCACTGGCTTGTTTGAATATATCAAGTGTGTTGCTTTATAAAATGTATTATTTGGAAGAAACTAGCTGAATGTATGTGTATAAGGGTATCTGTAAAGCACAACCTGGATGAAAGCAAAGGAGCACTGAACATGGACATGAGCCAAAGCATACCATAAGTGTCCTTTACAAGGAGGTAGAATGTTTGAGTAAAGATAATCCTATTTAGAGAAGGTGTGTTCTGGAAAAAAGGTAGGTGTCTAGAAAAAAGGTAGATCTTCATATCGATTCTGAGTTCCAAGCTCTCACTAATTTTGGGAATACATACTTGGATTTATTTTCATTGCATAGAGCTTTTCCACATGTTCTTTTTAATTGTCCTTCTTTCTCTTTCAATATCTAAGCAATAAGTATATTATAATTCATCTTTGAACATCAGCCCTACGATATCAAACTGCTGTTTTCTACATACTAACCTTGGAATTTAGTTCTGTGGAAAACTACACTGTAAAAGGTGAGATAAGTAAATAATGAAAATCGAAGACTATATTCAAGTTGCAATGGGTGGAATGCCAGGATCCAGATGAACTGAGCCTGTTATTTTGACAGTCGTTTAAATAATGTATATTTATTTAAGATGTGGTGTAGCATGTAATAGACCAAAGGAAAGGAAAAGCACTTCATAGATATTCGGATATATAAACAAAAAGAAGATATTCACATAGTATAATAATGAGATAAAATACAAATATATAAATATATAAATCTTCAAATGTTCAATGTATTTACAACCTGAAATAGAGTAGTGAAAGGTATGGTGGGCATTGGTGCATCTGTCAGTAATGAAGAGGGGGACGATGAGAGATATTTAACGAGGTCATACACCCACACTCCTCCAGAATCAATGTATCATACACACAGAGGGGGTAGTTCCTCGGGGAAGGGACAAGGTTGGCCCTATATTTAGTGGAATCAATAATCAGGCCATCCAGATCATGGGGGATCCGTGTGGTCAGATCAAAGTTCCTTCACACACCTGGTAGGGTGTCATGCTTCATCATTGTGTGCTCCTCATCAGGCCGGCCCTGCAATGCCTGTGCCTTCCCAGAGGAACTTCTCCCTCTGTGTGTATGATACATTGGTGCATCTATCCATGGTTAAATGAACATTCTTTTCAATCAATTGCATTGTTTGCAAACTACATTAGGACCTTTAAGACATGATCTATTCATCAAAGCAAGTCCAGTTCACGGGTGTTTGATAGCAAGTTTCAGTTGCGAAGAGAGGCAATTAGTTAAGTAAGACATTATTGCAGGAATAATAGTTTTTTTCAGTTTGCTATTAAAGATTTAAAAGAACAGGTTTGTCCTTTTAATGGGTGGAACTGAATATCACAGGTGTGATGTCTATCCAGTGAAATATTGGTTACAAAAATGTTTTCTTTCTTCAGACAATGAATTCCAACAGAAGTGTCTTTGCAATATGTAGTTTTCAGAGTCCACCTGAGACAACAAGTTGGCTAGAGAAATTATTCAATGTCTTAGAGTGGAGAGATTTATGAGTAATGCAGGGAAATTTTCATGATGATTGTCTGTCAGAATATCTTGGACAAAAATATAGTGTGGCCAATATATCGAGGACAAAAATATTGAGAAGGTAAGCACAAATAGGTAAGTAAAGATTATTTATTCTCAAGTTCACATCTATGCTTCTCTCTCAAAATATATATATATATATATATATATATATCGCTAACTCCGCAGCTGAGTAGCAGTAACTCCTCCTCGTCACCTCCACAACCAGCACGGACACGGACCAGCAAATAAGTGCAAAATTTATTTATTTTTTAATAATATGCCGCCATAACGTTTCGGCTCGTCCGAGCCTTGTTCACATGATATATATATATGTACATAAATCTGGAGTTAAGCATGGTAAAACATTGCTTACCCATATAAATGTACCTTCACGATATTCTTGTCCTCGAAATTCTCATATTCTTACTATAATATTTGGCGACACAATAGTTTATTTCGATTTCACTTTTCAAGATCCTTCTCTCGTTGACTGTGAGACAGTTTAAAGAGATATGGGCATGTGTGATGTGGCAAAACTCTTTGTGCCTTAAACTAGCCCCACAGCTACATGGAGAGCAGCTTTCATTGCAGCTGTAGTATACCAGTTAACGAGGAATTATAAGTGCCTAATCTAGAGACGTCTAGGGATTGGACAGTGTGGTTAGTGTTTGGCTGGCAGACTTTTTGACTAATTCTTATTTGTAAGTAGGCACCTTGCAATAGGGTTGATGTGGGTTTAAAGACTGACAAACTTGTCTCACTGAATATCCAAGAATTTTACATAATGGATGATGGAGAGCTGAAAGTCAAGGATATTGAGAGCGTTTAGCTAAGATTGCCCTGGTCTTGAGCAGTTAGGTGGTGAAATCAGTGGCAGTGCAATTTCTGAAGGATTCAGTTTGAGATAGTGGTTCTTCATCCACGATTATACATTTTTGCAGTTCTCAAGTGAAAAAACCAGTCTTTTGGAAAGATACTCTCAGAGACAGCTGTGCTTCATCTAAACTGCTGTGATAGGAGAGTTTAGAATTTTAACAAAGCATCACATGGCTCCATACTGAAGAGGTTATAGTACATTAGGATACCCATTGTCAGAGAAAAGTGAGGCTGGAGCTGTGATTCAGGACTTTTATGGATTGATAGAGGTTGTACACATATGAAAAGCACCATTTTAATACGACTTCTCTGAGACCCATCCTCTCATCAAGAATCTTAACGTGAGAGGGATGGTTAATCGTGTTGAGTGTCTCAGTGAAATTAAGGAGGGTCATCATTTACAGTTTGAAGCATTGTGATCTCAGTGCCTCAACCTGTCCTGAAACCTGACTAGAAATCATCAAGAAGATCGTTATAGGCAATTAAGAAATGTAGTTGGCTTTTATGCAGTTTTCCAGTACCTTTGCTAGGAAGAGAAGGATTGATAGTGATTGATAATTGCTCAACTGTTCAAGGTCTATTCTTGACTTTTTTGGAGGGTGAGGGCTTGACCAGCTTATAGGTAATTTGGGTTGATGCCTTGTGATAGTGATGTTTGAATTCAATTTATTCCGAATGGTGTTAAGAAGGGGCTAATCTCTTTGAATTTGCAGGAAGGAATGGGGTCTGCAAGGAAGGTATAAGGTTGCATTTTGCTGTTGTTTTACACAGATCAGGTTGTGTGATTTCTCTGAATTCATATGAGGGGATTACAGATTTCTGGATCAATGCCATAGTAATGGGTGGGGCTGGTATCAGTGCAAGTTGAAATCTGATTTGTTGATTTTGTTCTTTGAAAAAGAGTGCAACGTTTTTGCAGTTCATTTTAGGATTAGTGTTGGGTAGAGGGTTTAGTATACAATTTGAAAACTGTCTGATGACATCAGGAAGTTGTTTAGAATAATCATCTCTCTTATCTTATTTAGGACATATTAGCATCAAATATGAGATTTCTTTTATACTTTTTGTTTCATCATGTAATGTAATGAACCAAGTAAAGGCCTATAGGCTTTATCCAATATTTTATAATCAGCTTTTGAAGTTGAGTACATTAAGAAAAAAATAATAATGTGTTATTGTCATACTAAAGTCATTGGCCCTTGTTTCAAGTTGTGAGGAACAGGGTGTGGTGTTTACTACACCTTGTTAATAACATTACACTGGGGTGATCCAGGAATTGGAATCGCGTCAACTTAGAATCCTTATGTGAGACCCTGAACCATAAATTGCCAGCAAGTCGGACCAATATAGATAAATTGGAGAAAGAAATCAGCAACTGGTAATTGAACGCTATTAACATTCATGCTCCTCTACAGAGCCTAACCTCTTGCGTCAGGCAGTAGGAAGCATCCAAATGGTTCACTGCTGACTTAAAATCAGCCAAACTTAGAACACGACAGGCAGAAAGGAAATGGCGAAACACCTATTCGATAGAATCCAGAGAACATTACAACACTAATCTCATGGCCTATAAAAAAAGCCATGTTGGAGGCAAAAAATATGTTTTTCTTCAACAAAGTACTAAACTCTAACAACAAAACAAAAGATATTTTCAACACAGTAAGGGAGCTTTCTAACCCCGATCGTGTGACCCCCTCCATCCCTGCCACACAGAAGCTATGTAATGATCTGAATTCTTTTTTCCCAGATAAAATTAAGAAAATTCAGGATTCTATAGACCCCCAACAACAGGGACGTGATTGAACCGCCTGGAATCAGTAACACCCTCTCCATGGCTACTCTCTCATGCCTGAGCAGTGAACAGTTCCTGGAACTTCTTAACAAAGTAAAATCAGGTTCCCCAAATGATACCTGTCCCCCTCACTCACAAAAAACCATTATCTCAATATTTCCAGAGCCTATGCTATCCCTACTGAACCTATCCCTTAGCCAAGGAACGGTTCCACAAGCCGTCAAAGAAGCAGTGATTATTGCTCTACAGAAAAAACAAGGTGTTGACCCACAGAGGTTAGACAACTATAGGCCTATTTCACTTCAGCAAATCCTGGCCAAGGTATTAGAGACACACATAGCAAAACTCTTCAGCACCTTTATAGAAGACACAATTTATTTAGACCCTCATCAGGCAGGTTTCCGCTCATCCCACTCTACTGAATCTATCATTCTATCCATCATGGATGATCTAAAAGAAAAGGTTGATGTTGACTGCACTCAAGCCCTGATCCTCCTGGACCTGTCGGCGGTGTTCGACACCGTCAATCATGACATCTTGATGGAACGCATTGCTGCAGCAGGTCTCAGAGAAGCTGCTCTAAAGTGGTTTCAATCCTTCTTAGTTGACCGGAGAAGGTCAGTGTGGCTCTCACCTTACAAATCCGGCACTAGCAACCTCAATTGTGGAGTACCGCAGGGTTCTTCACTATCTCCGCACCTTTTCAACGTATATATCCGTCCCCTCATATTCACGCACCGTCAGATGGGTGCACAGATTTATAACTATGCTGACGACATGCAGCTGATTTTCTCCATAGATGACTCCATAAATTCCAAGGAGTTCCTGAGGAATATTATGCTGTTTATCAGGAATTGGATGAATAAAAATCAGCTAAAATTAAATTCTGATAAAACTGAAATCATTATCCCTAACAATAAACTTCAGCATTGGACCCCTACTCATTGGCCCGCAGAACAAGGACTGGCTCCTGCCCCTAAGAACGCGATTAAGAGCCTAGGCATTCATATTGACTCTGAGCTCACCATGAACTCGCAGATTATGGCAGTTACTTCAGCCTGTTTCTTCCAACTTAGGAAACTGCGCAAAATCAGAAGGTTTTTCAGCAGGGAGGCCAGCATTCAAATCATCATTGCCTTGATCCTATCCAAAATTGCCTATGCCAATGCAATCTACCTAGGCCTCCAGCGTAACCAGATACACCGCCTGCAGCTGATACAAAATCAGGCAGCAAGAATTATCTATCAACAAGGCAGACGTTGTCACGTTAAACCACCGCTGAAGGAGCTACACTGGCTTCCAGTGGAGCAGTGCTCCATGTTTAAAACAGGATGCATCCTGTTCAAAGCCATTCATGGTACTGGCCCTAAGTACATTCCCTCAAAAATTCACAGGTACTCCCCAACGCGCAGTTTAACCCCTTCGCTGCTAGGCCTTTTCCCCCCCTGTGCTAAGCCTTTTTTTGGCTATTTGGGTAGTGCGCGCTTAGGCCCCTGTAACTTTTTGACCACATAAGGTATCCATGCCAAATTTGCATCCTTTTTTTCTAACATCATGGGGATTGTAAAGGTACCCAGGGTTTGTGGATTCCCCTGGAGGGGACCCAGAAATTAGCCAAAATACAGCTAAATTTTGTTTTTTTGGGAAAAATGCGAAAAAGGGCTACAGATGAAAGCGTCTTGTTTTTTCCCTGCAAATGGCATCAAAAAGGGGTTGTGGTGCTGAAATCACCATCTTCCCAGCTTTCAGGGACAAGCAGACTTTTGTCAGAAAACCAACTTTTTTTACACAGTTTTGGCATTTTTCTGGGACATAGCCTATTTTTGCTATTTTTTGTGCTTTCAACCTCCTTCCAGTTAATGGTAGAAATGGGTATAAAACCAATAATGGATCCTGGAAAGCCATACATTTCTGAAAAGTAGACAAAATTCTGAATTCAGCAAGGGGTCATTTGTGTAGATCCTTAAAGTTTTCCTTATAGAAACTAACAGTTAAATAAAGGAAAAATTGAAAATTAGTTGAAAAAACAGCCATTTGTGTCAACGTTTTCACCTGTAACTTCTTCTAATTATGACAGCTATTTGAAGGCAATATACCGTTATATCCGCTGGACCTTTCTAGTTGTGGGGATATATAGGACTTGTAGGTTCACCAAGAACCCGACGAACCCAGAGCCAATAACTGAGCAGCATCTTGCAATGGTTTTTTATTATGTACTGGGTATATAGCAATTATTTTGGGAAAATGTATACATGGAAAAATTGTTATGAAAGACACCTATGTATTTCTGAAACGGGAACAAAATGTAGATTTTAGAAACAGTAGATATTTGCACATTTCCGAAATTGGGAGTACCCATACTAGCATGAGAATTATAGGTCATTTTTCAAAATGACTTATTTTTTACACATTGTCTTTCATTTGGAAGGCAGAAATGCATCGAAAGTCAATAGGTAATAACAGTTGCTCTACAATTCTGTGTTACCCTAAGTCTCCTGATAAAAATGGTACCTCACTTGTGTGGGTAGGCCTTGTGCCTATAACAGGAAATGGCTCAAAACGCAACGTGGACGTACCACATTTTCACAATGAAAAATTACCCTTTTTTTTGCAAAGTGCCTAGCTGTAGTTTTTGAACCCTAGCTCTGCGGGCACTTAGAGAAACCTAGCAAACCTATACATTTTTGAAAACTACACACCCAGGGTAATTCAGGATGGGGTGACTTGACTGGCTCCCACCAGGTTCTGTTACCCAGAATCCCTTGCAAACCTAAAAATTGGCAAAAACCACATTTTCCTCACTTTTCTGTGGTGGAAAGTTCTGGAATCTGCGTGGATCCACAAAATTTCACCCACCCCGCGTTCCCCAAGGTCTTCCGAAAAAATGGTACCTCACTTGTGTGAGTAGGCCTAGTGCCCGCGACAGGAAGCAGCGCAAAACGCAACGTGGACGCACCACATTTTCACAGTGAAAAATGACCCTTTTTTTGCAAAGTGCCTAGCTGTAGTTTTTGAACCCTAGCTCTGCCGGCACTTAGGGAAACCTAGCAAACCTATACATTTTTGAAAAGTAGATACCCAGGGAAATCCAGGATGGGGTGACTTGACTGGCTCTCACCAGGTTCTGTTACCCAGAATCCCTTGCAAACCTAAAAATTGGCAAAAAAACCACATTTTCCTCACTTTTCTGTGGTGGAAAGTTCTGGAATCTGCGTGGATCCACAAAATCCCACCCACCCCGTGTTCCCCAAGGTCTTCCAAAAAAATGGTACCTCACTTGTGTGGGTCAGCCTAGTGCCCGCGACAGGAAGCAGCGCAAAGCGCAACGTGGACGCACCACATTTTCACAGTGAAAAATTACCCTTTTTTGCAAAGTGCCTAGCTGTAGTTTTTGAACCCTAGCTCTGCCGGCACTGAGGGAAACCTAGCAAACCTATACATTTTTGAAAAGTAGACACTCAGGGAATCCAGTATGGGGTGACTTGACTGGCTCTCACCAGGTTCTGTTACCCAGAATCCCTTGCAAACCTAAAAAATTGGCAAAAAAACACATTTTCCTCACTTTTCTGTGGTGGAAAGTTCTGGAATCTGCGTGGATCCACAAAATTCTACCCACCCCGCGTTCCCCAAGGTCTTCCAAAAAAATGGTACCTCACTTGTGTGGGTAGGCCTAGTGCCCGCGACAGGAAGCAGCGCAAAACGCAACGTGGATGCACCACATTTTCACTGTGAAAAATGACCCTTTTTTTGCAAAGTGCCTAGCTGTAGTTTTTGAACCCTAGCTCTACCGGCACTTAGGGAAACCTAGCAAACCTATACATTTTTGAAAAGTAGACACCCAGGGGAATCCAGGATGGGGTGACTTGACTGGCTCTCACCAGGTTCTGTTACCCAGAATCCCTTGCAAACCCAAAAATTGGCAAAAAAACACATTTTCCTCAGTTTTCTGTGGTGGAAAGTTCTGGAATCTGCGTGGATCCACAAAATTCCAGCCACCCCGCGTTCCCCAAGGTCTTCCGAAAAAATGGTACCTCACTTGTGTGGGTAGGCCTAGTGCCCGCGACAGGAAGCAGCGCAAAGCGCAACGTGGACGCACCACATTTTCACAGTGAAAAATGACCCTTTTTTTGCAAAGTGCCTAGCTGTAGTTTTTGAACCCTAGCTCTGCCGGCACTTAGGGAAACCTAGCAAACCTATACATTTTTGAAAAGTAGACACCCAGGGGAATCAAGGATGGGGTGACTTGACTGGCTCTCACCAGGTTCTGTTACCCAGAATCCCTTGCAAACCTAAAAATTGGCAAAAAAACACATTTTCCTCACTTTTCTGTGGTGGAAAGTTCTGGAATCTGCGTGGATCCACAAAATTCCACCCACCCCGCGTTCCCCAAGGTCTTCCGAAAAAAATGGTACCTCACTTGTGTGGGTCGGCCTAGTTCCCGCGACAGGAAGCAGCGCAAAGCGCAACGTGGACGCACCACATTTTCACAGTGAAAAATTACCCTTTTTTTGCAAAGTGCCTAGCTGTAGTTTTTGAACCCTAGCTCTGCCGGCACTTAGGGAAACCTAGCAAACCTATACATTTTTGAAAAGTAGACACCCAGGGGAATCCAGGATGGGGTGACTTGACTGGCTCTCACCAGGTTCTGTTACCCAGAATCCCTTGCAAACCTAAAAAATTGGCAAAAAAACCACATTTTCCTCACTTTTCTGTGGTGGAAAGTTCTGGAATCTGCGTGGATCCACAAAATTCCACCCACCACGCGTTCCCCAAGGTCTTCCCAAAAAAATGGTACCTCACTTGTGTGGGTAGGCCTAGTGCCCGTGACAGGAAGCAGCGCAAAACGCAACGTGGACGCACCACATTTTCACTGTGAAAAATGACCCTTTTTTTGCAAAGTGCCTAGCTGTAGTTTTTGAACCCTAGCTCTGCCGGCACATAGGGAAACCTAGCAAACCTATACATTTTTGAAAAGTAGACACCCAGGGGATCCAGGATGGGGTGACTTGACTGGCTCTCACCAGGTTCTGTTACCCAGAATCCCTTGCAAACCTAAAATATTGGCAAAAAAAACACATTTTCCTCACTTTTCTGTGGTGGAAAGTTCTGGAATCTGCGTGGATCCACAAAATTCTACCCACCACGCGTTCCCCAAGGTCTTCCGATAACAATGGTACCTCACTTGTGTGGGTAGGCCTAGAGCCCGTGACAGGAAGCAGCGCAAAACACAACGTGGACGCACCACATTTTCACTATGAAAAATGACCCTTTTTTTGCAAAGTGCCTAGCTGTAGTTTTTGAACCCTAGCTCTGCCGGCACTTAGGGAAACCTAGCAAACCTATACATTTTTGAAAAGTAGACACCCAGGGGAATCAAGGATGGGGTGACTTGACTGGCTCTCACCAGGTTCTGTTACCCAGAATCCCTTGCAAACCTAAAAATTGGCAAAAAAACACATTTTCCTCACTTTTCTGTGGTGGAAAGTTCTGGAATCTGCGTGGATCCACAAAATTCCACCCACCCCGCGTTTCCCAAGGTCTTCTGAAAAAATGGTACCTCACTTGTGTGGGTAGGCCTAGTGCCCGCGACAGGAAGCAGCGCAAAACGCAACGTGGACGCACCACATTTTCACTGTGAAAAATGACCCATTTTTTGCAAAGTGCCTAGCTGTAGTTTTTGAACCCTAGCTCTGCCGGCACTTAGGGAAACCTAGCAAACCTATACATTTTTGAAAAGTAGACACCCAGGGAATCCAGGATGGGGTGACTTGACTGGCTCTCGCCAGGTTCTGTTACCCAGAATCCCTTGCAAACCTAAAAATTGGCAAAAAAACCACATTTTCCTCACTTTTCTGTGGTGGAAAGTTCTGGAATCTGCGTGGATCCACAAAATTCCACCCACCCCGCGTTCCCCAAGGTCTTCTGAAAAAAATGGTGCCTCACTCGGGTGGGAGGCCCAAGTACCCGCGACAGGCAAGGGCCCACAACGTATTGAGGCGACCTCAAAATGGCCTATCACAAAACGACCTGGTTTTGCAAGGGGGTCCCATGACGTTTTGGCCCGGGCTCAGTGGCCACCTAGGGAAACCTACCAAACCCACACATTTCTGAAAAGTAGACACCCGGGGATTCCAGGGAGGTATGGCTTGCATGGATCCCCCAACGTTTTCTTACCCAGAATCCCCTGCAAACCTGAAATGTGGCTGAAGAAATCACTTTTTTCACACATTTTTGTGTGGTAAAGTTGTGGCGTCACGGGGCTGACACAAATTTCCTACCACCCAGCGTTCCCCCAGGTCTCCCGATAAAAATGGTGCCTCACTCGGGTGGGAGGCCCAAGTACCCGTGACAGGCAAGGGCCCACAACGTATTGAGGCGACCTCAAAATGGCCTATCACAAAACGACCTGGTTTTGCAAGGGGGGGTCCCATGACGTTTTGGCCCGGGGCTCGGCGGCCACCTAGGGAAACCTACCAAACACACACATTTCTGAAAAGTAGACACCTGGGGGATTCCAGGGAGGTATGGCTTGCGTGGATCCCCCAACGTTTTCTTACCCAGAATCCCCTGCAAACCTGACATTTGGTGAAAAAATCCCCTTTTTCACACATTTTTGTGTGGTAAAGTTGTGGCATCATGGGGCTGACACAAATTTCCTACCACCCAGCGTTCCCCCAGGTCTCCCGATAAAAATGGTGCCTCACTCGGGTGGGAGGCCCAAGTACCCGCGACAGGCAAGGGCTCACAACGTATTGAGGCGACATCAAAATTGCCTATCACAAAATGTTTTGGGCCCTTGCCCCACGCAGCGTTCCCCTTGTTCTCCCGAGTAAAATGATACCTCACTTGTGTGGGTGGGCCAAAGGCCTGTGACTGGGAAGAGCCCAAAACATAGGGATTTAGGGTATAGCACCGAGAATTCTAAGCGCTATATTTTTTTAAAAATACGTTTTTAGCCAGTTCTGCTTTGGACACCCACACAAGTGAGGTATCATTTTACTCAGGGGAACAAGGGCAACGCTGGGTGGTAGGACATTTGTGCCAGCACGGTGATTCCACGCAAAAATATGTGGAAAATATGGTTTTTTCAGCTAAATTTGAGGGTTGCAGGGGATTCTGGGTAGGGAAACGTTGGGGGATCCACGCAAGCCATACCACATTGGACTCCCCAGGGTGGCTAGTTTTCAGAAACGTGTGGGATTGGTAGGTTTCCCTAGATGGCGGCGAGCCCGGGGCCAAAAAACCAGGTGCCCCCCAAAACCAGGTAGTTTTGTTATAGGTAGTTTTGAAGTCTCCACAATACGATTTGGGCCATTTCCTGTTTCATCCACTATGCCTACCCACACAAGTGAGGTACCATTTTTATCGGGAGCCCTCGGGGAACGCAGGGTGGTAGGAAATTTGTGGATCCACGCAGATTCCAGAACTTTCCCACACAGAAATTTGAGTAAAAAGTGATTTTTTTCTGCTAAATTTGAGGTTTGCAGGGCATTCTGGGTAGGAAAACGTTTGGGGACCCATGCAAGCCATACCTCGCTGGACTCCCCAGGTGTCTAGTTTTCAGAAATGTGTGGGTTTGGTAGGTTCCCAAGATGGCCGCTGAGCCCGGGGCCAAAAACCCAGGTGACCCCCTTGCAAAACTAGGTTGTTTTGTGATAGGTAATTTTGATGTCTCCTCAATACGTTCTGGGCCCTTGCCTGTCGCGGGTACTTGACCCACCCACGCGAGTGAGGTATCATTTTTATCGGGAGACCTGGGGAAAGATGGGTGGTAGGAAATTTGTGGATCCACGTAGATTCCAGAACTTTCCCACACAGAAATTGGAGAAAAACGTGATTTTTTCAGCTAAATTTGAGGTTTGCAGGGTATTCTGGGTAAGAAAATTTTGGAGGACCCACGCAAGCCATACCTCGCTGGACTCCTCCGGGTGTCTAGTTTTCAGAAATGTGTGGGCTGGGTAGGTTTCCCTAGATGGCCGTTGAGCCCGGGGACAAAAACTCATGGGACTCCCCTTGCAAAACCAGGTTGGTTTGTGATAGGTAATTTTGATGTCGCCTCAATAGGTTTTGGGCCCTTGCCTGTCGCGGGTACTTGACCCATCCACACAAGTGAGGTACCATTTTTCACGGAAGACTTTGGGGGACGCGGGGTGGGTGGAATTTTGTACATCCACGCAGATTCCAGAACTTTCCACCACAGAAATGTGAGGAAAATGTGTTTTTTGGACATATTTTTAGGTTTGCAAGGGATTCTGGGTAACAGATCCTGGTGAGAGCCAGTCAAGTCACCCCATCCTGGATTCCCCTGGGTGTCTAGTTTTCAAAAATGTATAGGTTTGCTAGGTTTCCTAGGTGCTGGCAGTGTTAGGGTTCAAAATCTACAGCTAGGCACTTTGCAAAAAAGGGTCCGTTTTCACTGTGAAAATGTGGTGTGTCCACGTTGCGTTTGGGCCGTTTCCTGTCGCGGGCACTAGGCCTACCCACACATGTGAGGTGCCATTTTTCTCGGAAGACTTTGGGCAACGCGGGATGGGTGGAAATTTGTGGATCCACGCAGATTCCAGAACTTTCCACCACAGAAATGTGAGGAAAATGTGTTTTTTTTGACAAATGTTTCGGTTTGCAAGGGATTCTGGGTAACAGAACCTGGTGAGAGCCAGTCAAGTCACCCAATCCTGGATTCCCCTGGGTATCTAGTTTTCAAAAATGTATAGGTTTGCTAGGTTTCCCTAGGTGCCGGCAGAGTTAGGGTTCAAAATCTACAGCTAGGCACTTTGCAAAAAAGGGTCCGTTTTCACTGTGAAAATGTGGTGTGTCCATGTTGCGTTTTGGGCCATTTCCTGTCGCGGCCACTAGTCCTACCCACACAAGTGAGGTACCATTTTTCTCAAAAGACTTTGGGGAACGCGGGGTGGGTGGAATTTTGTGGATCCACGCAGATTCCAGAACTTTCCACCACAGAAATGTGAGGAAAATGTGTTTTTTTGGGACACATTTTTAGGTTTGCAAGGGATTCTGGGTAACAGAACCTGGTGAGAGCTAGTCAAGTCAGCCCATCCTGGATTCCCTGGGTGTCTAGTTTTAAAAAATGTATAGGTTTGCTAGGTTTCCCTGGGTGCCGGCAGAGCTAGGAACCAAATTCAACAGGTAGGCACATTCCGAAAAAAGTCAGTGCCTAGTGGGCTTTCTGCCGCCCTGGGGAGGGGGAAATCAGGGGCTATTGCTCCCGATATGCCCCCGAGGGGGCAGAAAGACTGTGGCTATTCTTTTGGGGGTCGGGGGCATTGGGATGCCTATTCTGGTCAGCCCCCACCCCTCCGTATAAAAAAGCCAGCATAATCGCTGGCACATAGTGGGCTTTCTGCCCCCGGGGGCAGATCAGGGGCTACTGCCCCCATCTGCCTCCTGGGAGGGGCAGAAAGACAGTGACATCTTTTTGGGGTGGGTGGGGGCATTGGCATGTCCATTCTTGGCAGCCCCCACCCCGAACTTTGTAAAAAAAAAATCCCTGGTGGCTAGTGGGCTGTCTGCCCCCCGGGGGGCAGATAAGGTGCTATTGCCCCATCTGCCTCCCAGGGGGCAGAAAGACTGTAGCATTTTTTTTGGGGTGGGGGCATTGACATGCCCATTCTGGGCAGCCCCCACCCCTACCTATATAAAAAAAAATCCCTGGCGCTTAGTGGGCTTTCTGCCCCCTCCCGGGGGGCAGATCAGGGGCTATTGCCCCCATCTGCCTCCTGGGGGGCAGAAAGTTTTTTTTTCTTTGGGGGTAGGGTGGGGGCATTTGCATGCCCATTCTGGGCAGCCCCCACCCCGGGCCTATAAAAAAATAATCCCTGGCATCTAGGGTATTTCTGAACCCCCGGGTGGGGGCAGATTGGTGGCCACTGCCACCATCTGCCCCCGGGGGGCAGAAAGACTGGAATTTCGTGGGGAGGGGTGGGGGCATTGGCATGCCCATCTTGGGCAACCCCCACCCCTAAATGTATCGAGGGGAAAAAAACCCTGGTGTCTAGTGGGCTTTCTGCCCTCCGGGGGCAGATTGGGGGCTACTGCCCCCATCTGCCCCCAGGAGGGGCAGAAAGACTGTACCTTGTGGCGGGGTGGGGTGGGGGCATTGGCATGCCCATATTGGGCAGCCCCCACCCCTAACTATAATTTAAAAAAAATCCCTGGTATCTAGTGGGCTTTCTGCCCCCCGGGGGGCAGATTGGGGGCTACTGCCCCATCTGCCTCCCAGGGGGCAGAAAGACTAATTTTGTGGCTGGGGGGTGGGGGCATCAGCATGCCCGTTTTGGGCAGCCCCCACCCCTAATAAACCTCCCATAAAAATCCCTGGTGTCTAGTGGGCTTTCTTCCCCCCCGGGGGGGCAGATTGGGGGCTACTGCCCCCATCTACCCCCCAGGGGGGGCAGAAAGACTAATCATGCCAAATATTTTATGGGGGGAGCAAAGGCCCTTGCCCAAGGGGCCGCTCCCCCCTCCCTGGTGCCTAGTGGGTGGATCTCTGCTTGGGGATCGCCCTCCTGGGGCGATCCCCAAGCAGGGATCCACTAGGGAGGGGTACCATTGGAAAGGGAGATTCTCCCTTTCCAACGATACCTCTCCTGAGTTTCTACGTGCTCAGGGGGCTGAGATAGCCCCTGAGCACGTAGAAACTGAAACTGAAATGAGCCTCTTGGCTCATTTCAGTTTCAGTTTCACTGAAATGACATCAGCGCGACGTGCGCGCCGATCGTCATTTCAGGGAAACCAGGGGAGGCCTCGGGAGCTGGGGAAGCTCTTCCCCAGCTCCCGAGGCTTTAGGGGATAAAGGGAATCCCTCTGGTGCCCGCACCAGAGGGATTTCCTGTGTTGGGTCCCATGACGAGCTGGACTCGTCATGAGCACACGAACACTGTGTGCCATGACGAATCCAGCTCGTCATGAGCATCGAAGGGGTTAAGATCCATGCACATGAATCTACTGGTAGTACCGGGCTTCAGATGTAAACGCACGGGAGGATTGTGCTTCTCAATTCAGGGACCCAAGTTCTGGAACGCCCTGCCCACAGCATTGAGAATAGAAACTGACCTTCAGTGCTTCAGGAAAAAGCTGAAAACCTGGCTTTTCTCGCAAGCTTACAGTTAGACTTGGCCTTCTCTTGCGGTGTCTCTAAGGATGGAATAAGAATATATCAGCCCCAAGAAACCTGTTGGTGAACGTGCGCTCTACAAATTCTCAATATTATAACATAACATAACACTTACCAGGTCTGACCAGTAGCTCAGAGTCTCTTAATTGCTTTTTCTTGAATGAAGTATTTCATGCAAAACTAAGATTTATTTTAGACACCAAATGCAGTATTTTTGCCCTTCTTTCTGGCTTTTCTCGTTGGTAGAGTTCGTTAGGTTTGACATGCTGAAATATATCAGGCAAAAACAATAAGGATGTGACATTTTTCACTCAATTCAGAATTTGTATGCATGTGCAAACTGCTGTTTGAAGAGGGACCATAATTTAAGTATACAAAAAGGGGGGACAGGAGGGCTTTTTCTAAGGTCCAGCACAAATGCCCAAATGCTATTCAAAAACTGAAATATTGTGCTGTTCCTAAACAATCCAGAAAAATGGTTAAGCAGGTCACAGTAGTTTTCTACATCCAAATAGATGGGAATCCATTTATTTGGAATGTAATGCCCTCACACACCCCATAGGGTGTCATGCTTCATCATCGGGCTGCTCCTCGTCTGGCCGGCGCTGCAATGCCTGACGGGCTCCCAATAAGGGGCACTTTGGCGGAGATCTTTTTCCAAGTAGCCGTTTAGTGCCGTGGGGGTGAGGGGTCTAGTGAGTGTAGATGTAAAAATATGTGATATGAAGTGTGAATTAAAACAGGGTTGGGAGTACCAACAAGAACTACTTTAATTGTGGGGTCTCCTACCCTGATTAAAAATAATTGAAAGGCGCACTGCTAAGGTAATGTCTTAGATACAGCGCTCTTCCATGTAGTCGGTCAACATGTTTCTTCGCATTTTTCTATAGTTTTAGAAGCGATTCTTCAGGACCTATAAAAATAAAAGACTATCTACACTATGTACATTATGGTGGACCTAGACTAATAATATATTAAGTACAAATTCATGACCACCGTACCTTACTCTGTCTAGTGGCTAGTAGTGTAGGTTCTACCTATTTTGGGAGAAAAACCATGTATAAATATACAATGACCAGCCACAAACACATGTTTATCGTGTGCTACTGTATACAGCCTGCTCGTTATTGGCACAACATACATAAGTGAGGTATCGCAAGCATTAACCCACCATGTGCCAAAAACAGAATGGTTCACTTCAATACATTCAGTTCATCAGACCAAACTAGTGAAGTGTGATTTATTCATTACCGCAAGAAATACATAGAACTCACCCAATCAAAAATGAATTTTTGCTTCATCAATCCCCGGCAGATCAGAATATGAGGAACTTCCTCACATCCTAAAGCGGATTATAGATGAAACATATATGGAAGAGAAGAGCAATGTTTTATTAAAAAGGAACCAAAAAGCAACAAAAAAGCACCCTACGGCTTATCTCAAGGTATTCTAATACCTCACTAACTACACAAAAGGGCATCCCCTATCATGTATCTCATGTCAAATGAATGGAATACCTATGCCAGATACCAATCCAGTTATATTATAATGGACCGTTCCGATCCCCAGAAAAATATTAAGGAGAAATCTTTATTCGTAAAGATTGAAAACATGGGCAGTCCATGTCCCACTGTAAAGCTTAGCTGGAAACAGTACACAATGCCCAATATGTATGTTGTGTGGGTTACCTATATTAATGGAAAAGGGTCAAAAGGAGTCTCTCCCATCGTGTGCATAGATGTATGCCATTTATATTAAAAGGTGGCCGAGGAGTGTGATCGCCTCCAATTCTCCCTGGAAAAGGCATGGGAGACCTCCAAGATATAAATAAAAACGTGCAAGATGGAAATAAAGGTTTCCCCAGTATACTCACGGTTGCGAAGTCCGCAACAGATCCTTAGACCTACCCTCAGTTGCCGGGTTCGGGAGGTGAATGAGAGAGTGCCGGTTCGGCTATTTATCCCCCTTGTACTTCCGCATTTGTTCCCTGCACCGTGTCAGCTGTGTTAGTATCTCCCGCATGTGCCGTTGACTTCCGAGATTATAAATGATGGCATAGCGGGCGCCATTTTAGAGAAGGTGCGAGTAGTAAACATAATGGTGTAAATGCTTGGTCTCTACGGGTCTCTATGGGTCTACCCAACACGTAGTCAAGTAATAGTTGGTGAAATCTGTGCCTGTAATTAGTATATCGTAAAAACTATTGATGCAAAAAAACGGTTTTAAAATAGATATTCGCCGTTATTTGTCAAAAAATTAATATACACACAGGGTATTCACTTGGATCCATCTCATTTATAAAAAGCATGTCCTATATAACATCTGGTGGGGTTAAGCTTAAGATAAAAGGTAAAATGTAGTGATATCCTGCCTAAGGTTCCTGTGCAAATGAGTCAGCCATTTTGAATAGGGGAGCCTAGTTTAACAAGATGCCATATATGCTCTAAAAATATATATAAATGAAAATGATACATGGAAATTGGTACAAAGCATTACATATAACCACACCTTTCTTAATGACCTATGATATTAAGGCGAATTAGCCATTCAATGATGGTATATGTATCCTAGCAGATTTAAAGAGAAACTATAATACCAGGAGGAGCAGACTACAAAGTACATATGGGTATAATTAAATCCGTAGTGCGCTCCATGGAATGTTCTCATTCAAACCCAGTGTGTCGGAAGACAAACGATGCACCCATCTCTGCTCTTTGTAAAACAAAGCATTCTTACTGATCTTGGAGAAAGTTTCCAGTACTATCCAGCGGAAAGAGTCAGGTGCATGATTGGTGTTAAAAAAATGTGTACACATCTTAGTATTAACCTTATGGCAACGAAAGTTGCTGCGATGTTCAGTAATTCTCACCTTTACCGGTCGTGTGGTCATCCCTATATATTTAAGACCACAAGGGCACGTGTGATCATGTAGATGCAGTTTGTTGAGTTGCAATTGCTGTGTTTACGCAATTCCCATGTAAATGTTTCATTAAATATTATGGACTTAGTCACTGTTGTCAAGGCACAAACAGTGCAGGTGCTGCATGGGTAGTGTCCCTGTACTGGAGGTAAATCCCACAGTTGTCTCTGTGTGTTAGTTGATCGTGCCTGAGGCCTGGTGTGAATCAATCTGTCTTTTAAATTACTCGCACGTTTGAAAGCAAAGCGTGGTTGTTCAAGAGTCAAATCACCAGTGTTCAATATACTCCAATGTTTCTTGATAGCCTGTTTTATTCGTAATGAGTCTGGACCAAATGTTGTCACACATGTCAATTTTTCTGTTGCAATTTTTTGTCTGGGTTCTAGTAAGGCCTCCCTGTTGTTGTTTCTCGCACGTTTTTTGAGAGGGCAACATTGCGTGCTGGGTACTGGCGTTGTGTAAGGTTTTTGCCAACGCAATCGCTTCATTTTTGTAGTCTTCAACTTGACTACAATTCCTACGGAGTCTCAAAAATTGGCACACAGGTAAATTTTCTTTCAAGGCACGTGGATGGCAACTGCTGAAAAGTAGCAGACTATTACGATCTGTAGGTTTCCTGTATATAGTGGTGCTCAATGTACCATGGTCTAACCTTATCAATAGGTCAAGGAAGGGTATCTGTCTATTTGAGACTGTGCAGGAAAACTTCAGGTAAGGATTTAGAGTATTGATCCATGCACAAAACTCGTTGCATGTATCCTCACTACCTCGCCAAAAGATGATAATATCGTCTATGAACCTCTTCCAGAGGCATAGATTGTCTTTATATGGATTGGAATCATTAAGAATGTTATCTTCTTCAAATGAAGCCATATACAACCCTGCTGCACTGGGAGCCATGGTACTCCCCATGGAAGTCCCCTGGGTCTGGTGATACAGTTGGCCCTTGAACTCGAAAAAGTTTTCAATCAAAACCAATGTGGCTAGTTCCATAACAAAGCTACTTGGTGTTTGTGACTGCCAAATATGCTTGTCAAAAGCCTCCTCGATCACACCTAGAGTGGCCCTCTGTGGAATGTTAGTATAGAGGGCCTCTACATCTAGGGTAACCAATAGGCTAATTTCATTTGTGTTCGTAAAGTCCGCTAATAGGCGTAAAACGTCTGCGGTATCCTGTAAATAGGAACGTGTCTGTTTTACCAATGGTTGCATGAAATAATCGCAGAACTTTGATAAGGGTTCGAGTACTGAATCTATCCCGGAGACTATAGGACGTCCCGGGACTGGTCGCTGACCCTTGTGAATTTTTGGCAGGATGTAAAAGTATGGAGTCTTTGGATCCTTTTTAATCAAAAAATCTGCCTCTTTTTACTGAGCCACCCTTGACTCTCAGCCGAGAAATCCAAGGAGGTTATAGTTTGTAATAATCGTGTCACTGGACTGTTACTGATCGGTGTATAGTATTGTCGATTCTCTAATTGACGTTGACATTCAGTGTCATAGTCACTTGTGGCCATTATTACCGTTGCTCCCCCTTTATCAGCCTGCTTGATTGTTATCGAAGTATCATTAGCCAGATAGTCGACGGCCGTTGACTCTTCTTTAGAGAAATTGTTGAAATGTCTCCTAGTGGTGCCATTTCCCAGTTCTCTGCGCACAGCCTGTTCGAAGGTCAATACTTCGTTAGGTACCATCCCATTATTGGGGGTGAACGTCGAGGCATTATGTAAACCTGAGTCTGTCTGCTGTGGTTGCTCTGTCTCGTTAAAAATGCTTTTAAGCGTACTTTGCGGAAGAAGTTCTGTAATTCACATTGTTCCTTAAACCTATCTGTCTTTGGTGTAGGAACAAAGCCCAATCCCTTCTCAAGAACTCTTACTTCAATTTCAGTCAAGGTCCTCTGTGATAAGTTGACAATCAATGTCCCCTTTTCGAGTGGCTCCGAGTCTCCATCATATCCCGATTGGATTCTTGCCAATGTACCTTCTTCTGTTGTTGTTGTAATTGCTGCCCTCTTTTTCTTCCTCGCTCCTCTGCCCCAACCTCTTCCTAAAAAGGTTGGTTGTTTCCTGCAGGGTAGAATTGAGGGGGCCCTTGAGGGTACATGGGATAAGGCCAAAACCAGGTCCCTGGAATTGTGGCACTTGGAATTCTGGGAAACCTTGACGTCCTCCCCTTCTACGCTGGTTATAACCCCAATCCTCTGTACTTGAGTCACTATTGGTTGATGAACCTCTTCTTGTCGAATCTGAACTCGTATCAGAGGTACTGCTGGAGTCTGGGGGGCATAATCGGTCTTTAGATAAGGGTACATCTTCTCCTTATCAAACTTACGAATATCTTTCTGTAATTTGGAAACTTTTTGTTTCATCAGATATTCTTTATGTTCCGCTATCTCGTTGTTGAGCTCAGTAAGTTTTAGTTTGAAGGCAGTATTGGTAGACATGGTACTCTTGATACTAGCCTCAGCTGCCTGTATCCTTGTCAATAACGCATCCGCTATTCTCTTGGCTGTATTAATTATCAGGATAAGGAGATCCCTGGTGCATTTCCATGACACCATTGACCACTCTTTCTTAAAAGTACCGTCTTCCAAAAATAGTCGTGGGAAGTTGCGTACTATCAGGCCATTAGGTGCAATATTGGCCCTCAAATACTCTGTCATAAGTGCGCCATGTAGGGTTACCTTCACCCACTCCCGTTTAAGAGAGGAGAGAGATTGCCAGTCCTCCGACTGACTTCCTGAAGCAGCACTGCTTTCTGTTCCTAAGATGGAAGGGGCTCTTAGTATTTCTGCGGCTTGGTCATCTCCAAAACTCAATCCTTGATCTTCCATCTTGATGGAGATCCACGTGTAACGATGGAATTGAAGGATAATAAAATAGAATAGGGGTGAGCAAGCAACCAAGTAGGTATAGTTTGCCACCGTAAAGTGTTTGGGGGACAAATATTTACCCACCAAAGCAACTAAACGAAGTCCCACGGGAAACCCGTGCTCAACTATGTATACAAAAGAGGGGGACAGGAGGGCTTTTTCTAAGGTCCAGCACAAATGCCCAAATGCTATTCAAAAACTGAAATATTGTGCTGTTCCTAAACAATCCAGAAAAATGGTTAAGCAGGTCACAGTAGTTTTCTACATCCAAATAGATGGGAATCCATTTATTTGGAATGTAATGCCCTCACACACCCCATAGGGTGTCATGCTTCATCATCGGGCTGCTCCTCGTCTGGCCGGCGCTGCAATGCCTGACGGGCTCCCAATAAGGGGCACTTTGGCGGAGATCTTTTTTCCAAGTAGCCGTTTAGTGCCGTGGGGGTGAGGGGTCTAGTGAGTGTAGATGTAAAAATATGTGATATACAGTAGCACACGATAAACATGTGTTTGTGGCTGGTCATTGTATATTTATACATGGTTTTTCTCCCAAAATAGGTAGAACCTACACTACTAGCCACTAGACAGAGTAAGGTACGGTGGTCATGAATTTGTACTTAATATATTATTAGTCTAGGTCCACCATAATGTACATAGTGTAGATAGTCTTTTATTTTTATAGGTCCTGAAGAATCGCTTCTAAAACTATAGAAAAATGCGAAGAAACATGTTGACCGACTACATGGAAGAGCGCCGTATCTAAGACATTACCTTAGCAGTGCGCCTTTCAATTATTTTTAATCAGGGTAGGAGACCCCACAATTAAAGTAGTTCTTGTTGGTACTCCCAACCCTGTTTTAATTCACACTTCATATCACATATTTTTACATCTACACTCACTAGACCCCTCACCCCCACGGCACTAAACGGCTACTTGGAAAAAAGATCTCCGCCAAAGTGCCCCTTATTGGGAGCCCGTCAGGCATTGCAGCGCCCGGCCAGACGAGGAGCAGCCCGATGATGAAGCATGACACCCTATGGGGTGTGTGAGGGCATTACATTCCAAATAAATGGATTCCCATCTATTTGGATGTAGAAAACTACTGTGACCTGCTTAACCATTTTTCTGGATTGTTTAGGAACAGCACAATATTTCAGTTTTTGAATACCATAATTTAAGTACCAGCTTGTAATCAGGGCCATAAGGTAATGACTTTAGCAATTTCTTGTACCTCCTGATATTTTAAGTGGGTCTGAAAGATAGGGAGTACACATTAATCAATAAATCAAGTAGTATTTATATAGCGTGGCTACTCACTCCAGTGGGAATACAGGTGCTGTGCTTCCAGGTGTCAGTTGAAATGCCAACTCTTGAGGCTGTTCCTGAAATGGTTCAGCAAGGGCAGGGTACGGAGGTGGAGAGGGAGGGTTTCCAGGCTCTGGCAGCAAGGTGAGAGAGAGCAACCTCCAGAGCGACTGTGGTGAATAAGTGGTGTCTGAGTGAGGGCACGGTGTGTGTACTGGAGGTTTCTGGTCGGCTGGTGGAAGATCAGGCAGTGGGTAATGTAGTCAGGTCCTTGGTTGTGGAGGGCTTTGTAGGCATGGGTGAGGAGCTTGAACTGTCATCTATTCTGTACAGGAAGCCCAGTGGAGGTCTTTCAGGTGCTGAATGATGTGCGTCCTCTTGGGGAGGTTGAGGATCAGTCTGGCTGCTGCATTCTGGATAGTCTGGAGCATGAGTTCAGTGGTAGTGCTGGCATAGAGTGCATTGCCATAGTCTAGCCGGCTGGTGATGAGGAAAACTGATCCAGCGGGTTACTAGCAACAAGCATTCATACACTATGTACTCACCTGGGCCCATTCATTCACGCTAACTAATAATCACCGCTGGTGGGAATCAGTTGTACTCTTTATCAAAATCCCTGCTACCAATTACCTTTCCTGATTGAAGAGTAATGACTTACCAATGGACCTTTGATAATTGGGAATAAAATGAGATCATACAAATATAATATCATAAACACCTGAAATAACCAGGAAGTTTTAAAATGTTTATCTAAATTCTTAAGCAGAGTAATTTACAAGCCACATGGCACTTAATCGCATATCAATGAGGAAGTACACTATAATATCACCTATTAACCCCTTCCATGCTCATGACGAGCTCAGCTCGTCATGCTGCGCAGTGCTCGTGTGCGCATGACGAGCTGAGCTCGTCATGATCCCGCCCGCTTAATGAAAAGCCCCGCACAGGGCGAAAATCGGCCGCGCATGCAAGGGGTTAACTACAAATGACGGTCCCTCAGAAAGGAGAAGATAGAAACAGCAGTACAAACTAAAAGATTTCGCATTTATAGTTACCTAAAGTGTGAGAAACCAAACCCCTTGACCAAGGAGTTGGAAAGATGGGTCCCAAGAAGGATGAAGACCAAAGACCTCCGGACCAGGTTCAAGGCAGGACAGGTGACCTCTCTACCAACGACGCCTGCGTCGTTCCCCTCTCTGACACTTCGTTCCTCCTCGATTCTTCTGTGTCTTCTTTCTAATAGAATCCGCCGCCCCCACCTCAGGACCTCTTTGGACAGCGGTTCAATCTGCAATCGATCAGCTCGTTCTGTGCTTCAAAGTCCTGTTCTGTGCTGGGCTCCTGTGAATCCTGTGCTCTAACTAATTAGCTAATTCTATATCTATTATACCCTTCTACACCCATGTACCTCCCATCAATGTTTCAAATTGTATGCGCCCACTACTTCTGATTGGACAGGGGACAGGGGGTTGATCCTCACACCATGACAATTTAGTTCAATTTCTTTAAGCCCATTGTTTTAAAATACCGCCCCTCACAATTGATACATTTGCTTTATTTCCCACCCGTCTCACGACAAATTTTAATATAAAGTGTATACAAAATGTTTCAATTGGTAGGACATCTCAGATGTACAGTGAAGGTGATCAGCGGGTCATGTCCTTGGACATCTTCCAAGTTGACTTCATCGCTTTGTCTTGTTAGTTTCAGAGCGCATGCGCAGGTTCCATGGCTCTTGAACTGCTGTTCAGTTAACCCAGGCCCAATTTACGAACTAATATAAATCAAAGAAGAAACATATTAAAATCAAAAATAAATGTTTTCACTGTATACCCCCTACTTCTACTCTATTCCCATTTAATTATAAAATCTATCCCGCATTAGTAGCATTAGAATACCACATTATTAATTTTAGCAACGCGAAGGCTTTAGCATGTGAGAACATAAAGCAGCCATTTTAGCATACACTGTGCAGAAGCAAAGATTCCCTCCAAGCAAAGAAAGACGTCATACCACGTGATATGGTTGACACATGCGCAGTTGAGTTCCCGCGCTTTAGCGGCCATTTTGGATTAGACAAGGATTAGTTTTAAACACATAGGCAAGCGTCTCTCGGATAAGATGTAGTGTTTGCACATTATTAATAATGACATTACAAGGTTTAATACAAATTAATTAATACTGTGAGAAGATTGCTTACGAGCAAGTCTCATTGTAAGTCCTTGCTCCATCAATCCCCTCTCTGATGGCGTTTCTGAGCCATCAAAATTACCCACAACCAGATGCCAACTTCTACATACTTCTGTCACACTTTCATTTTTACATTGTCTATTCTTATCTTCTCCTTTCAGTTTCTTGTATATTTCACTTTTCAGATCTTCTAATTCAATTTAATCAAATTTCCGTTTCTTGCCTTTTCCTGTCACTCTATATGTTTCATTCTTTTTACAACATTTGCACCATATCATTATTGACAATACTATTATTGCTATCCCTACTAAGGGTACTAATATTTGACCTACAAGTCTTTTCCTACATTAGTAAACCAGGTACCAATTGATGCAATACTATTTGTCAATCTTTCCCATACACTATCAACTTCCAGTGGTTTCAGTTCATTCTCAAGTTTTGTTATATTCTTTATATACGTTCCAATTTCTGCACTTTTGTCAGGAATATACGTGCAACAATGTTTCGTTTTCAACAATTTACAGACTCCGCCCTCTTTGCTAATATTATATCAAGAGCAAGTCGATTTTGCATAACCATAGATCTAATCGCAACCATCTCCGCATTAATTATTAGAAAGCCTCCAGCAGTATCCGTTGATAAACGATTAACCACTGTAGACAATTTACATATTCTCCTTGAGTTCAGAATTACTCCCACTGAAGGTATCAATGCGCCAAATATATCACCTACAATTTCTGAAAAACTAGCTCTTTTACTACGTGTTAATTTACTATTATTTTCATTGTTCCCAGTTTTTCTTTTTACGTGGTATACTTTTGGAAAAACTATTCCAAAATAACAACTTCCATGCCACCATGCAGGAAGCCTAAAGTAAGCCTTATTCCCACACACATAATAAATTCCAGGAAAAACTGAATCTGTTCCTCCTTTTAGTCCCCAACCTCCAAGAATTAAGAAATTATGTTCACATTCACTGGTACCGATGAAAATATTGTTATAATCAGTCTTTAACCTATGAAGACAAATTTTCCCTGTCTTTACAAAATCCAGAGCCATAGCAGCTTGAGCTTTGCCAGGTGTGTAAATACCCTCTTTCTCAGCCCAATGTGGAAGATGAGGTTTATGCTCAGACGCTTTCTTTTGGAAATTCTGTCTTCTATTCTCAACTAAGTTCAAAAATATCTTTTCTTCTTCATGTAATGAACATGTTAGATTGCTTCTATGTGCATGTGTTATGTCTATCGATTTCATTGTTAAGAAAAATTCTCCCATAAATTGTGCATCTTGACTACTAAGCACTGGGTTCACATTCTTTCGAATAGGAACCTCTGAAAATATCACATCTATGTATGAATAATAATACTGAAGTTTCCCTGTTCTATAAAATAAACTAGTTAATATACTACATGATATGCCATAAGTTAAAGGGAAATGATGATATGTTAAACCTTCTGCTACTGATTCAGGTAACTTCATACAGACATAACAGTCACTAATTTCCATTGTATCTACATACTGAAACAATAATTTAGTAAAAACATTTAAAGTAGTATCATTATCTGTTACAACGTGATGAAAATCTGGTTCATCCTCTGCTTCTATTTCTACTCTATCACTTTTCAAGTTATCTATCCTTCCCTTAGTATCGTTATTATTCTTTTTGTCCATTATCATAAGGTAAGGAATTGCTACAACCACAACTAACCATACTATAAGCACCACTACCAGACAACATATGCATATAGCACAGCATCTTTTACAACATTTCCGTTTCGGTCTCCCAGAAACTCTGTCGTCAGCCATTTTTGACAAAGAAGTTTTTTCTTCTTTTCTTTTTCTTTCAAGACTTTAACGTTATCAAGGTGGTTTCACTTCTTTTTCATAAGTCAGTTCTGCACTTGTTCCTTCGTCACCACTTTCACTTGACTCTGAACTTTCATAGTCTTCAAGGATTATATAAGTCCAATCAGGACCTTTAAACTTATTGTTCACAAGTTTCAATCATTTGCTTTTTCGTTTTTCAGTCCCACTTGCTTGTCCAGATAAGCTTGTTACTTCATTTACTTGTTCTGGATCTTCACTTCGTGTTTCTATATGGTATTTTACTCTTTTAATGACACTATGCCAATGATCACCTTTTCTGACTTTCTTTGTTTGCACTGTATCTTCACCTTCTGAGTCTTTTCCAAAAACTCTTTTATTTTCAAGGTGTGGCACAAATTGATTTTCCTCAATTTCAGTTTCCTCTTCTATCTGCTCTTGTTCAGGTGTTGTTGTTGTTTCTTCAGTTGCCTGAGTGTGAGTTTCTACTAACTGACCCTGTTCAGGATTTACGTCTTTGTGCTTGATGCTTTCTTGCTCGATGTTTTCTTGGTTTTCTTCTCCCTGAACGTGTTTTACTTGTTCTAACTGGTTCTGATCAGGGCTTATTGCACTTTGTACTTCTGCAGCCTGACCGCGTTCTTCTGAACCTGTCTGTCCCTGCTCAAACTTTGTTGTTTCGTTGTCAATTTGAGCCCAATTTCCTTTCCCTTTCTGGGCCTGCTCAAATTCTCTTATTGTTTCATTCTCCCTATCCTGAGCTGCTTCTTCTTCACCTATCTGGTCCTCACTAATTTCCTCTAATCTAGCTCTACTTCTTGTTTTGTTGTAAACTTCTGGTATATCAACCACTGGTATCCAGTCCTGACTTGTGCTCGGTTGTTCTTCTTCAGCTTCTCCCGAATCTATCACTTGGGATTCTTCAGCTGGCCAACCTTCAGCTTCCTTAGCTATTGATGCTGACTGAGGATCTTTTCCTTCAGGACCTGGCACCCTTTTGGTGTGGCTTACATGAATCCAATTAGGCAATCCTGCACATTTCACTGCTGTGTTTGTAACCAATATAACCTGACAAGGTTCGCCCCACCTGGGTGATAAACACGTTTCTCTGGTGTGATGCTTCACTACCACCCAGTCTCCAGGGTTCAGATCATGCTCTTGTTCAGGCTGCCTGGAAACTGCGTCTTCTCCAACCTGGTGAGAGACAGAACGCACGAGGTCAGCCAATGCTTTGCAATAATCTAGAACCATATCATTAGTTATGTTCAGCAGTTTATTTCCTGGTACATGGGCTTGTCTCATTGCTCTTCCCATGATGATTTCATGTGTACTAAATCCTGTATTTCTATCAGGAATGCTTCTGAGTCCCATTAAGACAAGAGGCAATGCATCTGGCCAATCTAACGATGTAGACGCACACATTTTTGACAATCTTGATTTTATTGTGCCATTCATTTGTTCAACCACTCCAGAAGCCTCTGGGCGGTACGCACAGTGCAATTTTTGTTCAATTTTAAAATCTTCACAGATTATTCGAATTACATCGTTATTGAAGTGACTCCCTCTATCTGATTCCAAAGTTACTGGAAAACCGTACCATGGAATGAATTCTCGTAACAACAGTTTTGCAACTGTAATGCTGTCATTCCTCCTGGTAGGGTAAGCCTCCACCCACCTTGAAAACAGACACACTATGACAAGTACATATTTCAGTCCTTTACATGGTAGTAACTGAATGAAATCTAACTGCAATCTCACAAAGAGACCCTCAGCCTTTCCAATTGTTCCCAAACCAATTACTGTTCTCTTTCCTGGATTACTCATTTGGCAAATTAAACACCTCTGGCAAAGACTCTCTGCAGCAGCCCTAAACTTTGGATTGTACCAACTTTGTCTGAAAAGTCTAATCATGGCATCTCTCCCTACATGTGTGTCTCCATGATACATTCTAGCCATGTGTGAAAATAGGCAATCAGGCATGACTGGTCTGCCATCTGAATAAACCCATACGTCATCATCTGTTCTTCGTCTACACCCTATTTTTATCCAAACATCTCTTTCACTCTCTTCAGCATCATCCTGCAATCGTTTCACATCATTCTATGTTTCAGGTGTTGAACATAGCATAAGTTGGCAGCTGATTCCCAACCTTTCGACTTTTCTGTTTACTGCCAATCTGTTTCTGGCACAGTGTTGAGCAACTAGGTCTGCGTATCTGTTACCGGCTACCACCCAGTCATCTCCTGACTGGTGTGCGGCACATTTCACCACTGCCAATTCTTTTGGTGATTGTATTGCCTCCAATAATTCCTTTACAAACTGCCCATTTTTGATTGGGGATCCTGAAGAAGTCATGAAATCCCTCTGCATCCACAGTTGGCCAAAATCATGCACAACCCCGTACCCATATTGACTGTCCGTAAATATGGGTACTTTTAGATTTTTCCCAATTTTGGAGGCTTTGATCAAAGCAATTAATTCAGCTACTTGTGCAGATTTGACTCCTGGTAAATAGGATGCTTCGACTATTCCAGAAAGTTCACATACAGCATAGGCTGCACTCAATTTGCCATCCTCATGTCTTAGGCATGAGCCGTCCACAAACAGCTCTCTGTCTGGGTCTTTTAGGGGCATTTCCTGTATGTCGGGACGCGGTTTTGTACACAATTCTGTGACCTGTAAACAGTCATGTTCTGGATCGTCCTTAACTTCTTCACAATATGGATCTGGCAATAATGTAGCAGGATTTACAACTGTGCACCTAGCTATGGTCACATTTTCAGCTCCTAGAATTATTCGCTCATATCTTGTCATCCGACTAGGTGTGAGATGCTGAGTTCTAGTTCTTGTCAACAGGATCACAACTGCATGTGGGACAAACACTTTAACAGGATATCCCATTACTATTGACTCACTTTGTTCAATGCTCATACAGGTAGCAGCAACTGATTTTAAACAGCCTGGCAATGCTGCAGCCACTGGGTCCAATGTAGCAGAAAAATATGCTATAGGACGCCTGTCTAGTCCATGTCTTTGGGTTAGCACTGAAAGTGCACAATTTTCTCTTTCATAGCAAAATAGTGTGAATTCTTTTGTATAGTCAGGCATGCCCAAGGCAGGTGCCTCACACAAAGCATTTCTTAATTTTACAAATGCACCGGCACTTTCATCATCCCATTCAACTGGATCTTTTACTTTCTTTTTGGTTAGCTGAATTAAAGGCTTTGCTAGTAGTGAAAACCCTATAATCCATTGTCGACAGTATCCTACTATTCCAAGAAACATTCTCACTTCTCTTTGTGTTACTGGCATTTTCATTTGCTTGATTATTTTTATTCTTTCAGACGTTATTCTTCTTTTCCCACTTTCAATTTGGTGTCCCAAATATTTAACTGCCGTTGTACAGAATTGTAACTTCTCAGGCGACACTTTGGGGTCGATTCCGATCTCGGCCGGTAGGGCACCGAATCGGATTCGGCTTAACCGGATCCGATTCGGAGCCCTATTTCCCGACCGATTCGTACGTGCGTCCGGGCGAGCGAGTACGATGCGTGCGCTCGCGAAATCGCCGACCGACTCGTTCGCAGAACCCGACCGCTCCGACCGACTCGTTCGCGGAACCTAACCGCTCCGACCGACTCGCACGGAGACGACTCGCACAGCGCAATGGAGACGTTCCCCGGCCTGGTAAGTACGATGCGCACCTCGACCAGTCCGACCGACTCACGCAGTCCAGTTCCAAGGACCCCCCTGGAAGCGTAGCCGCGCGAGTCGCACACAGGGGGGACCCATGGGTCCCCCCTACCTATGCATGTACGGCACGAGTCGCTTTGACTCGCACCCGCTGTAGGGGGCGCCCTTGTTCGCCTCGCACCCATTGAGTGAATGGGAGCCCGCGTACGCGTTGTACGACCGGCTCCCATTGACTTCAATGGGAGTCCGACCGAATCGAGTCCGATAGCATACGTGCGCATCGTACTCGTTCGGTCGGGCTGCTAGGGTCCGATTCGGTCGGAAATCTCTCCGGGTCCGGCTCGGTCGGGGAGATTTCCGGCCTGAATCGGAATCGGCCCCTTTGTGTCCTTCCTCAGCCAAATGGTTGAGTAATGCAATTGAATCTGCGACACAATCATCATGTGTTCTTGATGCGACCAACAAGTCGTCTATGTACTGCACCAAGACTGAGTTCCTGGGCAGTACTAATTTTTCTAGACACTTTTTCAGTATTTGATTAAAAATGGAGGGCCTTTCTGTGTACCCTTGAGGAACACGATTCCACACATAAACATGGTTTTCGTATTTAAACGAAAATTGATAATGGCTATCTGGATGCAATGGTATCGAGAAAAATGCTTGGCATAGATCAATCACGGTAAACCATTCTGCATCCCATGGTATCTGGTATAGGATCACTGCAGGATTTGGTACTATAGGACAACAAGGTACCACAATTTTATTAATTTTCCGCAAATCCTGAATGATCCTATATTTTCCACTAGGCTTTTTCAAACCCATAATTGGCGAACTACAAGGACTACTCAGAATTTCTTTTAGTATGCCTTGTTTCACCATTCTGCCAATTTCCTCAGTAACTCCTGCTTTTACTTCTGCACTCATTTTGTACTGTCTGGTATTTGGGAAAATTGCGCCTTCTTTTACAGTGATCTTTACTGGGTCTATTTTTGCCATAAGTCCTACTTCTTTCCCAGTAAAATCCCATACCTTAGAGCTCACTGTAGTTCTTAATTCTTCTGGTAATTCATCTTTGGTTATCAAGGAGAACATCTCATCTACTTCCGTACCTTGCTTGGCTATCATGAACTTATAAACATGATCTTCATCCAGGGTCTGTATTACAACACCATCCGGTGTGCAAAAAATTGTGCAATTCATTTTGCACAGTAAATCTCTGCCCAGTAAATTTACTGGACTGGAATCACACACCACAAATTGGTGCATTTCCTATCCTTACTTCCATGGGCTCAGTAAGGGGTGTTCTGATCTTTTGATTTGCTACACCTACAACTTGGATAGCTTCTCCAGAGAGAGGGAGGTCTGGGATGTCTGCTGTTCTCACAGTAGAACGGGTAGCACCAGTGTCCAAAAAAAAAGTGATATCATTACCTCTTACTTTCCCTTCAACATATGGACCTGACTGATCTACCGGCAAGGATGCGCCAAGTACGCACTCCTTCTCCCCTCTCTTAGGCACCGTCATTGATAATTATATGGATTAAAATCATCCTGTAAAAGAAACTGTGAAGTTACATATTCATTCTTACCACTTCCTCCTTGATATCCGACGTCTGTACCGTGCTTTGCTCTGCTTACATTACCCTGTATAGGGGCAGGTGGCAACTGACTCTGAGTATTTACACCCTGCTGTGAGTCATTCTGCGTCTGTGGATTTAAATTATGATTTGGGCCATTATTATTTTGAATCTTTTTACATTCGTTCTTCCAATGTCCCAACTTTCCGCATCCATGACAAGGAAATTTCTTTTTAGCCCCTTCTCTACTCATTCGTCCTCTCACTTTTCCACCATTCCCTGTGTCACCATTCGTTCCAGATTATTTTCCCTGACTATCTGTTGGATTATCCAAATTAATTCCTTGTCGCTCAGCCATTTTCACTTGAGCCCACATCACCTTTTCTTGTAGTTTCTTGTGTCTGTCTTCAATATCATCTCCACAATATTTAGCATATTTAAAAATTTCATCGATAGGTTTTCCCTGCCAACATAACATGTGTTGCTTAATCATCTGACAAATCTCTGGTTTTAGACCATAAACAAATCGATAGACAAACTGACTCATATTTTTGTCTCCAATATCTTCAAAACCGCTGTACTGTTTGAACACCTGTAATAGACGTTCGTAGTAGGCATGTACCGATTCATTTGCCTCTTGGGTAGTCCTGTCTATTTTCACCCAATCTGTTTCTTTTGGTGGTATTTTCTAGGGGTGGGCGGAATTTGCGTAGTCGCGCTACGCAAAGCTCCGCGAAACGGTAAAAAATCTCCGCGAGCCCGCAAAAGTTCCCCGAACACGCGGAATTGCTTGTTCCGCCCGTTCGCGATGCTTTTTTCCTGTTCGCGAATGCTGTTTGCGTGCTCAGGGAGAAATATCTTGTGAACACGCATTTTGAAAGCGCGAACAAGCAAAAAATTCCGCGAAGCCGTGGAATTTTTGGTAATTCCGCGTTCTCCGCGGAACGCGAAATTACCCAAATTCCGCGAGCGGAGTGGAATTTACCGCCCAGGCCTAGTATCTTCCCTTTCAAATAAGTTATTACCTGGTGATACTTTTTCATCACATCATTTGATGGGGCACCTGTCTTTGAATCTCTAGGATACTCTTCACTAGGCCAGTCGATTGTAATTTTACAATCTGTACATAAATCGGCAGGTATCACTATGTCAAACAAACCATCTAAGTCCTTTAACAATACCTTTGAAACTTTCACAAACCTCTCAACCTGCTTGTACCATTCAATTGGTTTTTCTCTCAACTTTGGAAAATCATTCGTAAATGACAAAATATCTTGCCTGCTCCATGGGACATGAACATAACCTCCTCCTGGAACCTCCCGCATCGGGTACATCTGTTCTACTTTTCCTGTTTCCTTCAATAAATACTCAGAAGTCGTTCTACTGTAACGTGCCTCTTCCTTTTTCTTTGTCCATCTAGTTTTCCAATTATCCAGTTCTCCCCATTTCTGTAATACTGACATTAATTCTTTCACTTGTAATTTCCTACCAGATGTATTCATATTTTCTAAATCTTTGTCAGTAAAGTCTGCTCTATATGGTTTCTGTAGTACTTTTGACTTTCTTAATTCAATTCCCATTTCTGAGGCCAAATCCGTCAACTTTTCATGGAATATCTTGACATTACTTGTTATGCTCCTACATACGAACAATAGTTCTTCTTCACTGTAGGTATTTAAACGATCTACTCCTACATTGCCTGCTATCATTTCTTCTAACTCGACTTTTAATTTATAAATGTCCAAAATCTTTGGGGGTGAACTTTGTCTGTCTATTCCTTGTGCCCATCTTTCTAAGTCTTCTGGGGTTACTACTGTTGCACTCTTAGCTCCTGAAGATGTTATTATATTCACATCCTTTGAGCAACCAGGTGTGACTCTTCTGGGGGTGCTATTTACGGAGTCTCGAATAGGTAAATCCATTAGTGAAATCATAGATTCACAATCGCTGATATGGTCATCAATTATTACAGCTTCATGTTTAGGAATATCCACAGGTGTAGGCATAACTAGAGGTTTCGGACAATTTACTTTGTCACCATATAAAGGGACCACGGGACCAATGGTTACAGGTATGGTCAGGGAATCAGGATGTACATTCAAGTGTGTTATTTTCTGTATCAATTCTGCTCTGTTTCTGTCTACAGCCTCTCTTTCCTTATCCTGAAGTACCCTATTAACTGGTGGATTATGCAGTACTTGAGGTACCAATGGTGTTCTCAAAATTGGTGCACTTGGGGAACATCCACCCAGCCCTTCTTGGTATGGTGGAGTATTCTTTAATATTTCTTCCATAAATTCATCTTCGGATTCTCCAAACCCTGTCATGTGTTTTGTCTTTTCTTTGCATTTGCTCCCTAATGGCTCATATGCCATGAATACTGGATACAAACCCTCGGTAAGCATCGCTCGTCTCCACTGTTTCATCTGACTTTCTCGTGTCTCATTTTGTTGTCTAGGGAAAAATCCCCTATAACCCCTATTGCTTCTGGGTCTATCACGTTCAAATACCTCTGTTTCCCATTCTTCTAGGGCTTCGTATTGCGTTAATCTTGGTCTGGGTTCTAATTCATTCATTCTTATTCTTAAATTTTGAAGAATTCTCCCATTGAAAGTACCATTCTCTGGGAAAGCTAATATTCCGTCATCTTTTGTATATTCTATCCAATTTTCTAACCATACGCAAGTATGATAACCCCCCTCCATCATCATGAATGAGGTGGGCGTTTTTGCTGGTGGAATGATAATTCCTTCCCTAGTTTTTATTGGCTTATCCTTCTTAAAATAATTGTTGATCTTTTGTAAAAATGACATTTTTCTCTTTTCTCCGTACATTTTGGGTAAATATATATTTATTGAATTATATTCTGCAAAACCTAGGAATCTCCTGTCAGGACGTGTTCCTATTAAAGTCGGATCATGTTTCCACATATAATCTACACTATCCACTAAGATTTCGACTTCTATGCTGACAACCAATCAAATTCCAACTAACATTTGTCTCGGGGCCAATTTTAGGGCGGCTTTTCTGTGACGTCTGTCTGACCCCTCCTTTACAATCTGCACTTCTCTGTCCCTCGCTGTTTCAACCAATTCCAGCGCGGCACCTGTGACATCAGTATTACTCCTGACTACCGACCCCTCCTTTACAAGCTCGCTCCACGCCCGCTGTGTCGACCAATCCCAGCGCGGCATTTGTGACGTCAGCTTTTACTCCGACAGCTGACCCTCCCTTTACAAAAATCGTACGCAAAACTTTCAACGCTTCTTATTAAAATTCAGTAACAACATAAAACATTCGCTATCGTGCCAGTTTCTCTAAATTGGAAAAGATAGATTTCTCTCACTTCTTAGTAAAACCCTTCCGTTTACTAACATACACTACGAGTAAAAACCCTTCCGTTTACTCTTCACATAAGCTTCGGAAATACCTGCTACTCCTTCAATGTTTCCCTTTCTAGGTGATATAACATCAAATTTTCACCAGCGTATTCCTTTGCTATCACTCACACGCACAGAGTCCCTGACAAGTACTGATAGCCCTGCTTAACTTTTCAGTACTATTTCTGCCTGACAGATAACCTCACTGCAGTATGGCTTCCACTTACCATCCGCTATTCAAATTCCCCAGGGATTCTAGACAACATAAAACAAAACTTTTAAACAAACGGATGTTAGTTCATAAAAATAAAATTCTCATTACCCAATTAACAAAGTGAAACCATCCTCTGATAAAAAGAAAACTGATCCAGGGGGTTACTAGCTATAAGCATTCATACACTATGTACTCACCTGGGCCCATTCATTCACGCTAACTAATAATCACCGCTGGTGGGAATCAGTTGTACTCTTTATCAAAATCCCTGCTACCAATTACCTTTCCTGATTGAAGAGTAATGACTTACCAATGGACCTTTGATAATTGGGAATAAAATGAGATCATACAAATATAATATCATAAACACCTGAAATAACCACTGACTCAGGAAGTTTTAAAATGTTTATCTAAATTCTTTAGCAGGGTAATTTACAAGCCACATGGCACTTAATCGCATATCAAGGAGGAAGTACACTATAATATCACCTATTAACTACAAATGACGGTCCCTCAGAAAGGAGAAGATAGAAACAGCAGTACAAACTAAAAGATTTCGCATTTATAGTTACCTAAAGTGTGAGAAACCAAACCCCTTGACCAAGGAGTTGGAAAGATGGGTCCCAAGAAGGATGAAGACCAAAGACCTCCGGACCAGGTTCAAGGCAGGACAGGTGACCTCTCTACCAACGACGCCTGCGTCGTTCCCCTCTCTGACACTTCGTTCCTCCTCGATTCTTCTGTGTCTTCTTTCTAATGGAATCCGCCACCCCCACCTCAGGACCTCTTTGGACAGCGGTTCAGTCTGCAATCGATCAGCTCGTTCTGTGCTTCTAAGCCCTGTTCTGTGCTGGGCTCCTGTGAATCCTGTGCTCTAACTAATTAGCTAATTCTATATCTATTATACCCTTCTACACCCATGTACCTCCCATCAATGTTTCAAATTTTATGGGCCCACTACTTCTGATTGGACAGGGGACAGGGGGTTGATCCTCACACCATGACAATTTAGTTCAATTTCTTTAAGCCCATTGTTTTAAAATACCGCCCCTCACAATTAATACATTTGCTTTATTTCCCACCCGTCTCACGACAAATTGTAATATAAAGTGTATACAAAATGTTTCAATTGGTAGGACATCTCAGATGTACAGTGAAGGTGATCAGCGGGTCATGTCCTTGGACATCTTCCAAGTTGACTTCATCGCTCTGTCTTGTTAGTTTCAGAGCGCATGCACAGGTTCCATGGCTCTTGAGCTGCTGTTCAGTTAACCCAGGCCCAATTTACAAACTAATAGAAATCAAAGAAGAAACATATTAAAATCAAAAATAAATGTTTTCACAGTATACCCCCTACTTCTACTCTATTCCCATTTAATTATAAAATCTATCCTGCATTAGTAGCGTTAGAATACCACATTATTAATTTTAGCAACGCGAAGGCTTTAGCATGTGAGAACATAAAGCAGCCATTTTAGCGTACACTGCGCAGAAGCAAAGATTCCCTCCAAGCAAAGAAAGACGTCATACCACGTGATATGGTTGACACATGCGCATTTGAGTTCCCGCGCTTTAGCGGCCATTTTGGATTAGACAAGGATTACTTATTAGTTTTAGACACATAGGCAAGCGTCTCTCGGATAAGATGTAGTGTTTGCACATTATTAATAATGACATTACAAGGTTTAATACAAATTAATTAATACTGTGAGAAGATTGCTTACGAGCAAGTCTCATTGTGAGTCCTTGCTCCATCAGGGCCTGTGTCACAGTTTTCCTTATGCTCATGGGGAGCCATCTGACAATCTTGCGGAGCATGCGGATCACATGGAAGCAGGCTGAGGTGGCAACGTGGATCTGCTGTTTCATGGAGAGTTTGCTGTCCAGTATGATGCCAATGTTACAGGCGTCGTCTTTCGGCATGGGCTCCTCTGGCCACCATGAGTTGTTCCACAGGGTGGTGTGTCTGCTGAAGATCATATCCTCCATGTTGAGTTTATGGCAGTTGTCTCTCATCCGTGTTGTGTCATTCTTTATGCAGTTGTGGAAGTTAGACTTCGTCAAGGTGGAGTTCGCTGAGAGTGAGAGGATGAGCTGAGTGTCATCTTCACAGGAAATTATGTTGATGTTGTGGGATCTGACAATGTCTGTGAGGGGTGTCATGTAAATGTTGAAGAGGGTAGGGCTGAGGCGAGAGTCTTGGGGTACTCCGCAGGTGGTGTGCTTGGTTGCGAGGTAAAGGTAGGCATGTGGACTCTCTGGGTGCGTCCCGTGAGGAAAGATGCCATCCATCTTAGAGCGTCATCTGTGATTCCAATCTGGCGTAGGCGATCAATGAGTATGTGGTGGGAGATGGTGTTGAAAGCTGCCGACAGATCAAGGAGGATGAGGGTGGCTGATTCTCTTCTGTCAAATAGGGATCAGATGTCATCTGTTGCTGCGATCAGTACTGTTTCGATGCTGTGGTTAGCTCTGAAGCCTGATTAGGAGGGGTCCAGCTGTTTTATTTTTTCAAGATGTTCGGTGAGTTGTAGGTTGATGGCCTTCTCCAGGACTTTGGTGGGGAATGGAAGGAGGGAGATGGGACGGTAGTTCTGGAGCTCCCTGGGGTCTGCTGAGGGTTTCTTGGGGAAGGGTGTGATCTCCTTGTTTTTCCATCAGGAAAGATGGCTGTCGCTGTGGAGGCATTGAGGATGGTGGTGAGCTGGTAGCTGATCTTGTTGCTACCTAGGTTGAAGAGTTGGTGACGGCATGAGTCGGTGGGTGCTCCTGAGTGGATGGAGTTCATCAGAGTGATAGTTGTTGGTGTGCTGAGTTGTTCCCATGTCGTGAGTGGATGATTGGTGGTCGAGGTTTTTGGGTTGCAGAAAAGGTCGAAGGGTTGGGGATTGAAGTTTCTGTAGATGGTTGCTATCTTGTTGTAGAAGTGGTCTGTAAGGGAGTTGCAGAGTTGTTAGAGAAGGATTGAGTTTTCGATGGATGAGGGGAAGGTGAACTCTCAAATTATGGTGAAGGGTTCCTTGGTTTGGCTGGTGCTGGTTTTGATCCGGCATGTCAAGGAATCCTTTTTTTGCGACTTTGAGCTGGCAGTGGTAATTGTTGAGGGCTGCTTTATAGGTGGCACAGTCGGTGTTGTTCCAGCTGGTTTGCCATCTTCTTTCCAGTTGATTACACTTGCGTTTTGATTTGGCGGATTCTGGCATGTACCAGCTGGCTTGCTTGGTGGGTCTCTGTGTTTTGGCTAGTTTGGTGGGGGCAACTTGGTTGGCAGAGCTGGTGATTCAGGCATTGAAATTTTCTACTGTCTGGTTCAGGTTGGTGGTGATGCTGGGCTGAGAGGTGCTCAGGGTGTCTGTCCATTGATGCTTGGTTACCTTAGTCCAGCTGTTGTAGGGGGTACTGTGTCGGTTGGGGGTGGTACGCTGAGGGCATGTGACGGTGAAGTGTACAATGGAGTGGTCTGTCCAGGTGAGTTCTGAGGTGTGGCTGTATCTTATTCTGCTACTGGACATGAAGATGGGGTATAGGGTGTCTCCTGGTGTGTGTATAGTGTTGGTAAACCTCTGCTTGAGCCCGATATGGTCTAGTCTTTCCAGGAGGTCGGTTGTGTTGGTGTTGGTGGGGACGTCCAGGTGGAAGTTGCGGTCTCCCAGGAAGATGTAGTGTTCAGATTTGACGGCGAGTGGGCTGATGAATTTGGTGATGCCATCGCTGATTCCTGTTCGTGGTCCTGGTGGTCTGAAAGCAAGGGTGCCTTTGACGGTGGATTTGGCATCGGCGTGGATCTGGAAGTTCATGTGTTCCATAGTTGGCGTGCTGTCGACGTTGATTATGGTGCAGATGATTGCTTCCTTGTGCACAATGGCGATGCCTGGGGCAGATGCGGAGGTGAATTAGGTCTCAGTGATGAAGGTCACCTCAGGGGCGATGGTGGTGATGGTGTCCCAGATTTCAGTGGCATGTTTGCAGAGCGATCTGGCATTGATCAGGAGGCAGTTGAGTTGGTCCGGTGGGATCTCAGCATCTCGGGTTGGTGTGGCGTTGTTCGATGGGGTGGTGAGTGATGTAGGGATGGTAGATGCAGGATAAAGGTCCCACTGTGGAGCGTGGTGTTGTAAGGCAGCAGTTGTTGTTGTGTGCAGGGTCCAAAGCATGGAGCTCTGCAGCAGAGTAACAGTGGGAGTGCACTGGGCCAGGGTTTCTGGTGCTGGGCGCAGTCCAGGTTCAGTAGGTGCAGACGGGCTTGCTTTTGGTGCGCCAGTGCTGCAGCCTCCAATAAGTAGCAAAAATGGAGAGGTCTAGTTGTGAGCAAATACAGCTGTAGAAAAAACAAAACACAGTATATGCACATGAATTCTACAAAAACACCCAAAGTTTTGTAAAACACCCAAAAGTAATTGTCAAACGATGTGCAGAACAGACAATTCAGGGGGAGACTTGGGCTCAAACTGTGGGGAAGGCAACTGGGGGACCGAGAGCAGTGCCTCTGAGCTATTGCAGCAAGGAGCAGAGAGTGCTGACGAAGATCAAGCCAAGTGATTGAGCGCTACTCACTGGAGCGGTGCTGCAGCCTCCATTAAGTAGCCCTGGGATGTGGGAGGACTGTCTGGGAGGCGGGAGGGCAGGAGGCTTGGGCTGTGGGAAAAACAACAAAATCGGAGTGGACCAGTTGTGAGCAAGTGCAGCGGTTGAAAAAACAAAACACAGTATATGCACACAAATTTTACAAAACACCCAAAAGTATTAAACAATCCCCAAGAAGTAATTCACAATCACTCAAAAGTGTTTTACAATAACCCAAAAGTATTTTAAACAACCTACAAGCAATTGTCAAACAATTCGCTAACAGACAATTTTGGGGGGACCAGGGCTCAAACTGTGGGCCAAGTAGCTGTAGGGGTAGGAGCAGTGCCTCGGAGCTGCTGCAGTGGGAAGCAGAGAGGGGCAACCAAGACCAAGCCAAGTGGTTGAGGGCTACATGCCACATGTCATGAGTAGCTTCATTACCAAGACAGCAAATCCTAAAGTGCATACTGGCTGAGATGGGGAGCCAGCAGACATCATGCACTATGTGGGTGACATGGTGGAATTTACTCATGTAACAGCTGATTGTAGAGCAACTTTAAGCACAGAAAATGATGACTGGTGGACTCTTACAAGTACAAGGTATCTGTCAAATGGAGTTTTTGCAGGTGAGATGCTTTGAAATGTTAGCAAACCAAGAGGCTTAATTACCCTTGGTGAGCGGTCCTCCATTGCACTAGAGGTCTCTGTGTCTTCAGAGCCGTGGTGGCTCCTCTGAACTTTGCATGGGCAGTTTATATTTTGCTGATCCCTCACCCTGCCTATGCTCTTGTGGCACATGAGAGCTACTGAATAACGGATCACCTGCTCCTTCTACTGTTTTGTTCTGCCTTGGTGGCCAGGCTGCAACTATGTGTGTAAAATCTATGCTTGCTGCATCACATTCCCCAAACATATGAGAGGTGTATTTTTTTTTATCAGGGCTTTGAGTTTTATATGTTTACCTTTCTTAATATAACATGAGGGAGGTTTCATGTATATTTTGGAAATGTTGTAAAGCTATACTATTCTTATACATTCACATTTCTTATGAAGATTTCCATCATAGAACTAGAAGAATGGTGGTTCAAAAGTGCTCCCTTAATATGGCAAGATAGGCAGAGGAAATCACTGAACCTGCTTACACCCCCTTTATTCCCAGCTCCTTTACTACATCAAGAAGGTGAGGTTGAGAGGAGAAGACACAGAAGCATTCTTTGATGAACATGGCAACCCCCCAGCTCGGTATGACATTGTAAACTGGCAGCGGGATCCCAAAGGGGCCATCAGGCACGTGAACGTGGGCAGCTATGACTCCAGCACACCTACAAGGAAAACATTTAAGGTCAATGTCAGCACTGTTCAATGGAACACAAAGCACACACAGGTAAGAATCAGCAAATTTCAAATGAAAAATTGTCACAGCTCTTAACTTTATCATATTTGTTATCACCCATGTCTGGAGATCAAGATGCTACTTTCCCCCACAATGATGTTGTGGTCCCTGAATAATACACACATCAGGATGCTGTTTAGAGTTTGGGGGTGGGGGAGATCTACATACTGTTCACATGCAGAGAATACGCTTTGCAGCTCATCACCTGGTCGTTTCATGAAGTACTCTCCAAGAGAGAAAAGCATCATCATTGGTGTATGTTGGCCATGCAGTTAAGTCTGCAATACCACCATTTCTGCTGTCCATACAAATAGACACCAAGTGAGCATATTTGGGTGCCTATATCATCTTAGACAATAGGACCTACTTGAGCAGACTAAGGATGCATTGATGCAAAAAAGTAACATTAATATTTGAGAGAGATTCAATTCAGATCATTACCAGAGGGCATAAGTAAGTCTTAGCAGATTTGTCCTTCTGCTTTGTTCCAAAAAGCCCCACCAAACAACCATTACTATGAGGTTAACATGAGCCCCATCCAACCTCTCAAGCATATGCAAGAAGTTAAAAAGAAATATATTCAAATGTCCTAGTCACATACATTTTGGCATTCTAAAGAGGTTTTGAGCATGCCTCTAGCAAAAAACTGATCAGTTGTGCCACAGAGTTTTTGTGGAGGATCAACTATGGAGAATTTAATAAAAATAAATGTATTGTTAATGCAAGGAAATTTCAATCAGTTAAGCATCACGCCTTTGCAAATGCAATGTGGTATACTACTTTGGCTTGTTTTCTGTTTTTAATAGATTCTACTGAACAAAAGGTGACCTGGTCACCGGACAGTATCAAACTACAGGAGGTAGCCCATATACCCTAAGGAGACTAGGGCAATCATCTGTAACATACAACAATGTCTCAAAAGGGTGTTTTTTGGAGGTAAATTACATGTAGCACAATTAATTGCTGAGAATTAAATCAAAAGGGGAGAAAAACAGGGTGACAATTTCTTTTGTGATATAAATTGTATTTTAGTGAATATACATATTTGACATATTAAGCTTCATATGTTCAAGCATATGGAAGGGTAGCACTGCGTTACATTGAATGACATGTAACCTGTCAGATACTGTGCACAAGTGGGCGCAAGTGACACATGAGGAAGTATGTACAGCGATGGTGACGGGCGCAACAAGGAACAAGTGGAGTTAAAATTTACATATTTAGGATACCCGAACAATAAATGGTAGTGAATACAAAAATAATCAAGTGGGGTATCCTTGAAGGGGGCGCCAAGGGCTCTGCTGTAGAAGTCGATGGCGCTTCGGCCTGTAGAAGTATTAGGCCATCATCAGGACCAGGTTACAGTTACTTATATGGCAGTGGCGAGAGGGCGCACTTCCAGAAATCCGGGTGGGGCAAGGCCCAAAACAATTAAAGACGTCCCTTCCAGCAACACCTCCACAGGCCCTATATTTAATTGCTTTGGACCTTGCCCCACCTGGATTTCTGGAACTGCGCCCTCTCGCCACTGCCATATAAGTAACTGTAACCTGGTCCTGATGAAGGTCTAATACTTCTACAGGCCGAAACGCCGTCGACTTCTACAGCGGAACTCTTGGCGCCCCCTTCAAGGATACCCCACTTGATTATTTTTGTATTCACTAGCATTTATTGTTCGGGTATACTAAATATGTAAATTATAACTCCACTTGTTCCTTGTTGCGCCCGTCACCATCGCTGTACATACTTCCTCACGTGTCACTTGCGCCATCACAATCCTTCACGAGCACTTGTGCACAGTATCTGACAGGTTACATGTCATTCAATGTAACGCAGTGCTACCTTTCCATATGCTTGAACATATGAAGCTTAATACGTCAAATATGTATATTCCCCAAAATACAATTGATATCACAAAAGAAATTGTCTCCCTGGTTTTCTCCCCTTTTGATTTAATTCTCAGCAATTAATTGTGCTACATGTAATTGACCTCCAAATAACACTATGGTCACCGGACAGTCATACTTTGACTCAGGGAACAGAGTCAGACTTTTGGATCAGATTTGTCTCAGAATACTCTGATCTGCCCAAAATTACCATCAACCTCATGGTCTGTAATAGAAAGATATTGGGAGAGCATTCACCCTTGTTTTAAGATACTATCTTATTGGAATAGTGTCCATCCCTTGATTGAGAAAGCCAAAGAGGCAAAGATGTAACCATGATGAATTTTCCTCTTTGTAACTATGGTTTTCAAAATCAAATGAACTTTGTAAGATAGTCATGCTAGGCATCAACTGTGACAGCTTCCTTAGCTCATCTCACAGTATCAACATCAGTGTCCTCTTCTGCAATAGACCGTCAACCAGCATGATTTGCAATACATTTTTCTCATTATGAGAAGAGAAACTAAGTATATTCTTCAGTTTAATACCAGAGACTCACATTATGCCCACAAGATTCATCCTTTTGGAGCTTTGCTATATTTTGTTGAAACTCTTTTTTGAGCAGATCTCTGTTTTGCTACAATGCCAATATTGATCACTGCTTCAGCCAATCATATTCATTATGGTTAACCATTGCCCTGTTATCTCCTTCTAGGTTCCTGTCTCTGTGTGCTCTCCCAGCTGTTCAAGAGGATTCAGAAAAGCAATCAAACCTGGATGGCCAGTTTGTTGTTTTCAATGCTTTCCATGCAGATTAGGGGAGATATCAAACCAAACAGGTATGACGCCCAGCCCAAGGGTGCCCTCCACTTAAAATGTTATATTTGTTAAGGAAAAAACTCTTATGTACTTCTTCATGTTTCCTTGTCTAGATTCCAGTGAATGCTTTACATGCCCCTGGGATCAGTGGTCCAATGATGACAGAGATCAATGCATTCCAAAGAACACTGACTTTCTTTCCTATGAGGATGCCTTTGGAGCTACTTTGGCAGCAAGCAGCATTTTATCTTCAGTGATTCCTATTATCATTATAGCACTCTTTTTTTGCTACAGGAACACACCCATCGTGAAAGCAAACAATACTAACCTCAGCTTCTTCCTGCTAATGTCACTCACCTTGTGCTTTTTCTGCCCACTGACATTCATTGGTTGCCCCACAGAACAGAAATGCCTCCTGAGGCAGGCAGCTTTTGGCATTACCTTTGCACTTTGTGTCTCTTGCATTTTGGCCAAAACATTCATGGTGGTAATTGCCTTTAAAGCCACCAAACCAAACAGTAACTTAAGAAGATGGGTTGGCCCTCAAGTGTTGTATATAATCATCATTCCCGGTACACTCGTTCAGGTAGTTCTCTGTGTCCTTTGGTTGGTTTTCGCTCCCCCCTTCTCAGAATATAACATTCACATTCATCCTGGGATGATAATAGTTGAGTGCAATGAAGGATCTCCCATTGCTTTCTGGTGCATGCTGGGATATCTTGGTTTTCTAGCTACTATCAGTTTCATTGTGGCCTTCTTGGCTAGAAAGCTGCCTGGCAGCTTCAACGAAGCCAAATTCATCACCTTCAGCATGCTCGTTTTCCTCAGCGTATGGCTTTCATTTATTCCAGCTTATCTCAGCACTAGAGGCAAGTACATGGTGGCAATGGAGATATTCGCTATCTTATCTTCCAGCTTATCCTTAGTTTCCTGCTTATTCTTCCCCAAATGCTATATCATCATGTTTAGATCTGAGATAAACACAAAGGAATATCTGATGGGGCGGGATGCAGGCCAGAGTAAGAATGTAAAAAGCAAGAAGCTTAAATATTGACAATTGATTCTCCGAGATGAAGGAATCTATTTTAAATGTGATTGATGTAGGAAGAGTAAAAAGTATAAAGTAGATTGTGCACTCCTATATTTTCAATTTACACACTCTCAACAAGTATAAACCCTTATACACTATCCGTGTGCTACGCCTCCTAGGTGCTGCCTATCACATGATTGATAAACTAAGAATGGCGACCTGGACAAGGCGTGCACCACCATTAAATGAAAAAACAATATTAATCGTTACAACAGTGTTTCTTGACAAAAATTATCATACCAAAACAAATAATTTCTCCCAAAAGTTTTTATATGGCAAATGCTTAACTTCAGCATTAGATGATATAATTCATACTTGTGTACATGATTTTTATGCGTATTTGCACAAACATCATAACAATGACCAAAAAACCATGACTGTTACAACACAGTTGCAGAATGTACACTATGCCCAATGCATTTCGGGACGGTGTGTCCCTTCTTCAGGGGAAAATCTGTAATGAAAGCAAAAACAACACGTTCTCATGTACAAAATGACAACAACCTCTCATTTCAGCAAAGCATAATCCAAATGTTTAAAACCCTGTGAACATCCAGTGTCCCCAAGCTTTCTGTCCTTCAACTCTACGCATCAATGTCATAAGTGAAACCCCAATAGGTAGCACTAACATATGAGAAGTGATGCATCACTGCATAAAAACAGCGATGCGTCACTTCTCAGTGCGCCCTCTTTGCGACATGATGGATGTGTCATATTTACTGTATGACGCATCATGTCGCAAGGAATGATAGATCCGTAAATATTACTGACATATCTGTCGGCACAAAACTGACACATTGCTGGAGTTGTGTAGGAAGCGTGACTCAACTCCAGCAATGTTCCTTTCACATGGGGCAACGCAATGTTCTTATAGACAAACGTTAACCTTACTCCATGTTGTCCTTACTCTTCTACTGCAGATTCAGGCATAGGTAATATTCTTCAAAATAAAAAATGAGTTAGTTAGTGAGAGTTTCTTTATCATTTAAACAATCTTTTTGATTTGATTTTTTTTCAATGATTTTACTGTTTGTTTTTGTCGATTATCTTTAGCCCAACAATGCTTACTGTAGTGAACTATTAGAGGCTCAAACAGTTCTTATCTCACACAATACAACTCATCTATTGTGACATTCAGTTATTGGTCCCTGTAGTAAGACCACTCAGGTGCTGAATACCTTTGGCAAGGCACTCGTGCTCTTTTCGATCTTCTCAGTTTTTTATGATCTCCTTCTGTATCTCTTTCATCACTTCACTCTGTCTCCTCAATAATAGCTGTTGGAATCTAATCAGCTGATATGCTCCTTCCTTGAATACAGTTTTGTATCCATTCAACTCTACGCGTGACTCTTCTTGTTTCAGTGCTTGTTCCTTCACCTCAATCTTCTGACTGTACTGATGTTGTCTCAGCAAGTTTCCAAGCTGAGAGTCAGTCTCTGATTCTCCTTTATTAGAGACTTCAATGCCACTCTATGAAACAGTAGGTACTTGAATTTGTGTTGCAGTTTGTGGATCTTCACCCCTTTCTTCTCTTTTCTGCTGAGCAGTATGTTCTCTGTACCACTGCTGTTTGTGGTCTCCCAGCTGATGCTGGTGCGGTCACCAATACTGTTCATCCAGGATGAAAGAGCACAATTTCTTCTTCTGGTTTTCTCACTTTCTTGGTGTGCGATGCATGCACACAATTTGGAAGTCCAGCACATTTAACAGCAGTGTTGGTTACTAAAGTAACCTGGAAGGGGTATTTCCATCTTGGTTCCAAGCAAATCTTTTGAATGTGCTTCTTGAAAATGACTCAATCACAAGGATTGAGGTTGTAGCATTGTTCTTGATGCAGATCTTTAGTGGCAGCTGCAACCTGGTAGTAAACAGAACAAACCACATAAGCCAATCCTTTACAGTAATCGAGTATCATATCATCTGTGGCATTCTTGAGTGCATTTGCAGGTACAGCAGGCGGCCACATTGCACAGCCTATTAGAAACTCGTGGGGCGGTAAACCAGTCTTCCCTTCAGGAACACTTTGAATACTCATCAGCACTTACAGTAAAGTACCCGAGCATTTCAGTGATGTTGAAGCAAATATTTTAGCTAGTCGAGACTTGATAGTTCCATTTATCTGTTTGACTATACCGGAAGCCTAAGGTTAGTAGCTACAATGTAGTCTTTGCTCAATCTGTAATGCTGTGCTAACCATCTTCCAGAGCTCATTGTTAAAGTGGGTCTTCCAATCTAATCCCAGAGAAACTGGCATTCCATACCTGGGAATCAGTTGTCATAATTACAGTTTTGCTATAGTGAGGCTGTCATTTCTTCTGGTTGAACCGGCTTCCACCCATTTCGAGAAGACACATACTATGATCAGACATATCTCAGCCCATTCCAGACAGACATTTTGATGTAGTCCATTTGCATTCTGTTGAAAGGACCACCTGATCTCCCTTTGTGACTCGGTGTAACATTAGTTCATTTCCCTATGAATATCAAACTATCAAGTAACACTGGCCTCCCATCAGCTGACATCAATATGTCATTTGCCTTTTTGTCACAACCTGCTCTGATCCAACTCTGTTGTTCTGTTTCTGAAACACTTTCCTATACTCTTTTAGTTCATCCCAAGTATAGGTTACTTTCATCAATAATGAAAATTAAGTGTCCTCTTTCAATTCACCTGTGACATTTCCATTAAATGTGCAGTCCAGCAAAGCACAATATTGTGCTACTAAATATGCATACCTATTTCCCATGGCAATGTTACCATTCACATGCTGATGTGCTGCATATTTAACAACAGCAATTTCTGCAGGCAATTTTAGGGCTTCCAATATATCTTTCATTTCTACCCCATTCCTAATAGGGTGTAAGTGAAGAGATCATGAAACCTCTTTGTGACCATAACTGCTCAAAATTGTGGACAACACCAAAGCCATACAGACTATCTGTACATAGAGTCACTCTCTTGTGAACAATTAAACTGCCTTCTCTTGTAAGGGCAATCAATTCTGCAACTTGTTGTAAGGTAACCCTTCCAGCCATGAAGCTTCACCACATCATTTGTACACACAGCATAAGCTGCTCTCAGAGTACCTTCATCATTTCTCAGACATGAGCCGTCAGCAAAAATTACATGGTTGGACTCAATCAGGGGTTCATCCTTAATATCAGGTCTTCCCATGGTGCAAATCCGTGACATCTAGGCAATCATGTTAACTTTCATCACAGACAGTATCATGTATGGGCAGCAAAGTTGATGGGTTTAAAATTTGACAGCATTTCAAAACGACATTGTCAAATGACAGAATTCTCTGTTCGTATCTGATGAGCCTAAAATCTAAAACAAAATCTAAATCCGTATTTGTAAAGCGCAAACTACTCACCCTTACGGGTCTCAAGGCGCTGGGGGCCGTCATGGAAATTAAGTGAGCTATTGCCCAGAGTCACAAGGTGCTGAGCTGAGCTGCCGCCGGAGCCAGGGATGGAACCGTGACCCCTGTGCTCCGAAGTCAGCTGCCCTGGCCGCTGCACCACACCTCTCCACCTATTATGGGTCATGTATTGGCTTTTGGTTAGTGTCAATAGAAGCTCTACAGAGTGTGGGACCATTGCAGTTAAAGGAATCCCATCACTATGCTCTCACTCTTTTCCAAACCAGTGCCCACCACGGCAATCACTTTAAGGCAGCGGGCAGACCTGCGGCAACAGGGTCAAGGTAGTCAAAATGTATGCCACTGATGTCCGAGCATCACCATGTGTTTGAGTCAGCAATGAGATAGTGCAGCCTTCCCTGCAAAATAAGGTAACATCTTTACTGTTATCTAGCTCTCCTAGTGCTGGGGCATGACAAAGTTGCTCTTTCACCTCTAGGAAAGCTTTCAAGCACTCATTGTTCAAAGGAAGCAGATCAGACATATCCTTGTGTGTCAGCCTCAGAAAAGACTTTTCCACTAGGGAAAAGTTTGGTATCCACTGTTTACAGTAGCCAACCATTCCCAGGAACATCCTGACTTCTTTCTGTGTTCGAGGTGGATTCATCTGAAGAATGGCTTCCACACTCTCTGGTGACACCTTTCTAGTTCCCTTCTCAATTATTTGTCCCAGATATTTAACTTCTTTCTGACAAGACTGCAGTTTACCTGGTGACACTTTATGTTTGCTTTCGGCCTGGTAATCCAACAAAGCAATGGAATCTTGTTTACAGGCTTCTTGTGTGTGTGATGCTACAAGTAGATTGTCTATGTACTGCACAAGGACTGATCTGTAGGGCATTTGCAATGACTCCACATTTTTTTTCAAGATCTGGTTAAAAATTGATGGGCTCTCCGTATACCCTTGTGGGGTTCGGCAACATGCCAAAACTAAATGAAAAAATTAACTGCCTATCTTCATGCAATGGCACTGACAAAAAAAACCTGACATAGATTAATGACAGTATGTCATTCTTCAGTACATGGAATTTAGAATAATATTGTGGCTGGATTTGGTACCACAGGACAACATGGAACAACTATGCTGTTAATCTTTCTAAGGTGCTGAACTGTTCTGTGCTTCCCATTGGGTTTCTGTAAACCCATGATCGGAGAGTTACATGGACTCCCGATCAATTTTGACTCAGCTCAGAAAAGACAGAAGTCCTCATCCTTGGCTCCAACCCCTCTGCATGGAATGACTCCTGGTGGCCCTCCGCCCTTGGATATCCCCCCACCCCAACGGACCACGCACGAAACCTCAGCATCATACTAGAATCATTGCTCACAATAAACTGCCAGATCAATGCTGTATCCTCGAACTGCTTCAACACCCTCCGCATGCTCCAAAGGACTTTAAGATGGATCCCAACCAAATCCAGATAAACTGTCACACACGCAATCATCAGCAGCAGACTGGACTGCGGCAATTCTCTCTATGCCGGAATCAATAAGAAACTCCTTCGCAAACTCCAGACTGACCAGAGCGCTGCAGCCAGACTGAGCCTCAACATCCTCTGTCGCAGTTACATCACCCAACACCTGCACAATCTCCACTGGCTTCAAACTCCTCACCCACTCATACAATGCCCTTCACAACACCAGCCTGCATACCTGAACATTCACCTCTCCTTCCACACACCCAAAAGACACCTCCAATCAGCCAAGCTCTCTCTGGCCACTGTCCCTCGTATTAACAATACTAGAACGGGAGGAAAGTCCTTCTCCTACCTCACAGCCAAAGCCTGGAACACCCTACCCATCCACCGCTGGCAATCCCCACATTGCCCCAGTTCAGTAAGGACCTCAAGACCTGGCCCTTCAGATGACCTCAGCACTCTACGGAGCTGCCCCCCCCAGCGCCTTGAGACCCTCTCGGGGGGGTAATTATGCTTCACCAACCCTGATTGATAGATTGAATTCCCTCAAAATTGCCTTCTGTATCATGTCTTCTATTACAGGTGTTATTCCTACAATTGTTTCTGGAGTCAGATAGTACGGTTGTGTTCTTGGGTATACCGCATTTGCCTTTAAGGTAATTCGGACTGGTTCTACTGCTTTAATCAGTCCAAAGTCTTTCCCTGTGAAATCTAATACTTCTGGATTCACAGTTTCCCTCAAGTCAGCATGTAATTCTTCAATTGTCATTAAGGGAAACATCCTGCAACTGGATTTCAATAATTAACAACTGTGACAGGATTGCAGTATATGAAACAGAATCAAAATATTGAACTGAAATTGTTTGCATTTGTTTTTAGAAAGGGATTTTTATTAGCTTTTGGCATCTGATTCAAATAAATCCTGTGTTTCCTGTATTCTATGGGACGATTTGTGCTTCTGGGACCTGCATCATCAGAACTTGTTTTTGCATTGGCACCTGCCTTTGCTGGACTGGTATACTTTGCATCTGCACTCCCTTATGCATTTGCACATTTCTGGTTGCAATATCAGGATTACATCTACACTCCCTCTTCCAATGCCCGACCCTGTTACAAACGTGACAAGGAGTCATCATCTTCAGCGTTGCAACATTCATTCCTGAACCTGGCTCAATCAACCTCGTGGAACACCAAAACCTCCTGGATTTCCATGAAAACCTGCATGTGGAACGACAACACCTTGCTTACCTCCTCGATTTCCTGCAAAACCAGGATTTTGCAGGATTCTGAGCAAATTTCATCTGAGCCAGCATGAATTTTTCTTTACATTTTTTTCTGTTTCATTTCTTGTTCATCCCTGCAATATTTTGCATACCTCAGAATCTCATTAAGGGCCAAATGTATCAAAGGGTTTTACCCATTCTGTGTCTATGGAAAAATGTGTTCGTACATATGGCCCTAAGTGATTTACTGTGACAGAAAATTACACTTTTGGTTAAATGCAAATGATCTCTGGTCTCAATCCTAGAACACACAGAGATACAAAAATCCCCCTGTCTTTCTCATCAGGGTATTCTCTTCCACTGTGCTGCTGAAACACCTGCAACAACTGCTCATAGTATTCATGAACCGATTCTTATGCTTCTTGTGTCCTTGGATTAATTTTCAACCAATCAAGATCTTTTGGAGGCACTTTGCCTTTCAGTAAAGTAATCACTGCTTCATATTTTTCCATTACTACAGGAGATGGTGTATTAGTGCATGCCATTCTCTCTGGCTCTTCACGTGGCTGGTGTACAGCAGTCTTACACTCAGCCCACAAAGCACTCAGTATAACAGCACTTTTTAAATTTTCACAAATTGACCTACTTGTGTGTACTATTGCACAGGTTTGTCTCTCAATTTTGGGACATTGTTCGTAAAAGCTGCAAGATCTCCTCTACTCCAAGGTACATGGACATACACTCCTCCCACTATTTCTCTAAATGGATAAGCTGAAGCTCATTCCTCATTCTGTCCATTCTTTTCCCCTACCAACTCAGGTTCCTTCTTTTTTGTTTCATGTTTTCTTGTCAATTTGTTTTCTAATTTTTCAGTTTCACTCCATTTATGAATACATTTGATTAATTCTGTAATGTGCAACTGCATTCCTGAAACCGCATTGTTTCAATTGCTCCATCATATAATTGAACCCTGTAACTTTTCTATAAAGTAAAACTTTTAGAAAGATCTACCTCATATTTCCTAGTCAATTCGGCCAATTTGTTATGTGTAATTGCTGCTCATCTTACAATTTCTTTACACAGGTAAATCAATGCTTTTCCTTGATATTGGTTAAAATGTTGTCATTCTAAACATCTCCTAATTGTTTCTTCCAATTCAACTTTTAGTTTGGAAATATCCAATGGTCTATCCTTTTCAGGTTCTGGGTTAGATTGTTGCACTGTGCTCTCTGTCTTTGAAATCCCTGCACCATGGTGGAAAAATTCCATCTTCAAGCAAATTTATTTCCCCAGGGGTTACTGGTGTTGTAAAAACAAGCCTTACCCGGCTCTTAATGCCTGGACTGTCTGAAATGATCTTCATACAATAATCTGTGAATTCTGAGAGGTTGGAATGAATCTTCTTGTAGGTAAATCTCCAACTGCTCCTTGAGCCTCTGAAGTCAATGTAACATTTACTGAGAAATTTGCAACTTTTCTCGGCACTGTCTGTATAATTATTGTTTGCAGTACTTGCACCGGACCATGCATAACAGGTGTATTTACCACAGATGGAGGAGCAGTCTGTGGCTGGGCAACTCCAGTTGGGGAAATCTGTAATACTTGAAGGGGTCTCTCAATTTGTAACACTATACTTTCAACAGCGGCAGTGGCTATTGTACTGCATGCTGTTGTGGCACCACTCTCAGTACAATCAGTTGGTGCTGCATAAGGCAAGGTTGTACAGTCAACGTTTCTTCCAAAATATTATCCCCTGAATCACTAGCTGTCTCATTTTCTTTTTCCTCTTTATCTTTTCCCTGGGTCTTTTTTTCTTCCCTTTCTTCAGTATATCTGTAGAAATAGCTGGATACAATCTAGTGCCTTCAACTATGGCTTTCTTCCATCTCTGCTGTTCTACATCCCATCGAGCATCTAAATATTTACTCATTGCCCTCTTTGTTCTAGGCTGATAGTTTTCCCTTTCTTTCTCTCAGCAGCCTTTTCCCACACATTCAAGGCTTCATGTTGGGTAGGTCTAGGGGGCAGTTTCATTTTGTACAATTGTTCATTCAATCTTTCAATAATTCTAGTCTCAAAGCGACTGTTTTGGAAATTCTAATGCACCTTCATTCTCATTGATCTTGCACCACTGATGAAGCCATAAACATTATGAAAGCCCAATTTAGGTGTCATATAATGTGCAGGCATACCATCAGGAGGTGCCTCTTCACCCTTATTTATCGGAATTGTAACATCACCCTTCACATAACTCTTAAATTCTTTAAAACATTTCATGACTCTGACTAAATCGCAAAGCTAACAATTTCAGTTCAATATTTTGATTCTGTTCCATAAACGTCAAATTTTCTTTACTGCAATCCTGTCACAGTTCTTAATTATAGAAATCATGTTAACAAATCCAATGCAATATCCACACAAACACTGAGCTAGAACAACGTGGCACCCTGATGTCACCAAGCAATCCCAGCACAAAAGCACACCAACCAACCAATCCCAGCGAGAAACACTATGGAGTATATTCTCAATCCTCGCAGCAGCTCACCCTCCTTTACACTTTCTCTTATGCTTACACAAACCAACAAAAACTTTTCGAATGACAATAACAACACACATATCAATTCTTGTTTGCTCTTCAAAAGAAAACGATAGAGATTCATCCACACAAAAGAATTCCACAATTGCAAATGAACCAGCGTGAAATCACCCTATTCAATGCAGCTTCACTCTTTGTACAATTTGGTTCTGCTAACATTAATCTAGATCAAAGAACGACAAGAGATTATTAGTATTTCTATCTCAATTGTATAGGTGATGGTACCTCACACTCTACACCACAAAACCTGCAAACAAGAAATACTATTCGACGATGGCTTACTCAAGTGTTTTCTATACTTGTCTCAATATCTAGCAAGTGTCTTCTACACATAGGCCCTAATTATGATGTCGGTTGGACGAGCATTCAACTGGCATCGATGCGGTAAAGGGACTGGCCGACAGGTAGTCGGCAGTCCTGACCGCCTAATTAGGATCTGACTGCCGTGGAGGCGGTCGGAAGCATGCCTCTTTGCATTGAGGCTTGTGCTGCTGACCGGAAAATGGCTGCAGCACAAGCCCCAATGCCAAAAGGCATGTTTTTATACATCCCTGCACCCTGTGGGATGCACCTAATGGTGCCTGCCACATGGGGCATGGATATTTGATGGGCACCTGAGGTGCCCCCTGGCCTCATAGCGGAGGCCGCAGAGTGATGGGGGCTCCGCTAGGGGGCCCCAAAGTCCATTTCTGACAACCTTTAAATGTCGGCCGGATTGCCATTGAAAGGCCATCAGGAAAGGCCATGGTAATCCCTACAGCAGTGCCTGAGCAGGCACCGCCCTCATTGTAGGGATTACATTCCAACCACAGGGCCGATGGGCTTCTTGAGCCCGTTGGAGCCGCAGCAGTTGGTCCCTCACCCATGCGGTTGGACCGACTGCAATGTAGTGCAGCGGTCTGACCGCTGCTTCAGATGTCAGTGGGACCGACACCGGTGTCGGTCCCATCGACATCCTAATGAGGCCATTAATTCAGTATCTATTATTTATCTTTTATTCTTTATCTTTAATCCCTGGTTCTTAGACTACGACAAGTCTGAAACTCTTCAATCTCTTTACATAAAAATAATAAACATCTTCACTCATCAAACCATTCACTTTCAACTCAATAATACAACAGTAAACACAATTACAATAGACATTGCATTACCCTATTAATACACACACCTCCAAAACTGCAACCGCCTTCGAAAATTGCACCCTGTCAGCTCCTCAAACTCTGGGCATTTGATTTCAGGATTTGGGTATTTTATTCTAACTTGGGTAATTATTTATAGCTCTTTGATCAAGGTGTAATCATTACTCTTATTGCGCGGATTAGGGCCAAAATTACAAAATATGGTTCACCTTTTCTATTACCATCGCTTAGAGGGTCAAGCCCCTTTCCTGCGCTGGTTTCTCCTCATTTAAGGTGACGGATCTTTGCCATGTTATTTTGATCGAAAGAGGTAATCCGGCATCTCAAGCAAATTTGAAATACAATTCCAAGTTCAGTCAATAGTGAGAGTTTGAATATGTTTTAAAATCTTAATTCTCATTAAGAGATTAGTAATTATCTTTTTATTCTTTTTCTATATTGGTATTAGTCAGTAAACCTTAATTACATTGACAGAAATCTCATAAAAAGGTTAGGTTAGAATTAAATAGACAAATAATACTTCAAGCACATTCCATAATGTAATAACACCCTATTCTAAAAGATCAGGCCAGATTTCCAGAGTAAATAGAACTCATATAGAGTTTAAGCTCAAAGGAAAAGAGTGAGATCAAAGGAGCATAAAGCTCAAAGCCTAATTAAAGCAGCAGAATGTCCCATAAGAGTAGTTCATGTAACTCAGTCAAGTCTCAGATATTCGAGTAAGTGATCATACAGTTGTAGTAGCAATCTGTAAAAATAAAGCATCAAAATGTAGTAAGGGTGAACAGAAGCAGCAGTGGCCATAACCCTCATTCTAGGACAAGAAGGTAGGTAAGGAGTGGAGAAAAAAGCATTGAAACTAACTAGGAACATGCACTAATATAAAAGATATGAATACATGTTGCAGACATTGTAGCAGGCTTATTCCTCTCTAGACCAATCGTATGGCAGCTCTCCTCTGTGTGCAGGTTCAGCTCTTCTTTTCCCACGAAAATACGTGCAGATTGCAAAGCGTTAACACAATAGCTACAGACCTTCTTACATAGTTAAGTTCTGGAAACATAAGCCTCAGTTCCCATAAACATAGAAAACAGGTTGGCCTTCTAAATATTAAATGTTTCACTGCGTATACAATGAAATATGCTAAAGAAGGGAAACATCAAATTACAAACTACTGTTTAGTGATGCATTTCATTAACATGAACAAGAAATATTGTTTTAAATGTGCAACTATTCTATTTAGGCATTATGTGAAATAGAGTGAGAATCAGACGTTTCTCATTATAAACAATATGTTGTTTGGAAAATAATACATTGGTTAAAACTGGAACATCCTGCAGTTATGACAAACATTTTTAAGCATGTCACATTAAGGTCAGTCTTCTAAATTATATTTGTGCACAGTTTAGCAACATTAGATTCACTTCTAGTTAAGGAAAGCTTGCTTCTTAGTATTTCTATGGCCTATGCACATAGCTAAGAATGCCTATTGCAGTTTGCAGATTCTAATTGCATGTCATTTTTGTTTTGAAGTTTGCATTAATCATTGCACATTTTTCACTGTTAATCTAGATAATTTGCATCTTAGCTAGTTGACCTGATCTACGTCTAAATTAATTTCCTGTGACATGCTTGCACTCTTCAGTGCTTGGGTATTAGTTCTAATTTGTTTTGTAGAATATCATCTGGAATTTTTCTGCTGAGACTATATAAAAAATTCAAAGAGTATTTAATTAGCAAGAGGCAGGTGGCACCACTATGAAATAAAATGTGTTATCCAATAAAATACCACAGTCAAAACCTTTGATTCATTCTAATATATTATTGTTATTATATCATATTTTGAGATTTATTGATGCCCTGCATAGTCTATTAAATACTGTAAATGTGTTCAAAGTGTACCACGAAATTACATATTGGCACCTATTGTTTTGTAGAATTGCAAGGGCAAATTACAGTGCAGTGATATAACACAGTTGCCAGTCACCTTTTAGCCTATTCATTTCGAGGCTTTGTAACCTATGAGTGATTTATGCCTTTTGTGACTAATTGTGGATGATTAGAAAGTTTTTATGTTGTCATTAAAATTCCTTTGTGCTCAGACTGTTGGGAGGGGAGTTGACAAATGTTCCATGCTTGGGACCACTCAGACATAGGACTGTCAATATCATCCCGCTGATCTTTCTCTAGTTGTTAGGAAGGGTTACTGTGGGCTTTCACCTGAAGTGCACAAACACACTTCATTATTGCTATATATGTGTCTTCTGCCAAGGCTTTGATTCATCTCCACCATAGCAGCCAGTTACAATGTCCTCCCAAAAACAATAATCACTGAGTATGGTCATTCTCATCCTGATATCCACCGGCATGGGCAGGAAAATCTGTGTTCGCTCTCACTTGCGTTGCTCCTGTGCACTGGTAGGTGGTGACATGTGGGTCTGCGCCAGCTTCATACTGCATTGTGCGTGACATTGGATCCACATATAAGCACCACCTCTGCACGCTGACATCCTTCTTGACTCTGACCACGCTGGTGGACATGGAGCTTTTTAAGTTATAAGATATGACAGTGTGCAGGTTTCTAATTTGAGACCTTCTTTTAGATGGATAAAAGAGTGCATTGCAAAGAACATGGAGGTGGGAGGGTGGGGAACAATCTGCAGGTAGATAGAGTATCTACCAGAAAGAGAGTTTTTGAAGGTAAGTAACTTGTTCTTCTGGTAGATACTTATTAACACAGATTCCTCACCTTGTCACTTATGCAAGGAGCTCAAGTTATAGCTATGGGGAAGGCTACTTTGAGAGTCAGGAGATGCAAGGGATAGCTGTGCATTGGATCAAATGGAGAATACATAAGAAAAATGAGAACCAAATTAAGGTCCGACTGTGGCATCAAAAAAGATTTGGGTTTCAATTATGTGCACTAGACTTTTAATATAATGTATCACAGCAGGATATTTAAATAAGGATGATTTAAGCATAACAAGTCCATAAGAGCTGTCAAATAACCTTTAGTAGTGCCCCTGGTAAGTCCTTGATAGGCTAAAGACAGCACAAAAGCAGAACATCTGACAACTTAGCATGGAATGGGTCTGTATGGCGAGAATTAAACCAGGCTACAAACCTTTCCCAGCATCCTGTGTCTACAGAGTTCAAAAGTAGATTAACACCTGGCTGCTCATCCCCTACTTTGGAAGAGAGGTTGAAGGCAGTCAACTGTTACCGCTCAATCCCAACACATGGAATATACATTGTGCAAGTGCAGGTGGGGGACCGTGCCCTGCTGCTGCAATGGGAGATCCTCCTGATGTGGCTCATACCCAATTTGGAGCCATTAGGATGACTTAGGCATGGTCATTCCTGATCTTTTTCAGAACTCAGAATGAAAGAAGCAGCGGTGGAACTGAATCCAGTGTAGGCAGAATGTTTTTGCAAAAGAGAACCTTCTTGGGAACTCCAACGCGCAAAAATGTTGGCGCTCCGTCTTCTCTGCTGTGATAGAGAAATTGAGGCAGGGTTCTCCCCATTGCTGGAAGACACCTGTAAGAAACTGAATTATTATTTGGCATGTGCGACTGCCCACTTCAAGGCGAAATTTCAACTTTTGTCAGGGTAAACTTTTAAAGTCACTAAAGTAAACTGAGCTCAACCACTCAGTAGCTATGGCACAGAGCAGCCAAGCTTTACTTAGGGCAATGTATAAAGTATTTATGCAATACCAAAACAGTAATAAAGTCAAAACACAAAGAAACAAAATTCCTAAATCAAATTAGAAACCATATGAAAAATGTAATAAACAAAATGACACCAAAAGGACACATATCGAATGAGGGAAACCAGAGATGGGTATTTGTGAAGATTTAGGTAAAAATTGTTCTAAAAAACACAAAGTGCCAATGGTAGTCAATGGTTGTGGGAGACCTAGGTGTGATTTGAGGCTGACTGCGATGGAACCCTACTCAGATACACCAAGTAGATTAGTCCTTGTGAAAGTTTGAAAATCTAAAAGTTTTGAAAAGGTTTTTGACCATTGACCACGCCATTGTTCAAGAGTGGGTGAGAGGTGAGGGTTCCTGCCCTCCAGTAGGAGTTATTCATGGCTCGAGGAGAAGAATTGATCTTTCCAGAGAGTGACACCGGTGGGGCAGGATGCTTGAGGACAAGATAGTCAGCAGATACCTGAGCTCTCCAGTCGGACACAACAAGTGACCCTGTGAGCAGCCACACTCTGGGGAGACTACATCTCCCAGTCTGCCTGTTTGGGGAGAGGAGGGGCAGCAACGATCCTTCCGGTGCCGGAGCACCCAAATCAACAGCCCGAGCCCCGCTGCACGGGACCCTATGAGCAGCCACACTCTAGGAAGACTACGTCTCCCAGCCTGCCTGTTTGGGGAGAGAAGGGGCAGCAACGATCCTTCCAGCGCAGGAGCCCCTAAATCAACGGCCCGAGCCCCGCTGCATGGGAAGCACGCAGGCTGCGCCCGGGCCGCACCCAGTCCAAGGGCAGGCTAGTCCTTGCCCATCATTGCCTGGAAGAGGCCGGGCTGGGCCACTCCCCTGACATCTGCTGGTTTTGGAGCCTTGGAGCATGGGCAATAACTTACCAGGTACAGCGCTTCATTTTATGTTACTATTTGGCGCACCAAGTAAAGTGAACTGTAAGTTACAAGGTCCCTATCTGGATCTATTAGTAGGGGAGGGCGACAGCTCGGGTTGTGGTGTTACTGGCTAGTACTTTGCTAATGCATTGATCATAGCTAACTCCAAGCACCCAGCAGCAATGGGGAAACGGACACGTCATAACAAACAGCAAGCTCTGCCCCAGCAATACCCCTCTTCTTTGCCCCAACCTCTATTGACAGGATGTTACAGAGGGCCATAGGTGTGGTGGCAACTGAAATCGAACTCACCGAAAGGCGGTTGTCTTTAACTCCGGATCTTCACTTCTCTTTGACTGGCTCAGGCTCCTCCCCAACCACCTTCGTCTTGGAAACCAACCCTCCCACGTCACATAATGTTGACTGTGCTAAGGCTGTACCAAAAGCGCATTTACATAAAGGGGGTGTTGTCTCAGGCCTGCCAAAAACGGGAAACCCAAGCAACCGACCAGGGCGGGGGCAAAAGGGAAGGAGCTCAATGACGGGACGCCCGATAGCAGAGAGTGCCTGGACGACCCGGAAACAAACATGAGACCTACAGAGCGGCCCTGGACTACCCAGCATGGGTGTCGCACTTGGTGGTGGACTTGCAGGTCCAGTTTAGATCCATTCTAAAAGATGAGCTTAGCTCCCTGGTTGCACGGGTTGACAAGTTGGCTGAATTGTTTGAAACCAGGTTTGGAAGGCCAGCCACGACCATTGGGGGGGACTGACACTAGCTGTCAGACAGGTATGGCTACTTCAACACCTGGAAAAAGGCCAAAACCCCCATGTGCCCAAAATCCCTTCCCCACTACCTACACCACCAGGGCCAACCACGAGGCTAAGAGCGGAGATTCAGTACACCAAAATGTGATAACTAAGAAAGACTGTATGTATCTGCAGGGGTTGAGGCCCAGTAGGGATGGGGCTGGGTATGAACCAAGTATAGAGGCTGGGGTCGAGAAAAGTACTTTGCCCTGTATTAATCTATCCCCTGCTTCAGCCCCATATGTCATTGTTTTAGCAGGTGTACCTGAGATCAAACCAGGGCAGAGGGAAACCCACTTCGAGCTGAAGAATAAATGTATGTTTTGGCTGGCCAGGCAGAGGCAATTCACCTATGAAAATGCAGGCGAGATTCTTATGACATGTAGGGTTAGTTGGGTGGGCAACAGAGCAAAAGATGTGCAATGGGACTGCATAGTGTTTGACTTTAAAAACCCAATGACTGTCCATAGCCTTTTATGCTCGAACCAGCACAGACAGGATGTGGGTATTAGGTCCTTGCCGCTAGGCTATTTCTACACTCCATATCAAGCACCAGTAACTAGTGTGCAAATGAGCCATGGGTCGGGACTGTGGAACCAAAACCATCAGCAACCGAGGCAACGGTACCAACCCCCCAGACCCTTGCTATATAACATATCCATAGCCAATATATTTGGGGTTTTAGAAGAGGTTGATTGACTCAAAGAATTGTGTCATCCAGAACAGATAACCAACTGGCAAGAGGGACCCCAGAAGATGGATAACCCAACTAGGGAGCTGTACTACCCAATTACCACAATTGGGTTGGGGGCAGGTGGGTGTGGGAGCATCCTGAAACAACACAACTAGTCTGGGATAAGCGTATAAGTTGTGTAGACCACACTGACGTGTGGCAGTTTCTCAACAATACTCTAACAAGCTTACCCTTGAGATTCCAACAAATGCCGGAGCAGGCTAAAACGCTAGAAGCCCTAGAGCATCCAATCCCCTTAGCGACTTCCGCTTATAGTAGTGGTGTTTTTACAAGATCTGTGGTGAAGAGTATAAGTGACCATCTGAGGGAATCGATGTCGCCAAATGTTGATTTCTGACACCCTTCTCAGATAACCACATAGAGCCAACTAAGTTAAGGGTCCTATCATGGAATGTTGTGGGCCTTCGAAATAAATTGGACAACCCTGACTGGGGGAGATTTGTGGACCAACATAACATATGCATGTTCCAAGAAACTTGGGCCAGGGAAGGCAAACAGCAGATGGGATTTGCGTCATACAGAATAGCCGCCACAACCGGTGGCAAGGGCAGGCCATCAGGTGGTCTCTGTATATGGGTGGCCACTCATTTGGGTTGCACAGTCAAACAGTTGGAGTCTTCCTCACACGACATCCAGTGCATTCTTCTTACATTTACATCTAAGGTTAGAATAGCCCTGATTAATGTGTACTCTAGGCCGGTAAGTAACAGCCAAGAATCACGGACCTTTGACAAACTGGCTGCTATCCACCATCTCCAACAATCCCTGGTTGGCTATTGGTGGCGACTTGAACTGCCAATACGAGCCCCTGAATTATCTCAATAAAAGGACCCTTAGCAAAGAAGATCTGCACTGGGCAATTCCCGATCCAAATATCCCGCCAACCAGGGCCTGGACTCCACTACTGCTTCAGATCAAATCCTTCACCCTAAATCACTCCTTAAGGGCATGCAATAACCGAATAAAATCAGACTCTACAGGGCAGCAAACTTTTAATAGAATAGGGCAATCATCCATTTTAGATTACATCCTGGTAGATACAAGGATGTGACACAGGGTCGCTGACTTTGTTGTCATGTCCCGGCACGATAGCGATCACAACGCCCTGATCGTGGAGGTGGAGTTGTGTATCTCTGAGGTAGTCTCTGTTTTAAAACCTCCACCAGACGACAGATTAATACTTGCCAACAACAGAAGGAGAGTCCGATGGTCAGCTATACAGAATTCTTGTGTTAGGCTGGCCTCCTTATATGAATCGGTTATCCCGATCCTACTGGCAGCGCAACAGTCTTTATCTAGAAATGGTATATTCACCTTCTTAATGTGCGTCACTGAGGCCCACAAAGTTCTGACCTTTACTCTGGCTGATATATTCTTTCCACCTATTCGCACAAAAGGGTAAAAAACAGTCAAGCACGCTTGGTTTAATGATAGCTGTCGGAAGGCTAAGCTAGCTTTCCTAGATGCGATCAAAGCCAAGGACAGGACAGTAATCAAAGAAAAAAGGGCGTCATATAGATACAGCATCACTGAAGCAAAAACAAATGTGGGAGAAGGATAAGTGGGACTCCTTGAAATGGGCCCTCACCACCCATGATATGAAGGCCTTCTGGAATATAGTTAACACAGGCTCTAGTGAAGGGAAGCAGGCCATAGAACCCAATATTGCGGCTGATGTCTGGACGAAACATTTTGAGGCCCCTTACACTAGGACGGAGGTCGAGGGCACCACTGCAGCCCCAGATAATATTTTATCACAGAACGTTCACAAGGAGGCCCCTGAGATAACCCTTACAGAAATAGCCAGTGCTTTAAACAAAATAGCCCTGTCCAAAGGTCCTGGTCTAGACAAGATTCCTGGGGACCTCTTCTGCACAGAACCAACCATCTGGGGCCCCTACTTGTGGATCGTATTTAATGCTATATTGCAGGGAATGGCGATCCCTGCAACTTGGGCTAGAGTGGAAATTCTGCCAGTCTGTAAAAAGGGTTCACCACTTCTACCCACCAACTATAGACCCATAAGTCTAATTGACGTCAGACAGAAAATCTTTGCCCGGGTACTGTTGGACCGTCTTCAGACTTGGATGGACGAATACAAGATTTTAAGTCCATTTCAAGCTGGTTTCAGGAAAAATATCTCCACTATAGACCAAATATTTATGCTCCTACTCTTGTACTGGAAAACGGTGATTATAGAGGGTGGCAGCCTCTGTCTCATTTTTGTGGACCTAAAAACCACGTTTGATTTGGTACCAAGAGATAAACTGTCGGCTTTCTTAAGAGATTTGGGGGTCCCCACCTATCTTTGCCACATGCTCAGGCGATTAAATGAAGGCAATTATTCCTAAATTAGGTTCAGTAAACATGGGGAACTCACCACAGCAATAGCCATTGACAGAGGAGTAAGGCAAGGCTGTGTGCTTGCACCCACTTTGTTTTGCCTATATTTAAATGCACTTGTCGACACAGTGAACAGGGTATCCAGAGGATCCTTGACTGCTTCGATGCCTTCTACAAAGACAGGGGGGCTGGAGATCAACATTCAGAAGACTAAATACATGGTCTTCAACCCAGCCAGTTCAACTCATCCAAATCCTTGCTTGCAAGGCATCCCACTGGAGAGGGTGCCTGTATTTGATTATCTTGAGGTCACTCTAACCCAAAAAATGGTTTGAGGAACACAAATTAACAAAACATGCATTAAAGTTAGCACAGACTATGGGGGGGATGACCAAGCTATTTAGGAATTTCTGTCACAAACCTATCGGACCGCTTGTGGAGATTTATAAAGTGCAAACAAGGGGCGGAGTAATGTGCGGAGCTGAGCTATTGGGGCATTGTTCTCTTAGAAACATCTCCAAGACCGAGAACACTTTTTTAGGCAGCTATTTGGTCTCCCCCTCAATTCCACTCTCATACCCTTTCGCCTAGACGTAGGGGTGAGACCAATTGCAGATGAAATTTCTCTCAGACCACTAACCTTTTGGCGTTGCTTATGGGTAACGCCGGAACTGGCTGTATATAGGGCAGAGTTAAAGGAGATCTTGGGCATACAGGGCACTGGGAAACTACCTTGGTTAGCTCACGTTAGGGATATACTTATGGATATGGGTAGGGCGAGCCTATGGTACAACCCTGAGGTAGCATGCCCCACAATTTTCAGGAAGGAATTGGTTTGGAGTTATAGAGAGGGTAAACTTGCCCATCTTCAGGCGAGCTCAGCACCAGGCACATTAACAGCTGGATTTTTGAGAATAAAAGACCAGTACATCCTAGAGTCTGGCTTGGACAACATACAACCCGCAGTAGCGAGGAAATTATACATGCAATTCAGGCATGAGGTTCTCCCTCTGAGTGCTTTTACTAACAAATGGACAGACACAAACCTCCTGGGTTGTCCGGCCTGCATCAACGCAGAGGAGTCAGAGTTGCATGTATTTTTCTTCTGCCCTGGCTTGATACAAATATGTAGGAACCTGGGGTCTAAGCACTGTGCAGAGGCATTTAGGCTCCTGAAATACAATACCCAAATGCCTATTGTATTTGCGGTGTTGCGCTTCCTATTTTTCATGTGGTGTGTGCGCAAGACTCTTTTGGATAACAGCTCACAGGCCTAAGCTGATAATTATTTATTGTTTTTAACTTGACCTGGTCCACTTTTAACTAATGTTTAGCACCTGTGTTTTTAATGAGTGCCCTTTTAGTGTTTTATAAACATGAAATTTAATAATGTTATCTTTGTTTAATGTTAGTACATTTTTAACTGGGCACCCTGCATGTGTTGACGTGGTATATTGTTTACTGAATGCTTCAATGTACTGTAAAGGTTACTGCATCTGCACTTTTACGGTCTAAATGATCAAAATAAAGTATTTGAATTTGAAAAGTTTTTAAAAAGTTTCAAAGTTCCAATTTAAAAAGGGACAGCTTTTCGAATAATGGAATCAGGCTGAAATTGTATCTGATTAAATAGAACTGAAGGTCGGATACTCAAACTGGGTTGATCCAACTGATTCTCTGCAGCTTTTGTGATTTCAGGCTGGAAATGTTTTGAAGTACTAACACCGAAAGGGACTCAGAGGCGATGCAAGCCTTTCACGGAAGGAATGTGAAATTCAATCAGATCATGTGGAACTGCAGGTAAGGTCAGGGCCGGACTGGGAACTGAAACCGGCCCTGGCAAACTGCTCAGCCAGCCTCCCCTTGGGGTGAGGGGGAGTACAGCTGAGCAGTTTGCGAGTGCCGGTTTCGGCTGATTTTGTTACAGGGGGCCGATATTGCCGACCCCCGGTAACAAAAATGGCCCCCCAGGGGCCTAAAACCGGCCCCCACCCTAGCGGCCTATCGGGGAAACGCCCGGTGCCCGCTATGGCCAGTCCGGCCCTGGGTAAGGTATTTTCACAGTTGGACCCATTGGCTCTAAAACTCTAGTGTAAAAGTTATTAAAAGTTTCCAAACTATTACTTAGTGCCCAAACTACCACAGAATTACACCTCCAAGCCACCAGGACTTCAAGGAAGGTACTTCAAGACTCTCAGGGTGTCAGGCAGAGGCCTCTAGCAATGCCCAAATTGACCCACTCCAACTGGTCTTCCTGCCAAGGAGGTAAACACTCCCCTACTCCCAGGCCACTGTCTCTGGGAGAAGTTTTCATGCTTCTTTCATGCCTAAATCAGGCCAAGCACCAGCTGGAAAGATGTTGGAGAGCAAATGCAAATTAGCCTTCAGAAGTTGCAGGAAGGATAACATTAAGAGTCTAAAAGTTACATTTCCTCTATATTTAATGAAAATCAAACTTAATCATTAAGTTAGATTTTAATTCAGTATGAAAATAAGCATTTGAATGCAATCAGTAGCTAGTACAGGTAACAAGTTACAGATTAAAGGCTATAATGTATTCTTTGACTTTTCCATGTGGCAGTTACAGTCTAAGCAGAGATAATGTAATTTTGTTCCAATTCAATTGAATCATGTTTTAAGAGAGCACAAGCACTTTGCTCCTTTTTAGCAGGGTTAAGTGCACAGATATCTAAAACCAGCAAACATAGGATCAATAAAAAAGGTGAAAAACCTCGGGTGACCATGCAGGAAAGGCAGAATTCCCTACAAAGGCCTGCATCATTTCCAGTTGTGGCTGCCATTTGTGATCCCTTAGGCATCATCAACTGAGCTGATATGTCCTTGCATTTATAGGTCCCACGAGGTGGTTCATAACCAGGGATTTGCTCAGCCAGCTCCAGAGGTGCAGGGACTGCTGGCACAGGGCCCAGGACCCTACTGTGGCCTGCTTCTTACAGTACCATATTGTTGCAGTACCATATGGCAGTGGTGTTGTCCATGAGGACCTGGAACAGCTTCTTGTTGATGGATGGTAGGAAGCCCTTTAAAGCAGAGCAATTGGCTTGCAGCTCCAGCAGATTTCCCAGATGACCTCCCTGACCCAACAGCGATACCTCCATCACCACTGTCAACTCTACATGAGATAGGGAGAGGCATCTGCCACCAATCCAGTTACTGTCGACCAGCTACCACTGCAGGTCATTTGCAGTCTCTGCTGAAACTTGGATGGAATCCAACAGGTCCCCTTGGAGTTGAGTTCACTGAGACTTCAGATACCACTGCAGAGCCCGAATGTGTCATCTGATAAAATCAAAAAGTAGGAAGCAGAAGACAATAGGCTAATAAATCTCAGAACCACCCTCACTGAGACTGAAGCATAGGGATCATATCCCAAAGGTCCTGGACTAGCTCGAGTTTGGAAAGCTTAAAAGTGCACCATATCCAGGATGACTACCATGAACGGGAGCTTCTGCGAAGTAGTCACATTAGGCTTTGAAACTCTGATCAAGAACCAGAAAGATATGAGGGGGTTAGCCTTTATCTGGAGGTGGTCTATGACTGACTGTGGTGAGGCCACCTTCAGCAAGCAGTCACTGAAGTAGGAGAAGGCTGGAATCCCCAACCTAAGAAGAGGTACTGCAATCCCCCATATCACTTTTATGAACACTCAAGGGACATTGATAAGGCCAAAGAGCACCAAGGAGAACTGAAAATGCTCCTGGCCCAGCTTGAACCACCTGTGGAACTAAAGAAGATGAATGTGAAAATAGGCATCTCACAGGTACAACACTACCATACAGTCTTTTGGATGTAGGGCAAATAGAACATGAGCCAATGTGAGCATCGTTAATTTGTCATTTCTCAGGAAGAAATTGAGATTATGAAGAAGTTAGATAGGACTACGGCCTCCATCCGTTTTTTGGCACCAGGATATAATAGAAATAACAACCAGCCTCTATTTGTGATGTCAGGACCCTCTATATGGCAACTTTGCCCAAATGAGCCTGAACCTCTTATTTTAAAATGGACAAATGGTCCTCCGACAGCTGCTCTGGTGTAGGTGGAATATGCGGAGGATTGGAGAGGAATGGCTGGACTATTTGAAGCACCCATCTGTTGGATGTAATACTCTGCCTCCTGTGGATATAATACCTTTTCCTGCCTCCCACAGTATGGCTATGTGCTTCCGAGGGCAAGCTAAAGCAGTTTGGTGACGGTAGAGGACAGGGTGACTCTGTCCAGAGGGCCTAGATATTTTCGGCTGAATCCCCAACTCAGGGTTCAATAGGACTAGGTGTTTGCTACTGTGAAAGTGGATCTTGGCATTGTCTTTGAATGATCTGCGCAAGGTTGGCATGGTTTTCATCATGACTGTCAGCAAGATATTACTGACCATATCCTATACCACATGTGAGTATCATCCCAGGAAGCTTCCATGCATTTACAGAACGAAGAGCCAGACTGGCAGAGGAAAAACTCCTCTTCCCAATGCTTTCCAGGTGTTTTGATTCTCTATGAGGAGGCACAGAAATGAAAGAGTTACGATTTAGTCTACTGGTAGATGCGTGGTCCACCAAACTTTCAGAAATAGTGCTTTGTGTGAGAAATGGTGGGTCACCTATTTACCGGTAGGCGAAGAACACGTTTTGGCCCAGGTGCCCACAGGGTGTGGATATTAGGGCTTGATTAAACTTAAAAATGTGTTCCATGGAAGCCTACCCAGGCTTCATGGCTATTGTCAGAACTTTGGTATTGGCCACTTTGGCAGTCCATCAAATGACCTCTGCAAAACATGCTGATTTCCCTCTAGAAGGACTAAGGAGAAAATTCCACCCAGTATCCAGGGAGCTGTTCACCACACAGGGCTCCTGAAGATGCAAATAAAGATTGTCATAATCACAGAGTCTGAACCAAAAGAAATAGAAAACTTGTGTGGATTAGTTGTGGGTAATGGCAGCGTTCTGTCAGAATCAGAATGTGGTTAGACCAGTTATGCCAAAGATTGTAGAGTGAGTGACATCAGTCGAGATCGTGTCTTGTTTGCCTCAGAGTTAGATAAGACAATAGGTTCTTCCTCCGTAGTCTGTAGTGTCATCACCTGCATTGACATGCCCATTAGTGACGAGGGTCACAGCACCGGGTTTAAAGTCAGGTTGAGCATCTGCCCTTTGATCAGAGCCGACCTCACAGTGGGGTCAAGAGATGCAGACAGCATTGAGGATGGATCTGCTGACAGTATTCTGACTGGAGCCATCTTTGGATCCAGGGGTCCTAAAAACTAACCAGAGGTAGCCATAAGGGTCCCGAAAATGAGAAGCACACCCTATTTCAAAGCCTCTGTCTATTGTGGCTTCATCGATGAACCCTGAAACTCGGGGTGCATTGAGACAAGTTGTGGAATCTTTTCCTCTGTAAGAGATTAGGACCAAAGCTGAGAGGTACTTTGATATCCCCACAACTTCTCTGGTTGAAAGTGGCAGGACGAGGAAGAATCCCACTTCAAGTTCTTGTGTTTATTTTTAGACTTGGACTTACCTAAAAATCTAGACTGCAAAGATGACCTGTTACAGGGCGACCTTGAGAATGGGAATTAGTCAGCGTCTTCGACTTCAAACTGGATCAGCCCTTACGTACCTTCCAATAATGTTCGGTGACAAAGAGCTTGGCTTCACAGTCCCAGGCTCATTCTCTGCCAGACTTGAAGTCGTGTGAGGATTCTAGGCACAAGAGAAATCCCTAGTGAAGGTCTGTCACAAATACCTGCTTTCAGCAGTCCCTACACGGCTAAAACGCTGTTGTTTTCAGTAGGTATCCATTGAACACTGTGGAGACATTTGTTTTCAGAATATATATATACGGGAGCAATACTATGAAAAATCTCCAGATCCAGTCTAGTGCCTAAGGGGAATTCATGAGTTGAAGAATCTGCGGTTAGAAGTATCCATCGGAAAGGAAATGTTTGTGGTCAATGCTTATTGAATAATGTAACAGCACAAATAATGGGGCTAGTAGCTATGACTTATAATATGTCAACTGAGCACCCAATATACAAAGAATTCCCAACATTATTTGAAGGTCAGGTAAGCTAAAGAAAAACACAAATAACGTTACACATAAATGAGGCAATATGTCCAGTAGCTCAAAATCAGTGTAGTGTACCAATACATGTGCAGGCTCAAGAGAAAGAAGAAGTTCCAAGTTAATTGTAAAAACATTATTGAGCTGGTTTCAGGTCCTGCTCTTTGGGTTCCGATAATTGTAGTTGTACATATCCAAAAAAGGAACAAATACAATTTTTATTTGTGTAGATATGCATCAATTCTATTTATCAATTGAACAAGAACCACATCTGGGCCTAATCGTAACAGAATATGACATGCTTTCTAAATGGAACAACCATCTTTTCAAACTTGGATTTAAATAACGAGTATCACCATATTCAACTACATTAAGTTTCATTTTATCACCCCTTTTTAACTGATGCAGGATCATTTCCATATAAAAGACTACAGTTTGGGACTTTGTTAGCTGCAGAAATGTTTCAAGAGATTGTTAGAAAGCTATGGGAAAGAGTTGGAAAAACCTCCTTCAACACATCAGAGCCTCCTCCTCACTTCTTGAGCTCTGCAAGAAGCTGTAGACCTGGTTCTTTCATATCAGCACCTTGGGACCACACCCCTACACACCTTGCCCAAGTGCCTGGACACTCTCTCAGGTGATTAGTGTGCTATAAAAATCAGCACAAAATAACAAAGACAATTCGACGCATAACAAATAATTTTAATTCGAATGACGATATACCTGCTTATGAAAAACATCAAAGGTAACATGATGATGCATTAAGATAGGTTTGCATATGTTTAATTGAAGCTGGCCTTACAGTAAAGTAAGTTTCCTCTAGTCATGGAATGCATCCTGGCCCCTCAAAAGTAGGCACTCTGCATAAAACTGCCATACCAACTAATGTTTCTGAAGTGAGATCTTTCCTAGGCAAGGTCTATTACTGCTTTTGTTATATTGCTAAGTTGGCAACTCTCATTGCACCTTTAAGAGAATTACAGAAAAAGGAATTTCTTTTGATTAGTCTGAAAAATGTGAAGACAAATTCATAAAAAGCAAAGTGGAAATAATTTAAGCAGAACACATGGCTTATTTTTACTCCAATTTCTGTACTGAGCTGACTGTGGATACTTTTCCATTTGAACTAGGTGCTATCCTAGGGTCAGCATAAACCATGAAGTAAGTCACCTGGGCATAATGTATCATACGCTAATCAAAGTTTAACTGAAATTGAACAAGCATATTCTCAGGCTCAAAAGGAAATTCTTGCTGTTGTGTAGGCTAGTGAACATTACCATTGTTTCCTTTTTGGCAAACCATTTACTATAATCACAGATCATCAACCATTCTTTGCCATATCTAGAAACCCTACAGAAAGATACCTCTAAAGGTATAATGATGGGGTGTCCATCTCATGGAAAATGACTAAAGAATTGTATGCAAGGCAGGAAACAATTATAACCCAGCAGGCTATATTTCATGTCACCACCAGAGGTAAGTCAACAGTGGTCAATGAAAATGTTAATTTAATGATTTGGCAGTCAACACCGGAGAGAATAATTGAAACTGAAACTAATCTCATAAAAGCAATGGTGGAATGTGTCCCATTACAAGAAGTAATTAGAATAATAAAGAGAAACTAATGGTCAATGTCAACACTATTAGTAACTTTGTATTAGGTGTGAAGTATAAATAAATAGCTTTTAGACAAATTCTAAATGAACTGCAGGTGTCAGCAAATGGAATGTTAGCAAGAAGCACCTGAACTGTATCCCCTGCAATCATTACGCAAGAAAACGGTTGAAATTGCACATGAGAGTCATATGGGGGAGTGTAAACATGAAGAAGTTGTTGAGAGATACAGTTTGGTTTCCAGGGTTAGATATGCTTTTTAAACATGTCATCAATTCAAATCATTTGTCAATGTACTGAAAAGGTTGCATCATCATGAAAACTAATTATGTCAAACATTCCAAAGCTATTTGGGGCATGGTAGTAATAGTCTTTTATGGACCAATAGACTTTGGAAAATACTCACTTGTTGCTATGGTTGAATATTCCTGTTTTGTAATTGAATGACAAGTGTCATCCACTTCAGCAATGGCCAAACCTTCTGTAGATTATCTATTTGCTAAGTGGGTGTACCCACTACATCTAAATCGGACAATGGGCATCCATTTAACAGATAATTCAGGCGATGTATGCAATACTTAGGAATAGGTTTTAGGAAAATCATGCTGTTGTGTCCACAAGTGAAATGAAAGATTTGTGGCAAATATAAAAATGACACAGCATGCAAAGATTCTACAGACTACAACTCACCATGTATTAAGCCAGGTTCTTCAGAGCCAAGCCTTGCACTCCACATGAATCAACAGGTAAATCACTGTCTCAACTGATGCTTGAACTTGTACAACAATTCAGCCTCCCTAATGTACCTATATAAAATAGGAAACATAACAAATTTCAAACAGGGATAGTCTCATCAAGTCTAAAATGATTGTCCACGTGGATTCTAGAAGGAATCCCAAATCATCAAATGTTCCTTTTAAAGACTGGGTCATTGTGTGGCAGCCTCAGGTACTTTATTTCACAAAAAGTTGTTACAAGTTACCCAGGTCAATTGGACTATGATTTCTGCTGCATCTCTATCAAGATCTGGTACGCAAGATATTTAATATTTTAAAAAAAGGGTTAATCTTTTGGTTGATCCATATATTACCAATTCAGACACATGGGTGACAATGTCAGAAATAAATATGGCAACAGAATGAGGTTGCAGTTTCTTGTCAAGCTGTAATTGAAACTTGAATGAAATATTAGCACAGGGTCCTGATTGAAATATTTAGTGCCCACAATGTCTTATTGGTTAAATTTGATTAGTGGCTGGAGTATCTGGGATTAAGTGAAAAGGTATTTAAAATTAACTGTTGTTTAAAATTTGATTTCTAAGTTTGCTTTACTAATGATTGTTTAATTGTCTTGCTAATGTAGGGAAAGATGTGATGTTGTAGGTAAGCTGGAGTAGCCACATGCTTACATTTGATCAAAGTGATTCTCATTCCAGAATGGAATCAGAATTGGTTGTTCACGTGGAGCTGTGGCTTGGGAGATGAAAGCAATAACACCCTGCCTCCTCTCCTGAATTTTTGACAAGAATCATGCCCATTTTGGGACAGTCTTGAAAATAAGCCCAAATAAATTTACTCTGAATAGTAGGATTTTACCAGTTGCTTCTAAGTTCTATTCATTTCTTTATTAGTGGTTTCAGCACATGTATTTTGCACATTACAGAATTTAAAACATGTGAACTGCAGAAGTCATGTTTCAGGGCATGGTAAAAAGGTATGCAGTGGGCAGGGATTTACATTTTTTAAAGGGTTTGACCCATACCACAAGATTCATTTGCTACAAATGTTCATTTTGCAGTTAGCCTCGATTAGGACAACAAATGAAAACATAATGCACCGTTGCATAAAATGGATATATAGGTACAGTAATTGACAAGGTTTTGGAGGCTGATGTAAAAATGTTGTCTAGCCCAAACAGAGCAAACCTATTTTACACAACACAGATTGGAGCAGTGATTTACGAAAATGTGGCATGCCATAATGTTGCAAAATGATTTGTGCAAAATATACACATTTCGGCAGGGAAATTGAGTTTGGCCCATATTTCAACATACTGGGGGAATTTGTTTCAATGGCAGCCTGTTTCACTGAGCTAAGAGTAAGCTTCATGTTTGCTTAATGGCCCTATGGGATTGGACAATAAGAAAGTCAGAGACACCGGGCCTGATTCACAGAACTAACTTACGTCAAAAACGTAAAGTTAGTACTTTTCGGTATTCACAGAATACACTTACCACAACTAACTTTATGTCCGCTCTCGGGCTGGAGATTCCGGCCCAATGGCGGAGATTCCGGCCCTGTGGCGGAATCTCCGCCTCCGGGCCGGTATACCCTCATTTAGGCCGTTTGAGCATTGAAACGGCCTAAATGAGCGTATTCCGGTCCAGAGGCGGAGATTCCGGCCCGAAGGCGGAAATTCCGCCACAGGGCCGGAATCTCCGGCCCGGGAGCGTACATAAAGTTAGTTGTGGTAAGTGTATTCTGTGAATACCGAAAAGTACTAACTTTACGTTTTTGACGTAAGTTAGTTCTGTGAATCAGGCCCACCACAGTTCCAAATTTTGCAGTCATAAGATTTCGTAGTCAACTTGTGCTTCTCCATTGAGTCTTGGTAGGCTGGCTTTTGCAGAGCCACTAAGTACACAGTCACTTTTTCTGGACCATGTCATGGTTCACGTTTTCTCCAAAATTTTGAAATCCCGTCGTCAGACTTGTTTTGGCCAACTTTTGTCCCCATCCATACCATCACCTTATTTTGCAGTTGGTAGAAATAGGGTTTCTGTTGGCAGAGATATACACCCTGTCCAAGCAGGAACCACAATCCTAGTCCAGGTTGGCCACAACACAACGTAAATGATCTTGTGCTTGGCACAGAGCTGACAGGCTTAACTTAAAAGGCAATGTGCAGTGTATTTGTGCAACACTTCATGCAATACCACAGTAAAAACACCACTCCAGGTTAGAAAAATAGATTAGGATTTTTTAAATAAAACAATGACAAAATGACAAAAATCCAATTTGTAGAAGTCGAGATATGAATTTTTAAAGATAAATGTCAAAATTAGTGCTTAGAAGCAATAAGGTTATCTGGTTGCGCTAGACCGGGGCAAAGTCAAAAGTTCAGACCGACCACGGGTCTGCTGGACTAAAGTACATTGATCCGGGATGTTCCGTTGTTGACAAGGATGCGAGGTGTGGCTGAGGCACTGCATCGGTGTCAAGCTACGCAGTGGACGAGATGTGTCAATTTTCTCCACGAAACTGCAACGATGCATCAGTCCCAAGTGCGAGCTCTGGTTCCGGATGTGATGCATGGCTGCTGCTCCTGCAGAGGGCGATGCATCGATGCCAAAGGTGATGCGCTGGTCCTGAAGACGCTGTGCAGGGTCCGCTGCATGCAACTACGAGGATGCACTGGTTCTGAGAGCAATGGTCCGGGTCCGCTCCCCTCAGCATGGAAGATGTGCTGGTTCTGACTCAGGCAAAGGAGAAGATGTGCCTGTTTCAATGAGAAAGTATCTTTTCTGGATGAAGAAGCACCTTAGGCCTTACTTCCAAGAGTCAAGGACTGGGCTGGCACCACTTGGCAGGGCATACTCACAGATTGCAGAGTCCAGGTGTAGAAGAAGCCAGTTATCACCCACCCCAGACATGTATTTCAGAGACAGGTAGAAGGCACCAAATGGCTAAAGTAAGCAAATGCCAACTTTCTAAAAGTAAAAAGAACAGTTGATGGACAGAAGGCAGAACAATGTCAAACATTCACCCCTGTGCAGAGATCTGGGCCTAAATCCATCATTTTTTTGCTCCCCATGCCATTCCAGTTTGAACCCAGCCATATGTAAATCAGTCTTGACCCTGTGCACAATGGGAACAGTCCAGCCCGAACTGCCACGCCAGGTCCTCCCTGGACTGGAAACAAGCATCCTAGGACTGGTTTCGGGGTTTCACCCCTCATCAGCCAGGATAGCTTGACTCCAGTGGCATGGAGAGCACAGGACCCACTCCTGGGCATACCAGTCCCACTCCGTGACAAATGCAAAAAGAACAATTGATGGACAGAATGCAGAACAATGTCATACATTCATCCAAGTGCAGAGATCTGGGAATAAATCCATCGTTTTTATGCTCCCCATGCCATTCCAGTTTGAACCCAGACATATGCAAATCAGTCTTGACCCTACGCCCAATTGGAACAGTCCAGCCCGAACTGCCACGCCAGGTCCTCCCTGGACTGGAAACAAGCATCCTAGGACCGGTTTTGGGTTTTACCCCTCATCAGCAGGATAGCTTGACTCTAGTGGCATGGAGAGCACGGGACCCACGTCTGGGCACATCCGTTCCACTCGGGGTAACAAATGCAAAAAGAACAATTGATGAACAGAATGCAGAACAATGTCATACATTCACCCCAGTGCAGGGATCTGGGCCTAAATCCATCTTTTTTTGCTCCCCATGCCATTCCAGTTTGAACCCAGTCTTTTGCTTTAACTTTCTAAAAGTGGCATTTGCTAAACTGAAATTAAAAATCCAACTTCACTGTAAATTGTGATTTTAAATTGAGAGTTCAGTAAACTAAACTTGGAAAGTCTATCTCTTCATAATTGGGAGTTACACTTAAAAGATGTAATAAGGTAATCCCAATGTTATCCTACGGGAGAGATAGGCCTTGCAGTAGTGAAAAACGAATTAGGGAGTTTTCCACTACTAGATCATGTAAAACCTAAAAGTACATGCCCTACCCTTTAAATACATTACACCGGGCCCTCTGGGTTGTCCAGGGCCTACCTTAAGAGTGACTTATATGAATAAAAAGGGATTGTTTTTTGCCTTGCAAGAGGTTTCACTTGCCAGGTAGACATGGTAGTTTAAAATTGCATACACAGACTCTGCAGTGGCAGGCCTGAGACATGGTTGAGGGGCTGCTTATGTGGGTGGCACAACCAGTGTTGCAGGCTCACTAGTAGCATTCAATTTACATGCCCTGGGCATGTGTATTGCACTTTACTAGGGACTTATAAGTAAGTTAAATATGCCAATTGGGTATGGGCCAATGTTACCATGTTTAGAGGAGAGAACACATGCACTTTAGCACTGGTTATCAGTGGTTATGTGCTCAGAGTCCTAAACCTAACAAAAAAAAGGTCAGAAAAAGAGGAGGAGGAAGGTAAAGGTTTTGAGGTGACCCTTTGGAGAGGGACATTTTCTTTCATGCCCTGATACCCTTGGGACATTGGTGATTATAATGTTCCTGGTATCTTCATTTATGGAGCTGAAGTTTTCATCTGCCACTGCTGACATCTCCCTTATTGACTTTAGGATGTTCCCTCTCACCTGGGGCCAGATGCACCAAGCCATTTTTCGATCACAAACCCAGCAATATACAAAATCACCAAAGGCCCATTTTATATGTTGGTGGAGAGGGAACTCTGTTGCAGCGACAACGGTGTTCCATCCCCACCAACATGATGGTCCACCTTCCCAATTAAAATGAAGGCGGACCCTAGTTTAGTCACAGCGGTGACTGCTCCGTCACTGCTGTTGCCAAACTTTTCAGATGGGCCGAAAGAGTAATGTAATGGCTGTCAGAGAATTGGCTAAATGTCCATCCACCCAATTTGAATGGGAGGACATATAGCAGTTTTTTACTGTTCGTCAATGCCAGGCAAACCCTTGGGTTAAGGGACAGTAAAATACACAAATTGACCACCTTGCCATGGGTGATGACTCTCCTGGTGAGGGGAGTTTTATCTTTTCAGTTTTCAAAATGAAAACAGTTTGGTGCAAGGCTACATCATGTTGACGTATCCCTGCACCAAATTGCAAAAAGCATTGACAGGAACTGCCTGCAGTTCCTGGCAATGCATTAGAAATGCAAAACACACAAGATGATGGACGGAATGCTGCCCATTGGCAAACACTCACCCCCAGTCACAGATCTGGGTTTAATCCATCGTTATTTTGCTTCACCACGCCACCCCAGTTCAGACATAGCCATATGCAAATCAGTCTTCACCCTGTGCCTCATGGGAACAGTCCAGACCGAACTGCCAAGCCATGTCTTCCCTGGACCGGAATCAAGCATCCTAGGACCGGTTTCAGGCTATCAGCCTTCATCAGCCATGATAGCTTGACTCCAGTGGCGTAGTGAGCACGGGACCCACGTCTGGGCATACCCTTCCCACTTAGGGCGAAATGCAAAACACACAAGATGATGGACGGAATGCTGCACATTGGCAAACACTCACCCCCAGTCACAGATCTGGGTTTAATCCATCGTTATTTTGCTTCACCACGCCACTCCCAGTTCAGACATAGCCATATGCAAATCAGTCTTGACCCTGTGCCTCATGGGAACAGTCCAGACCGAACTGCCAAGCCATGTCTTCCCTGGACCGGAATCAAGCATCCTAGGACCGGTTTCAGGCTATCAGCCTTCATCAGCCAGGATAGCTTGACTCCAGTGGCGTAGTGAGCACGGGACCCACATCTGGGCATACCCTTCCCACTTAGGGCGAAATGCAAAACACACAAGATGATGGACAGAATGCTGCACATTGGCAAACACTCACCCCCAGTCACAGATCTGGGTTTAATCCATCGTTATTTTGCTTCACCATGCCACCCCAGTTCAGTCATAGCCATATGCAAATCAGTCTTGACCCTGTGCCTCATGGGAACAGTCCAGACCGAACTGCCAAGCCATGTCTTCCCTGTACCGGAATCAAGCATCCTAGGACCGGTTTCAGGCTATCATCCTTCATCAGCCAGGATAGCTTGACTCCAGTGGCGTAGTGAGCACGGGACCCATGTCTGGGCATACCCTTCCCACTTAGGGCGAAATGCAAAACACACAAGATGATGGACGGAATGCTGCACATTGGCAAACACTCACCCCCAGTCACAGATCTGGGTTTAATCCATCGTTATTTTGCTTCACCACGCCACCCCAGTTCAGACATAGCCATATGCAAATCAGTCTTCACCCTGTGCCTCATGGGAACAGTCCAGACCGAACTGCCAAGCCATGTCTTCCCTGTACCGGAATCAAGCATCCTAGGACCGGTTTCAGGCTATCAGCCTTCATCAGCCAGGATAGCTTGACTCCAGTGGCGTAGTGAGCACGGGACCCACGTCTGGGCATACCCTTCCCACTTAGGGCGAAATGCAAAACACACAAGATGATGGACGGAATGCTGCACATTGGCAAACACTCACCCCCAGTCCCAGATCTGGGTTTAATCCATCGTTATTTTGCTTCACCACACCACCCTAGTTCAGACATAGTCATATGCAAATCAGTCTTGACCCTGTGCCTCATGGGAACAGTCCAGACCGAACTGCCAAGCCATGTCTACCCTGGACCGGAATCAAGCATCCTAGGACCGGTTTCAGGCTATCAGCCTTCATCAGCCAGGATAGCTTGACTCCAGTGGCATAGTGAGCACAGGACCCACGTCTGGGCATACCCTTCCCACTTAGGGCGAAATGCAAAACACACAAGATGATGGACAGAATGCTGCACATTGGCAAACACTCACCCCCAGTCACAGATCTGGGTTTAATCCATCGTTATTTTGCTTCACCACGCCACCCCAGTTCAGACATAGCCATATGCAAATCAGTCTTGACCCTGTGCCTCATGGGAACAGTCCAGACCGAACTGCCAAGCCATGTCTTCCCTGGACCGGAATCAAGCATCCTAGGACCGGTTTCAGGCTATCAGCCTTCATCAGCCAGGATAGCTTGACTCCAGTGGCGTAGTGAGCACGGGACCACGTCTGGGCATACCCTTCCCACTTAGGGCGAAATGCAAAACACACAAGATGATGGACGGAATGCTGCACATTGGCAAACACTCACCCCCAGTCACAGATCTGGGTTTAATCCATCGTTATTTTGCTTCACCACGCCACCCCATCCATCATCTTGTGTGTTTTGCATTTCACCCTAAGTGGGAAGGGTATGCCCAGACGTGGGTCCCGTGCACACTACACCACTGGAGTCAAGCTATCCTGGCTGATGAGGGCTGAAAGCACGAAACCGGTCCTAGGATGCTTGATTCCGGTCCAGGGAAGACATGGCTTGGCAGTTCGGTCTGGACTGTTCCCATGAGGCACAGGGTCAAGACTGATTTGCATATGGCTATGTCTGAACTGGGGTGGCGCGGTGAAAGCAAAATAACGATGGATTAAACCCAGATCTGTGACTGGGGTGAATGTTTGCCAATGTGCAACATTCCGATCCATCATCTTGTGTGTTTTGCATTTCGCCCTAAGTGGGAAGGGTATGCCCAGACGTGGTCCCGTGCTCACTACGCCACTGGAGTCAAGCTATCCTGGCTGATGAGGCTGAAAGCCCGAAACCGGTCCTAGGATGCTTGATTCCGGTCCAGGGAAGACATGGCTTGGCAGTTCGGTCTGGACTGTTCCCATGAGGCACAGGGTCAAGACTGATTTGCATATGGCTATGTCTGAACTGGGGTGGCGTGGTGAAGCAAAATAACGATGGATTAAACCCAGATCTTTGACTGGGGGTGAATGTTTGCCAATGTGCAACATTCCGTCCATCATCTTGTGTGTTTTGCATTTCGCCCTAAGTGGGAAGGGTATGCCCAGACGTGGTCCCGTGCTCACTACGCCACTGGAGTCAAGCTATCCTGGCTGATGAGGGCTGAAAGCCCGAAACCGGTCCTAGGATGCTTGATTCCGGTCCAGGGAAGACATGGCTTGGCAGTTCGGTCTGGACTGTTCCCATGAGGCACAGGGTCAAGACTGATTTGCATATGGCTATGTCTGAACTGGGGTGGCGTGGTGAAGCAAAATAACGATGGATTAAACCCAGATCTGTGACTGGGGGTGAATGTTTGCCAATGTGCAACATTCCGTCCATCATCTTGTGTGTAATGCATTAGAAATGACTGCTTGCTTGGCAGTTATTTCTAAATTTGGTAGGCAGCATCGCCATCAGGGTGATTGAGTAATTAATTCCGTCACCCTTGCAGAGAAACATGCTGCCCCCAACATTTTAATTGAGCCCAAAGTTTATAAATTTAAAATGGCTTTTGATATGTATTATATCTACATTGGGTATGAAAAAACATGTCCAACTTGCAAAATGGGTTAACCGACCCATACCGTATCGCACTCAGGAAGTAATATAAAAGGGGTGTCCCCTCCAAATTGCATTGAGTATATACAAATCAAAGGCTTGTGACTGCAATTTCAGCTACACACCATTGCACAGTTAAAAACTCCCCCAAGAGTTGAGAAATGATTCTCAAAGGGAAGCAATCCCATTTGGGGAGCTCTCCCTTTGGGAATTATGTCAGGCGACATCAGGTGGGACAGGCACACAAGTTAGTTTTTTTAAAGCTGCACCAGTTCCTTTAAGGACAACAAGCAGCTTTTGAAAAAAAGTTTCCCCTTTGGGAATGCAAGCACCTGACTAGCAGTCTGCTGCTCCAGCCAGTCACATGGGGGTCACAAATGGTGACATGCCTAATAAATATTGATTATTGAGGTTATTCTGCAACACCCTGCAACTGGAGATTTTACAATGCAACCTAAGGGGAAGTACATATGTTTCATCACAAAATGAAGGACTATTCTCAAAAAGGCAGTGCATGATTTACAACCATTTTAGCCACCTTTAGTACATCTGCTTCCTTGGTTATATTTAAACATAAAGTCTGGTGCCTGCTCAGTTAAGCAGCTCTGTTTCACAGGATCTCCTTTGAAATCTGTCATTGTGAGATGGTGGCTTGTATTTGCTTCCATCTCTTCAGAGAGTTCAAGTCTCTTGTTTATAGACGGCTTCAATTGCTTCCATCAGCTTGGGCATTAATGCAGATAGATGGTAGGCATGTGGGCTACTACAGAGAAGGGCTGCATAAGTTCATCATGACTAAATATCTGGACTATACAAATACCTAGCTCTGGGATTAGAGTATCACAAGGACTTAGCAAACTATAATTTTTGTTTATATTTTAAATAAGCTTCGTGTTATTTCAACATCTAACTATATTGTCAATTTAATCTTTGTTTTTTTCAGTGAATTTCTAGGTTTGTTTTCAAGTAAGCTAAAATTGTATTACCATACCTAACTATAATGACTATATGATGGGATAATGAAAGCCTATTTCCTAACGAGTTTTTGAATGCATGTTTTTGAATGACAGCGGCATTAGCACGCTAGTCTTTAGAATGTAATACTTTATCACACCATTATATGCTTGCCGGCGTTATGAAAGTCCTTAATAATGAACGCCATGTTTACACTTTAATTTTTACCTATTACCATTAGAACGACAAATTCTAATTAGCTACAGGAAACATTCTTTTTAAATGTGCTGTTTGTGAAATAAATAAGCCTTACCGTTCCCAATGAAAGATGAGTTCCAGGCAAAACGTTGTGTCTGCTTTTGTGAAATGCTGTACTTAGATAAACAACCTAAATCTATACTTTTTTTCTCCCCATGTCATTCCAGTTTAAACCCAGCCATATGCAAATCAGTCTTGACCCTGTCCAGCCCGAACTGCCAGGCCTGGTCCTCCCTGGACCTGAAGCAAGCATCCTGGGACCGGTTTCTGGGTATTACCCCTCATCAGCCAGGCTAGCTTGACTCTAGTGGCATGGAGAGCATGAAACCCATGTCTGGGCATACCCGTCCCACTCAGGGTGACAAATACAAAAAAAACATTTGATGGACAGAATGTTGAACAATGTCAAAGATTCAACCCAGTACAGGGAAGACCTGGCTTGGCAGTTTGGGCTGGACTGCTCCTATGAGGAACAGAATCAAGACTGAATGGCATAGGGCTGGGTCTGTCTGGGGTGGCCATGTGAGCAAAAGAACAATGATAGATTCAACCCAGAACTAATAGTGACTGGGGTGAGTGTGTGAAACAATCCATCATCTTATTGTGTTTGCTTTGTTCGCCCTAAGTTGGCAGGGTATGCCTAGACCTGGGTCTCTTGCTCACTTTGCCACTGGATTCACGCTAGTCTGGCTGATGAGGGGTGTTACCCCAAAACCAGTCCCAGGATGCTTGTTTCCAGTCCAGAGAAGACCTGGCTTGGCAGTTCGGGTTGGACAGCACCCACGAGGAACAGGGTCAAGACTGATTTGCATATGGCTAGGTCTGACTGGGGTGGCGAAGTGAGCAAAAGAACGATGATCGAGTCAACCCAAATCTAATAGTTACTGGGGGCGAGTGTCTGAAAAGTTCCAGCGCTTCGTCCATCATCTTATTGTGTTTGTCTAATTAGAGAAACAGCAGTATTCTAATGTTTGTGTCCAACGCACATATGCAGTGTAGGTGTTGACTTGAAGTCCTACCTTACTGTCTGGTAATGCTGTGCAATGCTCCCCAATGCAAAATGGCTTACCTTTTTAGTCCGCAACAGTAAACATTACAATAATACATATTTAAAAGTTTAACATTCTGTCATGATTGAATTAAGACGGAAAAATGGATTCCAATGCATGTTTTCTTTTAAAAAAATACTGATTCTTCGTGAAAACATACAAGAGCTAGCTGACCACCATTTTGTTGTTAGTTTTCAGTTGTCAGTTGCTGCCTGACGCTGAACTGCACTGCTCGTTTTTGAGTCCTCCGGTTTGGAAAAGAGTTGTACAATGCTTCAGTGCCACCTATTGGCTAAATTAGGTTCATTATTTCAACGAACATAGCCATTAAGTCCTACAAGGTGAATAATGTAAATATATGTGGAATTATTTTTTTCCCTTTTTTTCAGTTTACTTGTTAGTTACTGCACTTCCTGCATTTATTACATCACAAATTTTAAACCACTTAAGTAAGTGAAGTTAACTGTTAGCTACCCTGTTTATCTATTAAATTAAATATAAAAAAGGGAAATAGTTTAAAAATAATAAGCACACCCTTCTGGGCATGTAGTGTAAAATATTGTGAGATACACATCTTTTCTCAAAAACGCAAATATGGAAAGACATTTTACACGTAGTGTGGTGATGACCAGCTAAATATATGAAGTATTTGAGCTGTAGTTAGCCCTTACATTGGACCTCGAGAGTGCCAATATAGGTATGGTACTAATGTAAGTCTGCTTTCGTACTGTCTCAGTTGATGTAGTGGAAAGTGCAACGAGAGAGCTAATTTATTTTCATGTGTCCTATATACCAGTTCTGTTTAGTAACTGAAGGTTTTTTTCCTAAGGTTATGACATTTTAAACATCCCTCCAGGCACGTGGCATAACTCAGGGCAGGTACTGGACAGTGACCGGGGGTGGCGTGAATTCTTATTCTAACTCTGCAGGGGTAATAACTCAGGGCAGGTGCAGGACAGTGACCAGGCACATGAATTACTAATCTAACTCTGCAGGGGGTATAACTCAAGGCAGGTGCTGGACAGTGATTGGGGGAGGACGGGGGATTTGTATTCTAACTCTGCAGGTGGCATAACTCAGAGCAGATGGTGGACAGTGACCAGGAGCATGAATATCTATTCTAACTCCGCAGGGAATATAGCTCAAGGCAGATGCAGGACAGTGAACGGGTACATGGATTGCTATTCTAACTCTTCAGGGGGCATAACTCAGGGTAGGTGCAGGACAGTGACCGGGAGTATGGAACACAAGTCTAACTCTGCAGGTGAAATAACTCAGCGATACAAAAGGGGATGATGGACGGAACGTTTGAGCCAATCAAACACTCACCCCCAGTCAACTGATCTGGGTTTAATCCATCATCATTCTTTAGCTCACTCCACCACCCCAGTTCAGACATGGCCATATGCAAATCAGTCTGACCCTATGCCTCATGGGAACAGTCCAGCCCGAACTCAGGGCTGATGCAGGACAGTGATCGGGAGCATGAATTACTATTCTAACTCTGCAGGGGGCATAACTCAGGGTAGGTGCTGGACAGTGACTGGGAGCGTGATTTTTTTTATTCTGACTATGCAGGGGGTATAACTCAGGACAGTGTCAGGGGGTATGAATTTATATTCTAACTCCACTGGGGGCATCCCTCTGGGCAGGTGCTAGACAGTGGTTGGAGTTCAAATTTACTATTCTCACTCTGCTGGGTGCACCCTTTACGGCAGGTGTTAGACAGTGCCTGGGGTTGAAATTTACTATTTCCACTCTGCTGAATATGTTCCTTTGAGCAGGTGTTGGACAGTGGTAGGTGGTCTAATTTATTATTTCCAATCCAGTACAGGGGTCCCTGAGTGCAGGTGCTGAACAGTGGCTGGGGTTAAAACGTAGTTCTCGTACACAGTGTGGTACTAATATTTTGTTAGATTTTGGATGTAGACTGTGGTATATTACTCTGTACTGCAACATATCACTCAGTAAACTCTTTGTTTAATTGTTTTTTTTAAGGTTCAGAAACAATTTGAGTCCGCAATGGACCCCCGCATTTAATTGATCTGTGCCCCAGGGAGGTGGTGGTCCCTGGGGCAGTGTGGGGGGCTGGAGCCCCCAGACTATATTTTTAAAGTTAGCCACAGGGAGGTGGCGGTCCCTGGGGCTGCGGGGGGCCACGTGCCCCCTGCATTTAATCAATATCACCCTGGGGAGATGGTGGTCCCCGGGGCAGCGGGGGCCCCCGCGGGCCCCGGCTATATAATTTCTCATTGCCCCCGGGACCTGGCCTACCCGGGGGCTTAAAACAAACGAAGCACAGGAGGCCGCGCTTTGTTTTTTAAAATTTTTGGCTGGATTTGCGTACCCTAAGCGACTCCTGACAAAATTGTTTTAAAAAAAATGCAGTTTTTGGCCCTCAGGCCTATGGGGTCAGGGTGTTTCTACCCTGCCCCCTTTTCTTTTTTAATTTTTTTTTTTCTTGTGACTCAGTTCAACTAAGTCACAAGATGGGTGCCAACACTTCCTGGTTTGAAGTGTTAGCAGCCAATCAGATCTCAGGCCCGAGATCTGGGAGGTACGCGGATCCTTAGTGGGGATATATGGATATCTGTAAATATTTAAATTTCTCAGGAACTACTGAATGGATTTACACCATTTAACAAAAAGAATGCTTTCTGAACCAAGAGCTACCTATTTGCCAAATTTGGTGTAATTCCGTTCAGCAGTTCGGGCTGTAGCCTTGTCTAAATTTTCCTATGAAAATTGACATGGAGAAAACACGTTTTGGGACCCCCCTTTTTTCTCAGCCCCCGCTTGACGAATCACCCCAAAACTTTCAACAACGTAGCTGAAGTGAGCGTGCCATTAGTTTTGAAAATTTTGTGAAGATTTGCCAAAGATATTGGCAAATCAAAATTAAGTAAGCACTTTTCTTGGACTTTTGTGCAATACTTTGACTGGCAGGCTCCACAGGCACAGCGCACCACCTTTCGACTGGCCCAGTGGTTTGCAAGGGACATTCTTCAATGCAGTTATATATATATAACTATATATGTATATCTCTCTCTCTATATATATATGTATATATTCACTGAAAAAACCATAGGTTTCAGGGGCGTTATATTTAGCTGGACATTTTACTCATACAAAACCATAGAAATTCCACTGTTATAGTTAGTTCAGCTAACTATAACTTGCGCCCTGCAATGCACTGCTCATGACGTCACATATTACATCATTCATGGCATGGTCAGTGACATCACTGATGACATCACTGATGACATCTGAAATGACATCACTGATGACATCATCCAGTGACTGTGTGTTTCTGTAATTTTTAAATATGTTTTACATATATTCTTAGGTGTATTGAAGAATGAGTGGCTGTATAAGTGTCTGGATGGGGGATTTTACAGGTGTGTGACTGATTGTATAAGTGAGTGATTAATCGTGTCTTACTGAATGCATGGGTTAGTGACTAAACTGTGTGAATGTGTGTATCAGTCTGTCTGTTGTTGTGTATGCTGCTACATGGGTTGGTCAGTAGCTACATGAGTGTTTATATGGGTTATTGATTGTTTGCCTGAGTATTTGTATGGGAGACTGAGTGTGTGTGTGTGGGTGGGATGGAGGTGTGTGACTCTGTGCATTGATGTGTGAGTAGTTGATTCACTGGGTGTATGGGTTCAAGAGTGCATGTGGAAACAGCTGTATGGGTGGGTGAGTGTGTGTATGGGTGAGTTGGTGAGTGAATGGATATCTCAGTGGTACATGTGTGAGTAACTACATATGTAAAAGGCAGTATTTGTGAGTGATGCTGTATATAAATGAGTATATGTGAGAGTGAGTGATTGTGAGAGTGGCAGTATGGATGAGTGTGTACTTGTATCAGTGATTATATAAGAGAGTAATTATGCATTAGTATCTGTATGAATTAGGGAGGTGGTGTGTGTATAACTGTATAGGTGAGTAAATGGGAGTGTGATTGATTCTTTGCATGACTGACTAGGTGTGTGAGTAACTCCATGGATGAGTGGCGGTGTGTGAGTGTCTGAATAGGTGTATGAGTGCATATCATAGTGTTGTATTGATGAGTAACTGCATGTATAAGTGAATGTATGGGTGAATGAGTGGATGTGTGTGTAGACCTAGGAATGAAAGCGTGCGTATGTAGTAACTGGTATTGGTGTCTCGATGGTTTCGAAAATGGTAGTCTGTATTTTACAGTGGGTGTATTAAAGGTTATATTAGACTGTGAGGAGGTGCATCAGATTTTCACGTGGATGATGTCATCAGTGATGTCATTTCAGATGTCATCAGTGTTGTCATCAGTGATGTCACTGACCATGCCATGAATGATGTAATATGTGACGTCATGAGCAGTGCATTGCGGGGGTGCGAGTTATAGTTAGCTGAACTAACTATAACAGTGGAATTTCTATGGTTTTGTACGAGTGAAATGTCCAGCTAACTATAACGCCCCTGAAATCTATGGTTTTTTCAGTGAATTTCAAAGGTTTTTTAAATGCTAATTTCTAACTATAACGTCTGTAAAACCTATGGTTTTTTCAGTGAATTTCAAATGTTTTTTAAATGCTAATTTCTAACTACAATGTCCCTAAAACCTATATTGTTTTTAACTAAATTTAAAAAGACGTGCATACTCTTTGTAGTGAAAAACTAACTGTAACAGTAGTCTGTTATAAGTTATAATTTAACAATGTTTAAAACTTAATTAGCACTAATTAACATATAAATGTGGAAAAAGTGTGACGGAGCAGCTATGATATCTGACTTCGAACAACAGCGTTCACAGTTCGATTCCCGGCTCCAGCGGCACGTTAGCCCACCACTATGTCACTGTGGGCAACACCTTGCTTAATCTTTCCGACGCCCCCGAGCGCCGGCACACCTTTCCAGGGTTAGCTGTACGCTTTACAAATGCTCGCATTTTTTTTATTTAAAACCATAGTGATGAGAAATATTATCAATTTTTTTTTTCTTCTATTCTGATAGATCTTTTTTTTATGTCTTCTATTTAGAATTACGGCAATCAATAAATGTATTTACTCATGAGAATGGAAATGACACGGTTTTCCGGGTAACAGTTTTTAAGCTCTCCAACGTATGTACATATTAAGGACCTTATACGTGTTAGATTCGAAATCGAAACTTTTTCCGCTTCACATTTTGTAACTTTTCCCAACACGTGCACAAGTGAAACAGTTATAAAGTGAGCACGTGTCAACTGTAAAACATGACATCTAAATGGGCGGAGCCGCATCTTCCTTCCATAGACTACTGAATAACCAAAAAGTATATAAACCACACCCGTTGATAGATTAGTTTCGTTTTTGCGAGTTATTTACGCGTCTCCATTCAGTGATGTAGGTGCTCTTTTCTCCAGTCGGATTCTTCTTTTGCGGCCACAAAACATAATCCTGAGTTGTAAGTTGTTTGATTATGCAATACTAGATATTTATAATACGTAGTTATTTGTCAATCTTTAAACACTTGTATTTAGAAAAAAGTGTTATTGGTTGTTTTTGCCATTTATATGTAACGTCAGCAGCTTGTTTTCAGAAACAGACAGAATACAGCAAACATTGTTCCTGTTCTGGCTCATTTGAGCTCATATAGTGTGACTTTGTATATTATAATATTGACACTGTACTTGACCTCAGAAGTGTTGGTGACCCGTCGGCGCGAAGACTAAAGATTTATATGTAATGTCAGCAGCTTCTGGTTTTTAGTCTATTTCTCCCTTGAGATCATATAGTGTGAGTATGTATATTGTAATATGAACATTTATACTGACCTCAGTGGGGTTTATGACCCATCGACGCGAAGACTAAAGATTTATATTTAACGTCAGCACCTTCTCGTTCTTACTCTGTTTCTTTCTTGGGATCATATACTGTGAATATGTATATTATAATATTAACAGTCATTGTGATCTCAGAGCACTTTATGACCCGTTGGCGCGAAGATGAAAGATTTCGAAGTCCCGGAGAAAAGAAGCTCTCAACATACTCATCGCTGGAAAGTATTTCGTTATTGATCTTTTTTTGTATTGATGACTTCATTTTTCTTTTTGTGTGCCATCAGTGACACTGTGTATATTGTAAGAGAGTGATATTTCCACACAACAGGAATTTGAGATTTCTCGCCGCCAGGAGTAAACCATCTGAAATACAGTTTACTGACCTTTATAACTTACTTGATCAGATATTTTTACAGTGACAATATTTTTGGAAATTGCAGTTTAAAAAAAATAGTTTCCATAGATACTTTCTTAGTGAATACCTTTGATAAACCCTACATTTCTGAATGTTTTTTTACTATTTCTATTTTTGTCTGTTGTGGTTCCTATTCACCTTCTCCCTATAGAATATATACGACCAGTAGTGTATATTATTATACTACTATCCTATATATTCTTAAAGGAGTACGCGATCTAAGCACTACGACCGAACTTTCCCGAATTCTACAATAATAGAAATGATAAAAAATGATATAGCGTACATTTCTATGTAATATAAAGTGATCTGTGTTTAACTGTTTTTTACTTGTTATTGTTCTTGTGACCTGAGATGATGTAGTGCGGGAGTGTTTCTTGTAGCACTTCTTTTCTACTTTATCTAAAAGTAACTCATGCCCTCTTATATGATCAAGAATATGGGGCAACACTTTTACAAACTATAGCAGAAAAAAAGGGAGGGTGTGCCCACGCTTAAGGGATATTTTATGAATTGCGTTTTTATTTGTCACCCCTTTGATATATACAGCTTCAGTTTCCGAACAAAGTATATTTGTAATTGCTTAATCAAAACTATTTCAAACCTAGACTGAAATTTTTGCTGCGCAACCACAGCTCCCCGTTAGAAAAGTAAACACCACATTATAACTAAACAGTGCTCCTGGGAAGTATCCCACCCGCAAACTTAATAAAAAGAAGACCGCAACACACTTTGTTATTTTCCCGCCGTGATTTGTACACCCCACGCCAATTATATAAATGGCCCTTAAAATATATAAAAAACTATTTTTACCTTCACAATCCCTCTCCACCACCTTGTGACCACTGTACAGAGTTAATAGTGTTCCTACCCTCCCCACTACTACTTTCTTTTCCCGTACTCCATTGAAGTGTGTCACAAAATGGTTCACAACAGTGAACCGTTCCCAGCCAATAATGAGCAAACTTGTACTAGGAACAGTTTAGCCAATAAAATGTCCATGGTGTTCCGCAGAGGGGGAGGGAATAGCTGCCAACACTTCTACTTTCAATGGTTTACAGCCAATGAACATTAAGCTTGGGAAGGTCCTGCTTGGAACACGTTACCCAATCAGATGTCCCTGATGCTCCGCAGAGGGGGAGGGAATGGCTGGCAACACTTCTACTTTCAATGGTTTACAGCCAATGAACATTAAGCTTGGGAACATCCTGCTTGGAACACGTCAACCAATAACATGTTCCTGCTACTCCGCGGATGGGGAGGAAATGGCTGGCAACACTTGTACTTTCAATGGTTCGCAGCCAATGAACATTAAGCTCGGGAAGGTCCTGCTTGGAACACGTCAGCCAATCAGATGCCCCTGCTACTCCGCGGACGGGGAGGAAATGGCTGGCAACACTTCTACTTTCAATGGTTCGCAGCCAATGAACATTAAGCTTGGGAAGGTCCTGCTTGGAACACGTTACCCAATCAGATGTCCCTGATGCTCCGCGGAGGGGGAGGGAATGGCTGGCAACACTTCTACTTTCAATGGTTTACAGCCAATGAACATTAAGCTTGGGAACGTCCTGCTTGGAACTCGTGAACCAAAAACATGTTCCTGCTACTCCGCGGACGGGGAGGAAATGGCTGGCAACACTTGTACTTTCAGTGGTTCGCAGCCAATGAACATTAAGCTTGGGAAGGTCCTGCTTGGAACACGTCAGCCAATCAGATGTCCCTGATACTCCATGGACGGGGAGGAAATGGCTGGCAACACTTCTACTTTCAATGGTTCGCAGCCAATGAACATTAAGCTTGGGAAGGTCCTGCTTGGAACACGTCAGCCAATCAGATGTCCCTGCTACTCCGCGGACAGGGAGGAAATGGCTGCCAACACTTATACTTTCAATAGTTCGCAGCCAATGAACATTAAGCTTGGGAAGGTCCTGCTTGGAACACGTCAGCCAATCAGATGTCCCTGCTACTCCGCGGACAGGGAGGAAATGGCTGGCAACACTTCTACTTTCAATGGTTCGCAGCCAATGAACATTGAGCTCGTTGTTGGAACACCTCAGCCAATTAAACGTTAATTTTGTTCCAGACACACTAACAGAAAACACCCTCCCACATAATATTAACTTTCGTGTAAGAAAGTGACACTGTCCGTGATAAAAGTGAACACCGCATTATAAGTAAACATTACTGCGCATTATATTAAAGGAAGACTGCAATATGGCGCATTGTTATTTTCCCGACGGGATTTCCAGAGCCTACGCAACCTTGCCGCAAAACCGCGCACCGTTGTTCTGCGGATGTGATTTCCACGTCTGCGGACGTGATTTCCATGGCCTACACAACATTCAAACTCCCTGCCTCTGCACCGTACAGACTGCTTAAACTAAGACCACAGTGTTCCTACTATACCCTCTTATACAATTTTTCTCTTTTGTTTCAGCCTACGCCTTTCAAGTCAGTACAAAATGGCTGCCAACACTTCCTAGTTTCAACAGTTCGCAACCAATGAGCCACACGCTCGTGCTCGTAACACCTCAGCCAATCAGATGTCAGAATTCTCAAATATCGATATCTGTAAATTTTGATATTTCTCTAAAACTACTGAACGGACTTACCCCATTTAAACAAAATCGTGCTTTCTGGACCAAGACCTTTCTCCCTGCCAAATTTGGAGTAATTCCGTTCAGCAGTTTGACCTGGAGCCTTGTCTAAAATTTCCTATGGAAATTGCATGGAGAAAACATGTTTTGGGACCCCCCTTTTTTCTCAACCCCCCCTTCACGAATCACTTCCAAACTTTCAGGATAGGAGCTCACCTGAAAAGAGAAACGTTTTGGAAAATTTCGTAAAGATTCGGCAAACGACGCCAAAGTTATAACCACATCAAAAAATGTTTATCCTATGGAAACTAGGTTCAAACTATAACTACCTACTGGCGACCGCCAGTAGGTAATATATATATACATTAAAACGCCAACTTAAAACGCGCCACAGAGCGCGTTTTCAGAGTGTTGCTGGGAGGGAGCGGGGCCTCCGGCACGGTCGCGTTTTTTTTTTGTTTTTTGTTTTTTAGAAGGGGGGCTGTGTGGCCCCCCTTCTTTTTCCTTTTGGGCCCTGGGGACCCCATCCTCCAGGGCCTGACCCCTTTAAAAAAAAAAAAAAAAAAATCTGAACGGGAAGGGGATCGCGTGGGCCCCCCTCCCGTGGCCAATTCCAGCCCCGGGGACCCCATCCCTGGGGGCATGGCCAAATCTTTTTTTTTTATGGAGGGGGGCTGCGTGGCCCCCCTCCTGAGGCCTCTATTGGCCCCAGGGACCCCATCCTCTGGGGCCGGCCTTTATTTATTTATTTTTTAAATTTTTGGGGAGGGGGGCTGCATGGCCCCCCTCCCGGGCTACTTCTTGCCCCGGGGACCCCATCCCCCGGGGCAGGCACTATCCTTTGGGGACCGTGGGGGGAGCCCCAATGCCCCCACGGTCCTGCCGGCTCCCCGCGTCCTGCGGGAGCCGGCATTGCTTTTCCACATGGGGAGCTGCTAACATGCAGCTCCCCTTGTGGAAAAGCAATCTGCTTTGCTTAATTGAAGCGAGAGCAGGTTTCCTGCTCTCGCTTCAATAAAGCAAAGCAGTTTGCAATGACAGGGCGGGAGCTGCGGGGCTCCCGCCCTGTCATTGCAAACAGCAGTGTCCTGGGGGTGGGCACCCCGGGACACTGTAGGAGCTGGCCCTGGGGGTGGCGGTCCCCAGGGCCATCACGGGCTCCAGGAGGGGGGCTGCGCAGCCTCCCTCCCACCTATTGCACAGGAGGTGGCGGTCCCCGGGGGTCCATTACGGACCCGCAAATTTGAATATTAGTGCCCCGGGGAGGTGGCGGTCCCCGGGGCATGTGGGGGGCTTGAGCCCCCCCACACAGGTCTATGTTAAAAAAAATAAAAGCCCCAGGGTGGCGGTCCCCGGGGCAGCGGGGGGCTGTGTTCCCCCCCACAATTATAATTAATAAAAGCCCCGGGGGTGGCGGTCCCCGGGGCTTGGGGGGGCCTTGGAGGCCCCCCACAAATTAAAAATAAGAAGCCCCGGGGGGTGGCGGTCCCCGGGGCTGTGGGGGCCTCCCTGGACCCCACAATTACATTATTGTATGCCCCCGGGACTTGGCCCACCCAGGGGCTAAATAATAACGAAGCGCGGGAGCCCGCGCTTCGTTTTTTTTAACATTTTCGGACGAAATTCGCGCTGGGTGCGCGAATCTCGCCGATTAAAAAAAAAAAAAATGCTTTTTTTGGCCCTGGGGGTCCTTGTGGGACCCCCTGAGCAGGCCTAGGGGGTCAGGGTGTTTCTACACCGCCCCCTTTTCTTGTTTTTTGCGTTTGTTTTTCTGTTTTCTTGTGCCTCGGTTACCGAGGCACAAGATGGCTGCCAACACTTCCTGGTTTGGAGTGTTGACAGCCAATTAGAATAAAGCTGGTGGTCTGGAGGGTGCGCAGATCCTTTGTGCCTCTATATATCGAAACTTTTATTTTTTGATTTTCTCAGCAACTACTGAACGGATTTACACCATTTTAAAAAAGGGCGCTTTCTGAACCAAGCACTACCTTTTTGCCAAATTTGGTGTAATTCCGTTCAGCAGTTCGAGCTGTAGCCGTGTCTAAAGTTTCCTATGGGAAATGCATTTTTTGACCTCTTTTTTTAAAATTTCTCAGGAACTACTGAACGGATTTACACCATTTAACAAAAAGGTCTCTTTCTGAAACAAGGGCTACCTTTTTGCCAAATTTGGGTTAATTCCGTTCAGCAGTTCGGGCTGTAGCCTTGTCTAAAGTTTCCTATGGAAATTAACATGGAGAAAACATGTTTTGGGTCCCCCCTTTTTTCTCGGCCCCCGCTTTTCGATTCACCCCGAAACTTTCAAGACAGGAGCTGACCAGAGCGGGCTACGAGTTTACAAAATTTCGCGAAGATTCGTAAACCGGCGCCAAAGATATTGAGAAAACAAAAAACAAGTTTACTTTGGAAACTAGGTCCTAACTATAACTATCTACTGCCGACTGCCAGTAGATAATATATATATATATATTCACTGAAAAAACCACAGGTTTCAGGGACGTTATAGTTAGAAATTAGCATTTAAAAAAACCTTAGAAATTCAGGGATGTTATAGTTAGTTGGACATTTAAATCGTACAAAACCAGAGAAATTCGGCCGTTATAGTTAGTTCAGCTAATTATAACTCGCGCCCCCGCAATGCACTGCTGATGACGTCACATATTACATCATTCATGACATGGTCAGTGACATCACTGATGACATCACTGATGACATCTCAAATGACATCACTGATGACATCACTGATGACATCATCCAGTGACTGTGTGTTTCTGTAAACTTTAAATATGTTTTATATATATATATAGGCCAAGGTGTATTGAAGAATGAGTGGGTGTATAAGTGTCTGAATGGATGATTTAGTAGGTGTGTGACTGACTGTATAAGTGAGTGATTAAATGTGTCTTACTGAATGCATCCGTTAGTGACTGATACAGACATTCACACAGTTTAGTTTGGCAATTGGTGTGTAAGCGGTTGCATGGGTTGGTGAGTAGCTAAATGAGGGTCTATATGGGATATTGATTGGTTGTCTGAGTATCTGTATGACTGTCTGTGTGGGTGGGTGGGGGGTGACTCTGTGCATAGATGTGAGAGTGGGTGATTCACTGGGTGTATGGGTTCAAGAGTGCATCTGTGAAGGGCTGTATGGGTGGGTGAGTGTGTGTATGGGTGTGTTGGTGAGTGAATGGATGCCTCAGTGGTACATGTGTGAGTAACTGCATATGTGAAAGGCAGTATATGTGAGTGTTGGAGTATATAAATGACTATATCTGAGAGTGAGTGCTTGTGAGAGTGGCTGTATGGATGAGTGTGTGCTTGTATTAGTTATTGTATAAGAGTGTAAGTACGTGTTAGTATATGTTTGAATAAGTGAGGTGGAGTGTGTATAACTGTATAGGTGAGTAAATGGGAGTGTGATTGATCCTTTGCATGACTGACTAGGTGTGTGATTAACTCTATGGATGAGTGGCAGTGTGTGAGTGTCTGTATAGATATGTGAATGCATATGATAGTGCCGTATTGATGGTTGACTGCATGTATGAGTAACTGTATGGGTGAATGAGTGGATGTGTGTGTAGACCTAGGAATTAGTGAGGGGGTATGTACTAACTGGTATTGGTGTGTCTATGGTTTCGAAAATGATAGTCTGTATTTTAGAGTGGGTGTATCAAAGGTTATATTAGGGTATGAGGAGGTGCATCAGATTATCACGTGGATGATGTCATAAGTGATGTCATCAGTGATGTCATTTGAGATGTCATCAGTGATGTCATCAGTGATCTCACTGACCATGTCATGAATGATGTAATATGTGACGTCATCAGCAGTGCATTGCGGGGGCGCGAGTTATAGTTAGCTGAACTAACCATAACGGCCGAATTTCTCTGGTTTTGTACGAGTGAAATGTCCAACTAACTATAACGTCCCTGAAACCTGTGGTTTTTTCAGTGAATTTCTAAGGTTTTTTTAAATGCTAATTTCTAACTATTTCGTCCCTGAAACCTATGGTTTTTTTCAGTGAATTTCAACGTTTTTTTAAATGCTAATTTCTAACTATGCCTACAAAGGTAGGACATGTGCAGAAAGAGGAAGAAAGGCTGAGAAAGAAGCAAGAGAAATGCAGAAAGAGGCAACAGAAGTCCAGAAAGATGAAGAAAGGTACAGAAAGAAGCAAGAGATGTGCACAAAGAACCAACAGAGGAGCAGAAAGAGGCCTTGTTGCAAAGTCATCCTGTGCCCCCAACTTTTTGCTGACGGGTACTGGTGGTAACTGACTCTGACTAACCAGGGCCGGAGCCAGTGCTATGCTGAAAGACACTTAGAATACACTGAAAACACCTTCATACACTAGGGTACACTATGGGTTGGGGTACCCCTGTGATTGGCATGACCTCCCCTGTATGGCCCTAGAACATAATAGGGCAGGTGGATTAAAACTACCTCTAACTAAGAGGTGCAGAAGGAGGCAAGAGAATTGCTGAAAGAAGCAACAGGGGTGTAGAAAGAAGCAAGAAAAGTACAGAAAGAGGCAAGTGAGATGCAAAAACAGGCAGGAAAGGTACAGAAAGAGGGAAGACAAGTGCAGAAAGAGGCAACAGGGGTGCAGAAAGAAGCACATGAGGTGCAGAAAGAGGTACATGAGGTGCAGAAAGAGGTAACAGACGTGCAGAAAGAGGGAAGAGAGGTGCAGAAAAAGGCAAGAAAAGTGCAGAAAGAGGCAAAAGAGGTACATAAAGAGACAACAGGTGTGCAGAAAGAAGCAAGACAGGTGCAGAAAGAAGCATGACAGGTGCAGAAAGAAGCATTGAAAGTGCAGAATGAAGCAACAGGGGTGCAGAAAGAGGCAAGAGAAGTGCAGAAACAGGCAACAGAAGTGCACAAAGAGGCAAGAGAATTGCTGAAAGAAGCAACAGAGGTGTAGAAAGAAGCAAGAAAAGTGCAGAAAGAAGCAAGTGAGATGCAAAAACAGGCGGGAAAGGTACAGAAAGAGGGAAGACGAGTGCAGAAAGAGACAACAGGGGTGCAGAAAGAAGCAAATGAGGTGCAGAAAGAGGCAACAGACGTGCAGAAAGAGGGAAGAGAGGTGCAGAAAAAGGCAAGAAAAGTGCAGAAAGAGGCAAAAGAGGTACATAAAGAGAACAGGGGTGCAGAAAGAAGCAAGACAGGTGCAGAAAGAAGCATGGAAAGTGCAGAATGAAGCAACAGGGGTGCAGAAAGAGGCAAGAGAAGTGCAGAAACGAGTAAGAGAAGTGCACAAAGAGGCAAGAGAATTGCTGAAAGAAGCAACAGAGGTGTAGAAAGAAGCAAGAAAAGTGCAGAAAGGCAAGTGAGATGCAAAAACAGGCAGAAAAGGTACAGAAAGAGGGAAGACGAGTGCAGAAAGAGATAACAGGGGTGCAGAAAGAAGCAAATGAGGTGCAGAAAGAGGCAACAGACATGCAGAAAGAGGGAAGAGAGGTGCAGAAAAAGGCAAGAAAAGTGCAGAAAGAAGCAAAAGAGGTACATAAAGAGACAACAGGGGTGCAGAAAGAAGCCAGACAGGAGCAGAAATAAGCATGGCAAGTGCAGAATGAAGCAACAGGGGTGCAGAAAGAGGCAAGAGAAGTTTAGAAAGGAGCAAGTGAGGTGCAAAAAGAGCCAACAGAGGTGCAAAAAGAGGCAAGAGAGGTGCAGAAACAGGCAAGAGAAGTGCACAAAGAGGCAGGAGAATTGCTGAAAGAAGCAACAGGGGGTCAGAAAGAAGCAAGAAAAGTGCAGAAAGAGGCAAATGAGATGCAAAAACAGGCAGGAAAAGTACAGAAAGAGGGAAGCCGAGTGCAGAAAGAGACAACAGGGGTGCAGACAGAAGCACATGAGGTGCAGAAAGAGGCAACAGACGTGCAGAAAGAGGGAAGAGAGGTGCAGAAAAAGGCAAGAAAAGTGCAGAAAGAGGCAAAAGAGGTACATAAAGAGAACAGGGGTGCAGAAAGAAGCAAGACAGGTGCAGAAAGAAGCATGGAAAGTGCAGAATGAAGCAACAGGGGTGCAGAAAGAGGCAAGAGAAGTGCAGAAACGAGTAAGAGAAGTGCACAAAGAGGCAAGAGAATTGCTGAAAGAAGAAACAGAGGTGTAGAAAGAAGCAAGAAAAGTGCAGAAAGGCAAGTGAGATGCAAAAACAGGCAGAAAAGGTACAGAAAGAGGGAAGACGAGTGCAGAAAGAGATAACAGGGGTGCAGAAAGAAGCAAATGAGGTGCAGAAAGAGGCAACAGATGTGCAGAAAGAGGGAAAAAAGGTGCAGAAAAAGGCAAGAAAAGCACAGAAAGAAGCAAAATAGGTAAATAAAGAGACAACAGGGGTGCAGAAAGAAGCAAGGCAGGTGCAGAAAGAATCATGGAAAGTGCAGAATGAAGCAACAGGGGTACAGAAAGAGGCAAGAGAAGTGTAGAAAGGAGCAAGTGAGGTGCAGAAAGAGCCAATAGAGGTGCAAAAAGAGGCAAGAGAGTTGCAGAAACAGGCAAGAGAAGTGCACAAAGAGGCAAGAGAATTGTTGAAAGAAGCAACAGAGGTGTAGAAACAAGCAAGAAAAGTGCAGAAAGAGGCAAGTGAGATGCAAAAACAGGCAGGAAAGGTACAGAAAGAGGGAAGACGAGTGCATAAAGAGACAACAGGGGTGCAGAAAGAAGCAAATGAGGTGCAGGAAGAGGCAACAGACGTGCAGAAAGAGGGAAGAGAGGTGCAGAAAAAGGCAAAAAAAGTGCATAAAGATTCAAAAGAGGTACCTAAAGAGACAACAGGGGTGCAGAAAGAAGCAAGACAGGTGCAGAAAGAAGCATGGAAAGTGCAAAATGAAGCAACAGGGGTGCAGAAAGAGGCAAGAGAGGTGTAGAAAGGAGCAAGTTAGGTGCATTAAGAGCCAACAGAGGTGCAAAAAGAGGCAAGAGAGGTGCAGAAACAGGCAAGAGAAGTGCACAAAGAGGCAAGAGAATTGCTGAAAGAAGCAACAGGGGTGTAGAAAGAAGCAAGAAAAGTGCAGAAAGAGGCAAGTGAGATGCAAAAACAGGCAGGAAAGGTACAGAAAGAGGGTAGACAAGTGCAAAAAGAGACAACAGGGGTGCAGAAAGAAGCAACTGAGGTGCAGAAAGAAGCAACAGATGTGCAGAAAGAGGGAAGAAAGGTGCAGAAAAAGCCAAGGAAAGTGCAGAAAGAGGCAAAAGAGATACATAAGGAGACAACAGGGGTGCAGAAAGAAGCAAGACAGGTGCAGAAAGAAGCATGGATTTTGCAGAATGAAGCAACAGGGGTGTAGAAAGAGGCAAGAGAAGTGTAGAAAGGAGCAAGTGAGGTGCAGAAAGAGCCAACAGAGGTGCAAAAAGAGGCAAGAGAGGCGCTGAAACAGGCAAGAGAAGTGCATAAAGAGGCAATAGAATTGCTGAAAGAAGCAAGAGAGGTGTAGAAAGAAGCAAGAAAAGTGCAGAAAGAGGCAAGTGAGATGCAAAAACAGGCAGGAAAGGTACAGAAAGAGGGAAGACGAGTGCAGAAAGAGACAACAGGGGTGCACAAAGAAGCAAATGAGGTGCAGAAAGAGGCAACAGACGTGCAGAAAGAGGGAAGAGAGGTGCAGAAAAAGCCAAGAAAAATGCAGTAAGAGGCAAAAGAGGTACATAAAGAGACAACAGGGGTGCAGAAAGAAGCAAGACAGATGCAGAAAGAAGCATGGAAAGTGCAGAATGAAGCAACAGGGGTGCAGAAAGAGGCAAGAGAAGTGCAGAAACAGGCAAGAGAAGTGCACAAAGAGGCAAGAGAATTGCTGAAAGAAGCAACAGAGGTGTAGAAAGAAGCAAGAAAAGTGCAGAAAGAGGCAAGTGAGATGCAAAAACAGGCAGGAAAGGTGCAGAAAGAGGGAAGACGAGTGCAGAAAGAGACAACAGGGGTGCGGAAAGAAGCAAAAGAGGTGCAGAAAGAGGCAACAGACGTGCAGAAAGAGGGAAGAGAGGTGCAGAAAAAGGCAAGAAAAGTGCCGAAAGAGGTAAAAGGGGTACATAAAGAGACAACAGGGGTGCAGAAAGAAGCAAGACAGGTGCAGAAGGAAGCATGTAAAGTGCAGAATGAAGCAACAGGGGTGCAGAAAGAGGCAAGAGAAGTGCAGAAACAGGCAAGTGAAGTGCACAAAGAGGCAAGAGAATTGCTGAAAGAAGCAACAGAGGTGTAGAACGAAGCAAGAAAAGTGCAGAAAGAGGCAAGTGAGATGCAAAAACAGGCAGGAAAGGTACAGAAAGAGGGAAGACGAGTGCATAATGAGACAACAGGGGTGCAGAAAGAAGCAAATGAGGTGCAGAAAGAGGCAACAGACGTGCAGAAAGAGGGAAGAGAGGTGCAGAAAAAGGCAAGAAAAGTGCAGAAAGAGGCAAAAGAGGTACCTATAACTACAGAGTGGTGGCCCCCACTGTGTAATGTTTGCATTAACTTACCCTCTGAGTAGATTCCTCGGGGGTGACTTTTCAGCATTTTGATTAAATCCAGCACAGAGTATCATATGCTTTAAGGACGCAGAGGTACTACTACATGCTCACATATGTTGAGTAGTGCTGAAGCAGAACAGGTGAACATGAAGAAGAGGAGCTATTCAAAGGTTATTGGTTAACAAAAGGTCTGGAAAGAATGAATCATATAACCTCCTTCCTTCGTTTTCATCAGCTCTCTATGCATATTATTTAGTTTCTTTAGCAATCAACTCACAGTTACGAGTGTCTCTAGATGCGGATTGCACACACTGCTACTGCACATCTTCTGCATTTTTGGTTATGCATCTAAAGAGGGGTGTGCATCGATAAAAACATGCGGCATGCACTGTGTTCGCCTGGCATGATGACGTATGCATGCTACAGACTAGGCCTGGGTGGTAAATTCCATTCCGCTCACGGAATTTGCGAAATTTTGGCAATTCCGCGTTCTGCGGAGAACGTGGAATTGCTGAAAATTCTGCGCTCCACGGCGTAGCAGAATTTTTTCCTTGTTCGCGCTTTCAAAATGCGTGTTCGCGCGCGCGGTAGCGACTTACCGGGATCCCTCCGTTTGCCGACGAGTTTTCCTATCCGTTCGCGCGATCCCACGAGAGTGTACGATCGCGAACACGTCATTCGGACGCGCCATCGGACATCTGCGTTCGCGAACAGGAAACACGCATCGCGAGCGGGCGGGACAAGTGAAACAAGATGGCCGCGCCAATTGGCGACCGCATGGGCAAGATCGCAAGATATTTCCCCCCGAGCACACAAACAGCGTCCCCGAACATGAAAAACGCATCGCGAACGGGCGGAACAAGCAATTCCGCGTGTTCGTGGAATTCTGCGTGCTCGCGGAGATTTTTTACTGTTTCGCAGAATTTTGCGTAACGCGACTACGCCAATTCCGCCCACCCTTACTACAGACCTGAACCAGGAAAACTCTCTTTATCTCATGCAGCCAGGGCAATATCCACTCCATCTGTATCTCAGGTATTAAGGAAGGAGGATAGAGCAAATTAAGATTTCTGTTATCTTAAGATGCAGATGCATCTTAAGAAATCGCCAGGAGGCGACACATTAGGCTTATATTGACTTGGAATTAACTGTTTGATGGGACCAGTAGCTCAAGGATGAAGAATGTAAGCTTTCTCCTCTCCTGGCAACAAAGCAACATTTTAACAACTTAAGCGCCATACTTGTCTCCATCGAGTCTTAAAAAACAACAGTAGGAGAATCGTGGTTGCGTGCATGTGGTTCTCAGTGATTGCATGCCCACAGCTTCTGCGTGGCACTAAGGGACCTACAGCTTTTTCAGGTGTCAATGCTTTTTGACCAACAACACTCTGCCTACATTGATTTTAACTACACGCTTACAATGGTAGAAAGAAAACTAACAGTCCCAGAATGCAAAGTGCTCTTGACTAAAAAAGCATGACATGGGTCGCTTGGTAGTGATGCGTGATATCTGTGTCTGAGGGTTTCTGTGTGACTTCTAAAAGATTCAACCTCTGGCATGCAAGAGGTACTGTCTTACGGCCGTTCCGCAGCACTGTGCAGCAAGTGGCATCAAGGTGTGGTGATATTTTGGCGTGTCTACACTTGTTTGTATGCGGGGCGCTTCCTTGTACAGTGTATCTTGTGTGTTCATCGTTGACTTTCAATGTTTCTCTTTGTGCTATGGTGGTCCGTGTTCCCCCGCTCCTCTCCCACTGTGCCACTCATTCCACAGTCCACCTCTCCTCCTTTGGCTGCGCTTGTAATACCGTGTGTGCCTCGCCACAATGCAGGTCCCTGGTCCTTGCAGAGGATCAGTGTGTGCTGCTCCCTCTCTCACCAGTTCCCTGGCATATCTGGATTACCGCCGCCTCTGCGCTTGGTCTCAGTGTCCACGTTTCGCATTGAAACACAACGAGATTCTTTTATCTTGGGCCGGTAAAAAGATGTCTACCTGGGAGAGGATATTTCTCGGCAGGGGCTGAGGTGGAGCCCGCCTCTGCGTAGACCCCTGCAGACAGATCACACCTCCGGCACCACAGGGGTTCGAGGGAGAGGAGGACGCGAGGCAATGAAATCTGCTGCTGCTGGGGGAAGGATGCTCAGAGTCGGCAGCTTGACACAGGTAAGTAGTCTGACTCCCGACAAACTTTTATGTGGGAGAGTTGGACAGGCACAGTGCCCCTTGCATTCAACAGGCCATAGGTGAGCACAGTGGTGTTGTATGGCATACGTGGGTCTGTCGTCTACTTACACTCTCACATGAAAGTTGGCCACTGGCTTGAAAGGGGTTAGACGTCCACCCTATCCAAATATTATGTTTTACAGCCCGACTTTATGCTCCTCGGTCTAGAAGTGCAAGTTTAAGGTCTGAAGATGTCAAGTACATGCGTCAAGGCGCCTGTTAATAATGAAACATGGCGCACTGTGGTTTCGATAAATCTGACATCAGTTGTTCTTTCCTATGACTTCATTCAATTCGAGGGTGTTGCCATCTCACGTTTAAAGTGTATTCTGGCACTGCAGATAAACGTGAATGAATTTGAAGCTGCCATGTGGCCCCCTGGCGTGCACCGCAGGTTTACTTGATGTCTTCGTACCTGAGCTGTCCTCTGGTGTTTAGTACCTGCTGAGTTTGCCACTGTGGCAGTGTCCGCATGGAAGACATGTTGCACTTCCTTGTGGTTTTCGGATCGTCTGGAAGGGTGTGGGATCACGGGAGCGCTGAGAGCGGGTGCTCATGCGTGGCGATGCTCGTCGCCTTGCAATTCTGTTCGGTCTCCCGACTACCTGTAGCTTCCGCTGGGCCAATCGGAAGCCCCTGTTTTCCACGCATCGGTCTCGCGCTCTCCAGCCATACCTAAGCAAGCAGTGTCCGAGTGTACGGAAAACCTGCCCAGTGCCATTATTGGCAACACACCCCACCCACACAAACACATAGCATGCATGCTAAATAAATAAATACACAACACAACTTTTGTTTGGGAAAATATTGCTGCAGGTTTATTCCATACAAAAGTATGCAATAAGGTGGGTTATCTTACGGGTGATCCAAGGGCAGGCAGCCACCTGTGCTGTCCTGCCCGCCTGATGAGCCAAGCACTGTGGAGAACCCAATCAGTGCTACCTTATGGGGTGATCCTCTTTACGGATCACGTGACACATTGGTCTCTTATTACTCACGCCCCTTTCAGGGCGGAGCAAGGCAAGCCCCCGATTGTTCAGGCCCACAACCGCCCGAAGGACTAACAGGATGCTGACGCGGTTTTCAAGGAACCTGCCATGAGGCTCCTGGTATTTGGCTCTGGCACCCCTATTGTGCCCCGCAGAGGTACCCTTCTGTACCCATCTGCACCTTTGTCTTACTTGTTTTGTGAATCTACATGTAAGGTAAAGCTTGTTTCCTCTGACTGATGATACCCCTTACACATCTCACAGCAACCAATATAAGAGAACACACACAATCCTTACAGAGCACAGAAACAATCAGTTGACACTCACCTGTCGTATTGGGATCTCTGAAGCTGTCCACCTCTCCTCAGGTGTATGGATCAGGTCCCCCTACTAGAAAAAAACATGGTACATAGCTCTGTGAATTGTATACGTATGAAGTACAGTACTCACAGTTCACAGTACTCACAGCTCACTGTACTCACAGCTCATAGTACTCACAGCGCACAGTACTCACAGCTCACTGTACTCTCAGCTCACAGTACTCTCAGCTCACAGTACTCTCAGCTCACAGTACTCACAGCTCACTGTACTCACAGCTCGCAGTACTCACAGCTCACTGTACTCACAGCTCACTGTACTCACAGCTCACAGTACTCACAGCTCACAGTACTCACGGCTCACAGTACTCATGGCTCACTTTACTCTCAGCTAACAGTACTCACAGTACTCACAGCTCGCTGCTCTTGACCTGTTTACTTGGAGCAGTCGTGAAAGATGGTTGTTAAATGAAGCTCAAGTAATTACACTGGTGAAGTACTCAAGTGTCTCGTTGTCTGATGTCCAGGGCAAGAGTCAACAAGACAAGAGGGCGGCATGACTGGATTGCACTGACAGGGCGGGCGAAACATATTTCATTTAATGGATAGGAATAAAGTAAAACTGCTTTAAACCATTGAATTTCTTCTGGCAACTACTCAACTATGTAATTATCTTACCCTGAGAAGGGTGGTTATATATGGGATGGCCAGATAGTGGAACAAGGCCGAAGTCTGAGTTCCTTTATAAGGTTATGGAACTCCAAGGTGATGTGCAATATCCTTATCATGTATGGCAGGGGGGACTTTATCCCATATAATACATGGTCACACCATGAACTTTCCCACAAACCACCTTGATGTGTAGTTCTTTCATAAAAAAGAGAGCATGTTTGCAAACATGAAGAATAAAACTAGAAACACATGTGCCAAATTAAACACATAAAAAAATTGTTAGCTAGTTGTTGTAAACAGATATTAAAAGCAGTTAAATACAAAAGTCACTTTTATTGTATATTTTTTTTAAAAGGTGCAGCAGAAACATGCAGAATAATTCTAACTTATCAACTTCCCAAGGAGAGCAAAAAATATACATGTTGCCATAAATATTTCCTTTCTGCTTGTCACTGTAGAGTTAAAAAAAAGAGAAAGAAGAAGATAAGCAACTTCTCAATTTCTTTGCTTTGAACAGCTGCTTTAATTGTGCTCTGTGAACCGACCTGCCTTCCCCTCTGCTGCTGCCTCTGGCAACAGGCACTGTGACGCCAGAACGTGACTGTAATAAGCTATTACATTTGAGTTCTGATGTCATTTCTTTTTAATCAGTGACTGTGTGCATCATAAGCCGCCGATCATAAAGACATTAGAGAGGCATTTTTATACAGGGCTTGCAGGAGCCTATGTATTATAAAAGGATTTAACATAGTGAGAGTCAATGGCTTCTAAGTAATGATGTGCTTGTAAGGAGGACAGCACACATTAACCGGTAGACTTACTGATAACTCATGAAACGCAGAGCAGCAACTAAAGTGGTTGCGTAGTATGAGAGAGAGAGATGTGTAGTGTGAGAGAGAGATGCGTAGTGTGAGAGAGAGATGCGTAGTGTGAGAGAGAGAGATGCGTAGTGTGAGAGAGAGAGAGATGTGTAGTGTGAGAGAGAGAGATGCGTAGTGTGAGAGAGGGACTGATGCGTAGTGTGAGATAGAGAGATGCGTAGAGTGAGAGAGAGAGAGAGAGAGAGAGAGAGAGAGATGCGTAGTGTGAGGGAGAGATATGTAGTTTGAGAGAGAGATGTGTAGTGTGAGAGAGAGAGATGCGTAGTGTGAGAGAGAGATGCATAGTGTGAGAGAGAGAGATGCCTAGTGTGAGAGAGAGATGTGTAGTGTGAGAGAGAGAGAGATGCGTAGTGTGATAGAGAGAGATGCGTAGTGTGAGAGAGAGATGCATAGTGTGAGAGAGAGAGATGCGTAGTGTGAGAGAGAGATGCGTAGTGTGAGAGAGAGATGCATAGTGTGTGTGAGAGAGATGTGTAGTGTGAGAGAGAGATGCGTAGTGTGAGAGAGATGCGTAGTGTGTGAGAGAGATGCGTAGTGTTAGAGAGAGAGCTGCGTAGTGTGAGAGAGAGAGATGCGTTGTGTGAGAGAGAGCGGAACAGCTCAGCTTCTACTAAGACAAGGCACTGTCCTGTCTCTCGCACTGGCAAGTGCAGAGTGAGCAGGGCAGTGCTCGTGAGAGATGTGAGAGACAGATTATTGAAACTTAGCAGCATCTACTCCATTTCGTGGTTTCGTTTGTGCCTAGGAGCAGCAGCAGAGGCGAGGCGAGGCGGTGGCAGCGGCTTCCCGGTGTCCCGATTGAGCGCAGCATCAGAGGGCATCTGTGGAGCCCTGAGGAACCTGTGCTCCCCATGGTGCCCCGAGGTTTTGAGCAGGTAAAGCACAGGACGGGCCCCCTGCTACCTGATACCGCGTGGCCGCGCCTGACTGCGGGGGGTGTGTAGCGGCGTTGCCGGTGTGTTGCCGAGCCGCGGAGCTGCAGAGTGCGTGCCTTGGCTCCAGTTCCAACTTCAGCTCCGTCTTGGCATCCCCTGGTGCGCCCATCAGTCGTCAGGCCCCCAGTGGGTTTTTTGGTGGCAATTCTCGGCGGCAGTTTTCAACAGCCCTGCCCAGTCCAGCCCAATCCAGCCTTGATCAGCCCAGCCTAGCCAAGCTTGCACAAAGCAAACGTAGACGTAGACGTTGAGAGTACGGAGAGGGGATTTGTGTGGTCCCCCCTGCTGCCCCCTCTCTGCGGCATTGTTCCCAACAAACCAGCAAAATAAGGGAACTGGGGCAATGACTTATTACCATCAGTAAATATCATTAACCACCACTAATCACTATTAACCATCAGAATATTTGGTCTAAAAAAAAAAAAAGACGCTTTCTTCCAGAGTGCCCACCATGAGATCAGGGAAATCCAGAGACGTAGAAGTGAAACCCGCCGGAAAAATAAAAAAAGGCAGAGGGGGCCCACGAGACACTGACACGGACAGGGGGACGGCCTCTCCCAACTATCAATCCCGGCCAGTGACCGAAACGGAAACAGAAATTGAGCCTGTGATCGGTCTAAGGAAAGATATTTTAAAAACTTCAAAATTTCAAAAAAATTCAGAGTAAGGGGAGCAAGGGGAGTCGAGCCCTGCCCCCAGTGCAGCTAAGGATCTTCTCGCAGCTGGCGTAGAAGGCAGTTTAGCAAAAATTCCTGAGGGAATAAAAGTAGATGAACCTGGTGCGCCCTCCACCCACAACATCGGTCTTAAAGCCAGTATGCGGGCTCTAATAACAGATTTTTTAAAAGTCTGTCACAGACTCTCCTCAGGAAGTTTTAAGGACCACATGGAAAGCACAGAAGGAGATGACATCGAGGTTCCCAAGGAAAGTACACCCAAGGAAAGTACACCCAATAATACCAAACAAAAAATAATATGCAAAGATAAAGAGTGCAGCAGCAAGATCAATAACAATTATGACATTGGAAAATTGGCAAGTTCAGGGAGCATTGATATCGGTCCATCCAGACCAGAAGCCCGAATCAGCCCATCACCACTTAAAGCGTCAGATCCTCCTTTGCAACTGTCACTTCCTCAAGCTCAACAAGCCCATCACCACCAACCAGCACTCGCTCTAGTCCATAGGGAGCCTGACATAAGTTGGGACTCCCTCCTTAAACAACAACTTTATTCGCAATTATCGCAAAATGCAAATACAGGATCTGAAGGCGGCTCTTTGAACAATGAAAATTTAAATCAAGATCAAGATCAACAGGATCATGCCTCAGGCCTGTTTGCAATGGTCCATTTTCCTGCGCCAATGATAGAACAGCATTCACTGGAACAAGAGGGTCGGGCGGAAAAATACCTCAACTTTCTCTTGCCATCAGGCTCAATAACTCCTACAACCCTCCTCTCAAGAGATCCCAAAGAAACCGATCATTTTAAACGAAGTAGGCGCCAGCCCCAAGATACTATTGAGTCAAGTATCTTAAAGGCTGGGACTACATCATTCAAAACGCCACAAAGAAAGTAACAGCTGAGCGAGTACAATGAACATAAGGAGCATCTTGAGTTCTCACCTCAATTAGGTCAAACACTTCAGGAAGCACCGATGAACCAGCCTACGGCTTCTGCATGGCCCCAACTATTAAACACAATGTACACGATAGGGAAAGCAATGACACATCATGCAGACAAACTTGATATTCAAGTCGAACTGTTAAATCTCCTAGCTATCCATGTGCAAGGGATAGAAGCAAACCTGCATGACCTGAACTCAACGATTAAGAAGGTACAACAAGATAGGGATACTACTTACCATACGTGCCACTGCCCCCTGATAATCGACAAATTGGCAACAGTACCCATCTTGATGTCGCAGATACTAACGGCCGTTAAACAAACTCCTCAAGTGTCCAACAAAACCCCTAAGCAGGCATCAGATGAACAACATGGCCAGCAGGGGAATGGCAGCACTGACGGAGTCCTGAGCGCAGAAGAGGGACTACCAACCACAAGGTCCTTAAGTGTCCTCACCATAAACGACTTAAGGAGGCTAGAAGACCCGACCAAACAAGCGCACCCTGGAGCACAAGAGGCGGCCTCATTTAATCAAGCATTAGAAACGCCTAAAAACGCAAGCCCAAACCAAACCATCCCGTCTGAAAAAGCTAGCCCTAAACAATCCATCGCATTAATTCCCCTCACTAAGAGGGAAAGAAAACGCCTGAGAAAAGCGAGAAAGAGTAAAACAAAAAATGGAGGGTCGATCGATTTATTCCATCAAGAAAATAAGACCAAGACAAAAGACAAGGGTCCGCCAGACAGAGATTACTCTGAAAGTAACACTAGGCCCATGATAGGGACAAAGATTCCCTACAACTCCACCACAAAGGAGACAGAAAGCACAATTCAACGTATCGGCAATAATCAACAATCGATGAAAATGTATAGTATATTCTACCCTCAGGCAGGGAAAGAAAAGGTCAAACCACCCAGCCTGGATTCTCAGAAAAATCCTCCAATATCAACGGGTGGATGTGCCAACACAGAAGAGACAGTAATTAGTAGACAAGTGAATATAGTTGAGAGCAGCACGTGCAAAGGAGGGGGGAAACGGGAGGAGTCGATGGCTGGAATTAAGGCTGTTCCAGCATCGATCCCTAGGGGCACCGCAAGCTACTGCTCCCATTACCAATGAAGTTCTGCCCCCCCAGATCAAGATCTAATCCGTGCTGCAACTGTTAAATCAAGCAACGGGGCACAAAATCATCACACAGACTCACTACGCTTAACCACAAGCAATAAAGTAGAGCTTATCCCGCAATACAGTTCAAGGGGACCACATGACATCTTGAACAGGGGATCAATACTAAAATTACTAGAAGAATTACCTTCTATGAGTCATATAAAATCCAGTGACTTGGAAAGTATAGAGTTTAAACCAAACCTTCTCCTAACCGGTCCAGACTCTACAATTTTAACATGTACCGATTATAGCCTCATAGACTTGATCCTGCAGCATAGGGAAGATTTCTCAAATTGGGGCATAGAACTAAAAAAGGTGGAGCCCCCGCGGTACCCTAGTCCATTACAACAACAACAAACACAGAAACAGAGCCTTTTAAAAGGCGCAAAAGGCCCGGATCAGACCTGCATCAAGGAAGAACAGGGTTATTCAATTAGACAAATATCAATTACAATTGCACAAAGAGAAGCAGCGGACCTCGAGGCATTTCCCCAAAAACATCGGGACATAAGCAGCGGGGACAAGTATGAACCAGTTCAAGCCAATCACTTAGGAAATCAAGGGGCATCAGGTTTTGCTCCTGGAATGTTAATGGCATAAGTGCAAAGTTAGAAGAAGAAGATTTTGTGGAATTTATTCAACATCATGACATACTCCTTTTTCAAGAAACCTGGCAGACAAAAAATTCTCCATTAGTGGGCTACAAAGAAAATATTATTCCAGCAAAAAGGAAGCACACCATGGAAGGGCCAAAGGGGGCTTGTCGACTTATATATCTACGGACCTCTCCTGGCGAGATATAAGTATCGATCTAGACTCCTCATGGATGCAATGCACCAAAGTAGATCTTTCACCTTCAATGGACTTACTAATATTGAATCTCTATATTCACCCAGCAAGAAAGGAGAAGGACCAAAGAATCAAGCAATTAATAGCGGTAATTAAAACGCTGAAAAGCACCTACCCAAGTGCCAACATAATAATAACTGGGGATTTTAACATGAACTTAATCCAAGGCCAAGAGCGCAACCTACCGAGTTTCATACAGCCAAGACAGGGCAACCGAAGCAGACAAGACCTTATGGGTAAGAAATGTTCTGCAAAATTTGATGACCTTTTCCTACACACGTTAAATGGTAGAGGCCCCTTGGATAGTCCAGCTGCATTCACGAGGGTTACATCTAAAACAGGATCAACAATCGATTTTACGCTAGCCGACCCTGATGTATTTCCATACATAACAGATTTTCAAATTCAGGATCGAGTCGAAAGCGATCATTACCCTCAAACTTTTACATTAACCATCACTCCAATTGGGTCAGAGCAGGCAAATCCTCTTACATTAACGACACAACTTTACAACCTAAAACGGTTAATTTGGAATGAAAAGAACATTGACAAAATAATGGAGACATGCCGGTTATTGTTAACACCTACAGATGCAGACCACGCTGGAGATATTACGGGGCTCTGGGAGTCTTTTACAACCAACATCAATAAAAAATGTCAACCTACCCACAGAGATCATAAAAGATCCAGAACTGGAGGAGGGCCATGGTACACGCCAAATATACGGGCAATAAAATCGCGACTGAACAAACAACTAAGGTTAATTCGAACAAATGGTCCCCAACCTTCGCAACAGACTCTAATAATTATAGAAAAGACGAAAAGGGAATTAAAACACGAAATAAAGGTGGCCAAACGAACATACAAGGAAAATTTTGAGACCAACTTGCTCCACGCAAGCAAGCAGAGAAACTCGAAACAGTTTTGGGCAAACTTCCTGCTAAATGGCAAACATCGCCAATTTACCTCCGACATAACAGAACAATCCTGGAGCATTCATATTGAAGACACATACAATTTTAGAACTGTACAGACAACAGTCAGCACTGGTGATAATATAAACGAGACTAAAAGGTGCTTCAGTCTGGAGAAAATATCAGAGGCTAGGAGTCAGAGTATGGAAAAATGGGCATCGGCGGACGCATCAGCCACTGACTTAAAGACTTCATTCAACGCCAAACTCCATACCGAAATCATAGAAATACAGAAAGACAGTAGCATTTTTATTAGGCAGGCACCTGTACAGATAACACAAATGGAGATTCTGCATACAATAAAACACTTGAGATCGGACGGGGCACCCGGCCCCAACGGTCTACCGAATGCACTGTTCAGGTACGACCTCGAGTTTTGGTCCTGCTATTTAACCCCCCTGTTCTCCAATAGCTTAGAGATCGGAAATATTCCTGACTCTTGGAGGGGCAGCATCTTTCAACCCATTTATAAGTCAGGAACACGTTCAGACCCCAGCAATTACAGACTGATAGCCCTTATAGATGTAGAGGCTAAGATCTACGCAACAAATCTACTGGCAGACTTGGAGACATGGATAAGCTGCAAAAGTCTAATCCCAAAAACACAGACTGGATTCAGGGCCGGCATGGGGACTTTAACAAATATTTCAGCACTCACCCTTTTAGCAAAGAAAGCGATTGCCAATTCAAACATCTTCTACACATGTTTCGTAGATCTTAAAGCAGCGTTTGATAAAGTGCCAAGAGCCAAAGTATGGGCTAAAATGAAAGCTTGGGGAATCCCCCCCAAATTACTAGATGCAATCATTAACCTATATTCTCAAACCTGGGTTCAGATAAAAAAAGGGGATGGCCGGAGTTTAACCAAGAAATTTCCAACAAAAAACGGGCTAAAGCAAGGATGCGTTCTGGCGCCGTGTCTTTTCAACCTCTACACGGCTGATTTAGAAAGCACCCTTAGTCTCATTCATGGAGACCCACCCAAATTGGGAGAGACACCAATAGCAAGTCTGCAATATGCGGACGACATCGTGTTACTCTCTAAAACTCCGCTAGGTCTACAGCGCCTTATTTCTCAACTAGCAATATACATTTCAAAAGAACAACTGATAATCAATCTAAAAAAATCTAACGTTTTATGTTTTTCCAGCATTCATAAAAAACGCCCCAAATTCATCTGGAGGATAAACTCAAGTATCCTATTGCAGGTGGAAGTATATAAATATCTGGGGGTTCATTTAGATCGCAATTTAAGTTTCAAACAACACCTAGAACATGCCAACACAAAAATCAAACAATTATCATTTGCTTTCAAAATTCTACAGAAAAACCTAAGTGGCAGCGATAACATATGGCTCGGAAATGCTGAATACCAAGGACTCCCAAATGCTAAATCTAGCCCAGTCCAGACTGTTTAAAAAACTGTTTCTAATCCCGCGACACATCTCTCAGGCACAGATATGCCTGGAATATGGATTAACGAACCAGATGCAGGCCAGACAAGGTGTTCTGGCCAAATATTATTGGCGGATGAGGGCTGCGGAAGACAACACACTTGCCCACCACTGCTGGGAGGAGATAGAAAAACAATCAAGGAACAAAAATTCGATATGCCAAATTTTAAAACAAGCGCTTCGAACGCTAAATCTGGAGGAAGCCTGGCAAACACCCATGTCATATCCTGTTTTTAAAAAAATCACAAATAAATCGATTAAAAAAATATCGTTTCAAACCGATAAAACTTTATTTGCCGGTAAAAGTCATGCATGGTCGGTGATGCCATCCTATAAGCATATGAAACCTCAACCTTATCTGCAAGAATGCTTCAGAGACCACTATAAGCGGAAATTGACCTTACTGAGATTGGGTTCTTTTTCAAATAAAGATCTCATGCCAAAATGGCTACAGACCTGGCCATCATTGGACTTCCGCCTCTGTGGTAACGGAGCAGAGTCACTACTACATCTATTATGCATCTGTCCGGCATTACATAACGTAAGGACGTCAGTTCTAAGGCCAATCCTAAGAGAAACTCAAATCCGGACTTGCAGAGCGGCCGTCATAAAATGCCTCAGCGGTTCTTTAGTTCAACTGTCTTGTAACACCGTCAAATTTTTGTCACTAGTAGCACAAGAACTAGAAAAGAAAGAAACCGCACAAAACCTTGGAAAGAATGAAACACCAAAATAAGAATTTGGCAGAAGGGTATAAAGTAGCCGGCCTAAGTCTTTATCAGACCTTTTTTTGTATTCCCTTTCTTTCAAAGCTCTTTTCTATGACAAGCCCATGGCACAAACATGATCATACTAGTAAATGTTCCGGGACAGGAAACCATAGTGACTTAAGAAACTGGATAGAAAATTCTGCATAGCAGCTCCGAACTTTGCTCCCTCCCCATTTTCCGTTGGCATTAGCACTTTAATTACAACAGAAAGTATGGATATGTTTACATTGCTGTTATAATAATCTGCTGTTCTTTGGTTTTCATATCACATGAGGGTTACGACAACTAAAAATGTTTTAATGCAATTTTTATTCTGTATTTGAATTATGAAGTTCTCATCATGGTGGTATGTTCCACTCTTTTTATGATTTTAATAGATCAAATAAAAGTATTTATTCATTCATCGCGTAGTGTGTGAGAGAGATGCGTAGTGTGAGAGAGTGAGATGCGTAGTGTGTGAGAGAGATGCGCAGTGTTAGAGAGAGAGCTGCGTAGTGTGAGAGAGAGAGATGCGTTGTGTGAGAGAGAGCGGAACAGCTCAGCTTCTACTAAGACAAGGCACTGTCCTGTCTCTCGCACTGCTGGTGCACAATCAAGCTGCCTAGTGTCACGCACATACCTTTGCATATGTGTTGCACTAAAAGGTTAGCAGACAGGCGTTGCTTCAAAATACATGGGTGGTCCCAGGGGAAGGAATGCCCATGTGCCGCCCATGGAAAGCTCCCTTGACGCAAAGTAACACAGAGCAGCGTAAAACGCACGTTTCATGTATCTTTCCAGCGCAAAACAAACTTTTGGGTGGAAAATAATTTCAAGAGAACCATTTTGCACCGGTTTGTGTCACTTTCTTTTAGTAAATCTGCTCCCAAATCTTCAGCAGAACAAAGAAGAATCTACCCTGACAACTTGCAACTCTACTGTAAAAACAAATGTCACTTAAATAAGGATATGGAGGTGATAACATCTCCGCAGATGACTGGGGCAGGGTTTAAAGTGACATCCGCAAAACACACCTCAACAAGCTGCAGGGGCCAGTGCAACACAAACATACCACAAGGAACGCAGAACACCAGATAAAATGCGGAGCTTGAAGCTGTCCGGGTTCAAATACGTGTGAGAGGTGCAATGCAGACACTGGTGCAAAGAGTCGTGTGTTGGCCGACTGCCCACAAGCCAAAGAACTGGGGGGGTTATTAAAGAGAATAAACCTGACTGATGCTCTGACGCAGCACAATCATTCATTAAAAGGACCTGTCTAGGCTGCCTCGGTGTTGCTGACATGAAGTCCTGCCCTGGTGGCAATCAGTCGTACAGGGCTAAGAAGCTGTAATCACCCCTGAAGGTTAAATGGAGCAGGAAGGGATGGGAAAGGCGGCTACAGTCGAAAGAGTAACTTTAAACTCAAAGAGAAGGGAGGACGCGTTCCAAAAACATGGGGGAACTACATAGAAAGCATCCTTGACAAATACAATGTGATGTCTGCTTTTACCCGAAACAACTTACAGCTGCACAACACCTTAGGCAACACAACCATCCAGGTGAGTTCTGCACTCACCCCACAGTTGTGCTTCAGTGCTCGGTAGTGCAGCTGCTGCCTGGTTGGTCTGGTGCTTGGGGTGAGTTCTGGGACTCACTTCACAGCTGTACTTCTGTGATCGGTAGGGCAGCTGCTGCCTGGTTGGTTTGGGGCTTCGAGCGCCTGGAGATGTTGATGGTTGTTTGATTGCTGGGAGCTATATGCACGAGATGGTTGTTAATTTACATTGTAGGGTCACTCTTCTATGCTGAAGTACATTGTAGGGTCACTCTTCTTTGCTGAAGTGCATTGTAGGGTCACTCTTCGGGCCTACATCCTGCTGGGACTGCAGCCGGCGCCGGCTGTCCCCCACTCGAAGATCCGGAGGTTTATATCTCCTCTTCAGACATGTTATGTTCAGTTTCCAGTTCCCAGCGGATTCACCTCTGTGCTGTAGAGATAAATCAAATGACGTTAATTACTGTCGGAATGTCTGTCCCGAAGGAGCAGGCAGATAATGGCTGGTGCTGTCGAGGCCTCTCTCGAGGCAGCCTTTGGGGCCAGTCTGCAGAGGCCTGACTCTGAAGGGTCACTGTCCTCACACAGGGGAGGGAGGTCTGGTTCATGCACAACCAAATCACCTGAGCCCGAGTCCAGGAAGATGTTGTGAATATCAAACAATGCACCGCCAGCCGATCTGCATACCCGTTCTGACCTGATCTTCGGAGCACTACAAGCGGGGGCTGAGAAAAAAGGGGGGTCCCTAAACGCATTTTCCCCATGTTAATTTCCATAGGAATTTAGACATGGCTACAGCCCGAATTGCTGAACGGAATAACTCCAAATTTGGCAAAAAGGTAGCTCTTGGTTCAGAAAGCACTCTTTTTTTAAATGGTGTAAATCCGTTCAGTAGTTGCTGAGAAATTAAAAAAATAAAATATTGATATCTGAGCACAGAGGAGGATTTGCGAACCCTCCCGGGCACGAGCTTCACTCTGATTGGCTGGGGGAAACAAAGTAAAAAATGAAGAAAAGGGGGCACGGTAGAAACACCCTGACCCCCTAAGCCTGCTCAGGGCCCAAAAAAGCATTTAAAAAAAAAAAAACGGCCGAATTTGCACTGGATTTGCGAATCCGGACGAAAAAATAAAATAAAAACGATGCTTTGGTTTGCGTGTGCTATAATGTGCTGCGTTTACACTTAAAAATGCCAATAAAAAACAGTTGATGAAAAATTTAAACAAAACACAAAGCAATAAATAACACCTCCTAGATCGGACATATTTTCAAGACTGCCCCACGAATGCTTGGATCACTTCATCCAAACGTGTCCTTTGCCGGTAACTGTGCTAAGACTCTCATTGGAAAGGTCAAATTGCTGGTTTGCGCTGTTTTTAAAATCAGCGGTATTGGGGTGTACGTGGCAAAGAAAAAATACTATGTATTATGTGAATATATATGCACCCATGTGTGTGCTGCTATTTTTATTTTTATTTGAAGTGTCTAGTCATACGTGAAAAATGGTGCAAAAGGATCAGAGCTCCTTCCCTCAATTTGTGGGATGGGCAATGTTTCAAAAAATTGTAAAATACCCTCACACACTGAAACCTGATTCAGTGTCATGCTTCATCATTAGGGTCTTCCCGTCCCTCTACGGGACGGGGCGTGCTACAACTTACGTAGACGCAGGAGCACTTTATTCAGTGATTGGTGAGTATGTGTAGTGCGTGGGATTGTGAAAAGAAAATGTGAGATGGTTAAAAATTCTCTGGCTAGTGGAACGAAAATACTTTATTATCTTCCCTGGCTGAGAATAGTAAAAGTGGGGAGGTGTAGATGGTGTACTATAATGAGTCACCTCCTACAAGGTCGACATGTTTCAGAAGCCATCCCCTTGGCTTTCTTCCTCAAGACCAAAAACCGATCCCTGTTACACCTCAATGGGTGATAGAATAAATGTACATATGCCTGATAGTCACAAACACTGTCCTTTGTTCCCTGTTATGGGAGAAGAAAAATATACCACTTGTATATCTTAAGAACCTGAAAAGAAAAATATTTTGGATAAATCATGGCTTTCATCATTTATCTTTATCTATTCACATCACTATCACGTTGAAAGTTTTAAGCTTTTTTGTGATATATTTCTCTTGTGCAACCCTTTTGTAGGTAATGGTACCATTTGGTAAGTATCCTCTACTCATAAATCATCTGAAAGAACACTCCTTGTGATTTCTAGTGCCCAGTATCACATTTATTCAACATTCTTTCATACATATGTATCTCCTTGCAAGATACATTTTATGTTACAATACATTCATACATAAAGGAAATATTTGTACACTCCTATTGTGCCCTAAAAGGGTACAGATTGATGTTCACAGCAACTGAGCACTCGCATTCATACTCCCATGATGAGCCTTGGAAAAAATGGGAGATGTTTGGCAAAAGTCTGTGCACTCGTCCTTTTTAACTGTGATCTCATGGTGTGTCTTTTTATATAAAAAATGGTATTCATGCTCTCAAAAGGACATGCCATAATAATACATACTTTAGAATTTAATCGTTATCGCTCCATGAGCTCACACGAGCGGTGTTGGGCGCCTTCAAATAGACACTGTAGGTATTTTAAAAGAACAGAAGGAAAAACAAGGTTTACAATATCACCAGAGAGGAAAATGAGGCACTCAGAGAACTCAATAAATCAATCAATCATATCATTTGTAAAGCGCACTACTCACCCGTGAGGGTCTCAAGGCACTGGGGTGGGGAATGCTGCTACTGCTCGAAAAGCCAGGTCTTGAGGAGTTTTCTGAAGGTCAGCAGGTCTTGGGTCTGCCGTAGGTGGATGGGGAGGGTGTTCCAGGTCTTGGCGGCGAGGTGGGAGAACGATCTGCCACTGGAGGTCGCTCTTCGGAAGAGGGGGACAGTGGCGAGGGCGAGGTCGGCGGAGCGGAGCTGGCGGTGTAGAAGCTGAGTCGTCTGTTGAGGTACGTTGGTCCGTTGTTGGGGAGTGCCTTGTGTGCGTGGGTGAGGAGTTTGAAGGTTATCCTCTTGTTGACCGGGAGCCAGTGCAGGTCTCTCAGGTGGGGTGTGATGTGGCTGCGGCGAGGGATGTCGAGGATCAGGCGTGCAGAGGTGTTCTGGATGCGTTGGAGCCGTCTCAGGAGTTTTGCCAAGGCTCCTGCGTAGAGGGCGTTTCTGTAGTCCAACCTGCTGCTGACGAGGGCCTGGGTGACCGTTCTTCTCGTTTCAGTGGGGATCCACTTGTAGATCCTGTGGAGCATGCGGAGGGTGTTGAAGCAGGAGGATGAGATGGCGTTGACCTGTTTAGTCATGGAGAGGGTGGAGTTGAGGATGACCCCTAGGTTGCGTGCGTGGTCGGTGGGTGTTGGGGCGGTTCCCAGTGCGGTCGGCCACCAGGAGTCGTCCCAGGCCGAAGGGGTGGATCCGAGGATGAGGACCTCCGTCCTGTCCGAGTTCAGCTTCAGTCGGCTGTTCCTCATCCATTCAGCGACGGCCTTCATTCCTTCGTGGAGGTTGGTTTTGGCGGTGTGGGGGTCCTTGGTGAGGGAGAGGATCAGCTGGGTGTCATCGGCGTAGGAGATGATGTTGAGAGTCGTGCCGACGGGCGACGTGGGCGAGCGGTGCCATTTAGATGTTAAACAGAGTTGGGCTGAGGGAAGAGCCCTGGGGTACGTCGCAGATGATCTCGGTGGCTTCGGAGCGGAAGGGGGGAAGGCGGACGCTCTGTGTTCTGCCTGAGAGGAAGGAGGTGGTCCAGTCCAGGGCCTTCTCTTGGATCCCGGCGTTGTGGAGGCGTGTTCGTAGTGTGTGGTGGCAGACCGTGTCGAAGGAGGCTGACAGGTGCAGGAGGATGAGGGCCGCCGTTTCTCCGTTGTCCAGCAGGGACTTGATGTCATCGGTGGCGGCGATGAGGGCAGTCTCGGTGCTGTGGTTGCTGCGGAACCCGGACTGGGAAGGGTCCAGGATGTTGTTCTCCTCGAGGTAGTGGGTCAGTTGTTTGTTGACGGTCTTCTCGATGACCTTTGCCGGGAACGGGAGCAGGGAGATGGGCCGGACGTTCTTGAGGTCCTTGGGGTCCGCCTTGGGTTTCTTGAGTAAGGCGTTGATCTCGGCGTGCTTCCAGCTCTCCGGGAAGGTTGCTGTCTCGAAGGAGGTGTTGATGACTTTCCGGAGATGGGGTGCGATGGCTGTGCTGGCTTTGTTGAAGATGTGGTGTGGGCATGGGTCTGACGGAGATCCGGAGTGGATGGTGTTCATGATCTTGATGGTGTCGTCGTCGTTGATGTTGGTCCAGGAGAGCAGGCGGTTGGTGCGGATGGTGGTCGTGGGGGCGGAGGTCTCAGTGGTTGTCGTGGCGGTCGTGGCATTGAAGCTGTCGTGGATGTCTGCGATCTTGCGGTGGAAGAAGGGGGCCAGCGAGTCGCACAGGTCTTGCGAGGGTGGGACGTCGTTGGTGTTGGAGCTGGGGTTGGAGAGTTCCTTCACGATGTTGAAGAGCTCTTTGCTGTTGTGCGCTAGCAAACAACCCAGAATTGGTAATAAAACCAGCCGATAAAGGAGGGGCGATTGTAATACAATCAGCCGAGAAGTACGACCAAGAGTGCCTACGCCTCCTCCACGATGAAAGGAACTACGAGGTCCTCAACCAGGACCCCATGGAGCAAGTACGAGTGAAAATAGCAAGTATGGTGGAAGAGGCACGATCACATGGGTGGATATCTAAAAAGGAAGGGGATTTTCTAACCACGACTTCGCCAAGAACACCTTACCTGTACACTATACCAAAAATCCACAAAAATCTGGTCTCCCCACCGGGACGTCCAATAGTGTCTGGAATTGGATCCATTTTGGAACCAGTCTCCAAATTTGCGGACGCTTTCTTAAGACCACTTGTACAACAAACTTCTACGTACCTGAAAGACACCAAAGACGTCCTGCAATTGTTAGAAGGGCAAACATTTGACCCAGAAAGAGAATTATTGATAAGTTGTGATGTGGAGAGCTTATATACGAGCCTTCCCCACAACGAGACCCTCAACATCATTGAAGATGTCCTGTTCGACACCGATTGGGACTACCAGACACCGAGAAATATGATTATGGAGTGTTGCCAATTGGCACTCAAAGAAAATTTCTTTGAATACCGGAACACTCTCTATTTGCAAAAACATGGGACCAGCATGGGGAGCACTTTTGCTCATAGCATAGCTGGTCTCTATGTACATCAACTTGAAAAACAGAAGATCCTCACTCCCAACAATCCATTTCGTAACCATATACATATATGGAAACGATATATAGATGATATATTGATTATCTGGGAAGGAGATGAAACCACCGCCAGACGTTTCCTATCATGGTTGAACTGCCAAGACCAATTTTTGAGATTCACAAGCACTATCTCAAATGAAAAACTTGTCTTCCTTGATCTAAACATATATGCAAAAGAGGGAAAACTAACAACTACCACTCATTTCAAAGAAACCTCCAAAAACTGCCTACTATTGTACAACAGCTTCCACCCTCGACATCTCCGCGATAACCTCCCTTATGGGCAATTCCTACGCCTACGAAGGAACTGCACGGAAATCAAAAATTTAAAAAAACAATCAAACGATCTGAAAAAGAAATTGGAAAAACGCGAATATCCTAAAAAGGTGATTGATAATGCATACAAAAGGGCACGCAACAATTGCAGAGACAGCCTTTTGGAACCCAAAATCCATAAGGAGGAAGAGAACCGCCCAGTATGTATAACAACTTTCAACACAAACTCCAATAAAATCACAAAAATAGTAAACAAACACTGGCGAATCCTCAACAGTGGAAGCATCAATCTACCAAAACCTATCTTCTCTCATAGAAGAGGTAAGAGTATCCGTGATTTAGTGGTACACACCAGACCAAAAGAAAGAAGAGAAGAACAGACAATGCAAACCACTTATTTGCCTCCAATCTCTGGGCATCATCCCTGTGGAATGTGCAATGTGTGCAAACTAACTAAAAAAAGCAAAGAAATCTTGTTCCATGATGGAACCAAATGGGTCCAAAGAAGATTCACAACATGCAATTCAAAAAATGTGGTTTATCTGATCAGGTGCCCGTGTCTTTTGGAATATGTAGGAATGACCACACGCCCTGTCAAGGTAAGGATAGGGGAACACAAAAGTAACATTAAATGCAAAAAGGGTACCACCAAAATGGCAGCCCATTTTCTGGAAAAAGATCATAAGTGGGAAGATCTTTCGTGGACAGTAATCGAACAAATCCAAAACGAAAGGTATTTGTTCGAAAAAGAACAACGGTGGGTGTTCCGTTTGAGGACTCATGAGAAAGGCCTGAACGATGAGATTCCATGGAACCAGCTCTGATGTATACAAAATCTAACACAGGAATCCCCTGGCAATTAATGATCAACCAAAAAGTTGCCAGACTCATAAGGAGTATACAGTACTACAATCACCCCCGTAACTAATACTGAACAAAGAGGAGGTTTATGCCTTTGGAAACTGGTTTTCTTCCTTTTTTCCCCCTTTTTTCCTTTTTTTCCTCTTTTTTCCTCTTTTTAGAGAAACTATAATTTTGGAAACCTGAGTGTACACTCACTCTATTTGTAAATATACATGGTTTTTGCTTTTCAATCCTTATCCTCTGAAAGAATTTTTTTTCCAGTAAATATTTTTCCAGCCTCTAGCGTTTTATTGCTGGGATTTATTCTTTAACCTTTTTTTTCCATTAGGTTTTCTAATTTGTCCCCCACGTGTTTTTTCATAAAACCCACATACATAAATGCACGTCTGCGATGACTCCATCCGGGCATCTCTAGCGCAACAATTTGTTTTTCTTTTTTGTTTAATAATTCCTTTAAATTCAACCTCCATTTGGCTGCCTTTTGAAACTCCTCCAAAATAAGCCTCAAAACAAACAAATATATGCTTGCTTTTTCAACCGATTCAGTGTTAATCGTTCCAACAGGAAGTGGATCAAAATGAACCCTGTTTTGGGTCCATTCACCGGCGGCCATCTTTAAAAATTCCAAGGTCTAGTGTTTTTTCCAATCGACTCAGTGTTAATTGTTCCAACAGGAAGTGGATCAAAATGAACTCTGTTTTGGGTCCATTTACCGGCGGCCATCTTTAAAATTTCAAGGTCTAGTGTTTCCAGTCACACCTGTTTCCTATCAAGCATGCCTCCTTGCACTTTAAAACACCGGGCTCTGGCAAACCTCAGTTAGGTTCCGACGAGCCACGAGAAGGTACTTCCTTTGGTGATCGCGCTCCTTCCAGCATGTAAGTAGGACAATGGCATGTCCTTAAAAAGGCCAAAGAGACCACGCTTGTTTGTTTAAAAACGACCCTGGCATTAAAACCTTGTTTTTCCTTCTGTTCTTTTAAAATACCTACAGTGTCTATTTGAAGGCGCCCAACACCGCTCGTGTGAGCTCATGGAGCGATGAACGATTAAATTCTCAAGTATGTATTATTATGGCACGTCCTTTTGAGAGCATGAATACCATTTTTTATATAAAAAGACACACCAAGAGATCACAGTTAAAAAGGACGAGTGCACAGACTTTTGCCAAACATCTCCCATTTTTTCCAAGGCTCATCATGGGAGTATGAATGCGAGTGCTCAGTTGCTGTGAACATCAATCTGTAACCTTTTGGGGGCACAATAGGAGTGTACAAATATTTCCTTTAAGTATGAATGTATTGTAACATAAAATGTATCTTGCAAGGAGATACATATGTATGAAAGAATGTTGAATAAATGTGATACTGGGCACTAGAAATCACAAGGAGTGTTCTTTCAGATGATTTATGAGTAGAGGATACTTACCAAATGGTACCATTACCTACAAAAGGGTTGCACAAGAGAAATATATCACAAAAAAGCTTAAAACTTTCAACGTGATGGTGATGTGAATAGATAAAGATAAATGATGAAAGCCATGATTTATCCAAAATATTTTTCTTTTCAGGTTCTTAAGATATACAAGTGGTATATTTTTCTACTCCCATAACAGGGAGCAAAGGACAGTGTTTGTGACTATCAGGCATATGTACATTTATTCTATCACCCATTGAGGTGTAACAGGGATCGGTTTTTTGGTCTTGAGGAAGAAAGCCAAGGGGATGGCTTCTGAAACATGTCGACCTTGTAGGAGGTGACTCATTATAGTACACCATCTACACCTCCCCACTTTTACTATTCTCAGCCAGGGAAGATAATAAAGTATTTTCGTTCCACTAGCCAGAGAATTTTTAACCATCTCACATTTTCTTTTCACGATCCCACGCACTACACATACTCACCAATCACTGAATAAAGTGCTCCTGCGTCTACGTAAGTCGTAGCACGCCCCGTCCCGTAGAGGGGCGGGAAGACCCCAATGATGAAGCATGACACTGAATCAGGTTTCAGTGTGTGAGGGGTATTTTACAATTTTTTGAAACATTGCCCATCCCACAAATTGAGGGAAGGAGCTCTGATCCTTTTGCACCATTTTTCACGTATGACTAGACACTTCAAATAAAAATAAAAATAGCAGCACACACATGGGTGCATATATATTCACATAATACATGGTAGAATCCCTATGTTGGATAACAGTATCATGAGGAGGACGATTCTACCTTTTTCCTCTTCACTCCCTCCTTTGATTTTTTGATTAAAGAAAAAATACTGACATTTACAAAGCAGTATATGCGAAGTTCTCAAAAGAGAGGCTTTTTCAGTGATGCTGAGAAGTAGATTTATGTTTGAAACAGCCTGTCGTAGCCACCATACATGGCCACACCACCCCATGCCCACACAGGTACACACGTTCCTCCACACGCTACAAGCGCCTCTCCAACTCATGCCCACTTGTGTGCGCACCACAAACCAACTCATGTTCAGTAAAAGCCGGGTACTTCACCCCACCAGGAGCAGGTCGGATATGCGTGGGAGCCTTACCGTCTGCGCGCTGCAAGCGCAATGTGCAACTGAAAGAAACTCTGTGCTGCTGCGACACTAAAGCTTTCACATTTTGGTGAAAGCCTGTGAAAGTTATTTACCCCAGAAGCGGCTCAGTTTCCGTCTCAGACCTAGAGCTTCCACATTTTTTGGAAAGCACAAGTTTTCTTTACCGAACAAGTGGGCCATTCAGCCGCAGCTCCCGACAGATAAATACACTTTCTTTGGACTGGTCGTAATGTGATGTGGCACCTGATGCTCACGGTGCCGCAGGTTCTTTCTCTGCGCACCTTTCCAAGCCACTTTGAACCGAGAGTGTACGCCTGACCGGGTGTAACACTAAAATAAAGGTGTGTGTTTCTGCCTATATGTTTAACTGCTTGCGGTTGCATTGTGTGCGTGTGTGATTGCGTGTGTGTTAGTGGATGTGTTTGTGTGTGTTTCAGCATGCCTGCTTGTATACTGTGTGTGCGCGCGTGCCACAGAAACTGATTGGATGCTTGTGGTGCACTTCTGTACTTGACACGTTCCTGATACTCACATATGTGACCATCCCCGCCTCGTGTTTTATTTTATGTTAAGAAAAGGCTGAACATTCTTGCCTTCTGATGCTGTCCATCCTCACATCCTTTAGATGCGGCATTCGTTCCCACTAGTAAATATCACACACACACATGTTCAAACAGACGCAACAGGTGCACATCTGTACACAAGCTCACATAGAGAAACAGGCACATCCACTGACAACCATGCGCACAAAACAGTACAATCCAAAACTCACACATGCACACACTACCAAACATACATAAAACACACACGCTCAAATGCAAAAGGTGCACACCATTAACCTGCCTGCTCTGAATCGATCGGTCTGTATGTTATTTTAAGATTGCAGCCACATAGTGTGGAAAAATACAACAAGCCTGAAAAATATGTTTTACTGCAAGTTGTCAGCACGTCTTTCGCTGTTTATTCATACCTGAAGTTCCTGTGGCTGACCGTGAGTGCCATTCGATGAAAAATTTGGTAGGGGAACGCAACTATTTTTGGGCATCAAAAGTGTGCAATATCATTTTACAAATCAAAGACAACACGATTATTTTTCTTTTTTTGCATGGATCGATGCCTCCAGGAAACGACGGCTGGGAAGTGAGGCCTAAATCAGAACTTTGGGGCAAAATGAGTGAATATTTAGGAATCCGATTTTTTTTTAAGTTCAAAAAGAACATTTTATTAATAGAAGTAAAGGTGTCAATACAGAATTCATAGCATTAAATACATGTCATTACAATAACATTTGCTACAGTAGAGAATAAGAAACCAGACTTATGGGTAAAATTGGAAAGATCTAAACAATACGAATGAATCTTATAAGTAGTTAATTAATAGATAATGTAGGAACATATAGGGGGTTCAGGGGGGTTTTAGAACTTCTTGCTGGGATGGTTGTAATTGGAAACATCGTTTGGCACAAGCGTCTAGATATACTGTAACAGGTGATCACAAATCCAAACGTTTCATTGCCATGTGTATAGGATAAACAAAGGAGGTATCCAACCTGTAATTATGGCAAACAGCATACCACCATGCCTTGTAGGAGATTTTAGAGAAATCCTTCCAATTTACGGTGATCTGTTGAAATGCAACCGCTAGTAACAAGTCAATAATTTTAACATTAAGGGGCCGATTCCGATCTCGGCCGGTAGGGCTCCGAATAGGATTCGGCTTTACCGGATCCGATTCGGAGCCCTTTTTCCCGACCGAATCGTACGCGGGTCCGGCCGAGCGAGTACGATGCGGATCCGCCGACCGACTCGTCCGGGCGACCCGACCGCTCCGACCGACTCGTACCCGGATCGTACCGCTCCGACCGACTCGCTCGGACCCGATTCGCACCGCGCAATGGAGACGTTTTCCGGCCGGGTAGGCACGATGCGCACCTCGACCGCTCCGACCGACTCGCGCCGTCCGACTCGAACTCGCTGTCGGAGCCGCACTTTGGGGGTCCGTGTCGGACCCCCTGTACGCGTACCCGTGCGAGGCGCACACAGGGGGACCCATGGGTCCCCTCTACCTGTGCGTGTACGCCGCGAGCGCTCGCGGCGTACTCGCTGTAGGGGCGCCCTTGTCCGCCTCGCACCCATTGAGGCAATGGGAGCCCGCGTACGCGTTGTACGACCGGCTCCCATTGAGTTCAATGGGAGTCCGACCGACTCGTGTCCGGTGGCATACGAATGCATCGGACTCGTTCGGTCGGACTGCACGGGTCCGATTCGGTCGGAAATCTCTCCGGGTCTGGCTCGGTCGGAGAGATTTCCGGCCTGAATCGGAATCGGCCCCTAAGTGTAACATTCTCCCAACAAGGTGAAAAACTACCTAAGAAAACATGAATAAAGGAAAAAGAAAATTTAGTTCCAAAAATTAGATTAATTTGAAACCACACTTGCCTCCAGAAATTTTTTACAATTGGACATGAAAATATCATATGAAATAAATCAGCATTTGAAGAGGAGCATGTCCAACAAGCATCTGACACAGTCGCAAATCTTTTGCTCAAGGCACTCGGTGTAAGTAAAAGTCTATTGTACACAAAAAACAGCGTCTGTATTGTGTTAGCTGCCCTGGATGATTTACGCAGTTTAAACCATATTTTATTCCAAAAATAGACTGGCCATGATGACGTAAAATCACGTTCCCATGCCTCCTCTGTTTTAGATTTCTGCCTATCAATGTCCCGCCCTGTAAATACCTATATATAATAGAAGCTTTGGGTCTAGTTTTTAACAGAGTGCAACATTTAGAGGGAGGGTCTGGCGAAGTGAGAGTAGTGGGTGTGGCGGATAATTGAGTGTATTTGTCCATCACAGCAGTTTTAAGTAATCTATATTTGTGAATGCTCGAGGCAGGTAAGTTGAATAATTGACTAAGAGAGGGAAAAGATAAAAAGTTTAATTGTGAAAATAACTGATGAATCCAAATCAAACCCCTCTGTCGCCAAGTCTTCCAGTAGAAAGGTTTACTACGAATAGTCAGATCTTTGTTGTGCCAAATTGTGGAATTGAGGAATAAATCCGTAGTATTGTGTGTGGGAACAAGTGTGGGTTCCAAAAGCTTCGAGGTCAGTTTGATTATGGGAGTGAACAAAGCCTGTGGTTTGCGTGAGAAGGAAAGGTATTCGTGAAAAGAGAAACGGGATAAAAAGAAATGCTCAATTGTAGTCCATAAAGGGCAATCGTCTGTAGATTCAAGTAACCAAAGGGATGCTTGACGTAGGAGAAAAGCTGTCTGGTATGTCTGAAAATCGGGGAAGTTAACCCCACCTTCTGTTTTGGGACGAATTAATTTAAATAAAGACATTCGGGATCTCTTGTTACTCCATAGGAAGGAAGAGAGTGTGGAATTGATCTTCTTAAAAAAAAAATTAGGAATAGGGACTGGAATATTAGAAATGGTGTATAAAATTATAGGCGACAACATCATCTTTGTAGTGTCCAGACGACCCCACCAGGATAAATAAAGGGGGTGCCATTTAGCGGCTAAGTCCGAAACCTTTTGTATGCATTTGGTCATGCAAAGTGCTACCGTATCAGCTATTGAAGAGGTCACATATAGTCCTAGATATTTAATGTGATGAGGACTCCAGGTAAAGTTGGAAGCACAAAAATCCGACTTGAAAGTATACTTAGTTAAGGGCAAGATCTCACATTTATCGTTATTCAATTTATATCCGGAGATACTAGAGTAAGCCTGTACCTCCGCCAAAAAAGTAGGTATTGAGTCATCTGGTTTGGACATGAAAAGCAGAATATCATCAGCATATGCTGCGAGTTTAATATGGGAATTAAATTATTGAAAACCATATAAGTCAGGATTTTGACGTAATTTGGAGAGAAAAGGTTCTAAAGCCAGTTTGAAAAGGAAAGGGGAGAGTGGACATCCCTGACGCACTCCTCTCCCTAAATCAAAAAATGGGGAGATCAAGCCGTTGGCACATACAGCCGCACGAGGATTGGAGTAGAGAAGAGAAATCAGGGAAGTAAATTTAGGGCCAAAGCCAAACCACTTGAGAGTGTAAAACAAAAAGGTCCATTCAACTCTGTCGAACGCCTTCTCGGCATCTAGTGCAATTGCTGCAAGGGGGTATTTTAAATGGGAGGATTTAGACAAGACGTTAAAAAGAAGTCTCGTATTGTCAGTTATAAATCTCCCCTTGACAAATCCAGATTGTTCTTTCCCCAATAAATCAGGTAAGTAGGAGTCTAATCGTATGGCTAATGCTTTGGAAAAAATGTTGTAGTCTATGTTAACCAGGGATATAGGCCTGTAATTCTTGCAATATTTAAAATCCTTGCCCTCTTTGGGAATAAGGCAAATATGAGCTTCTGAGAAAGAACCCGAGGAACTACCTAATGTACTAAAAGAATTTAATAGAGAATGTAATTTGGGCATTATGAGTTTAGAGAAGTGTTGGTAAAATTCTACGGTGAAACCATCTGGTCCCGGTGCTTTGTCCCTTTTGAGATGTTGAAGAGCATTTAACAATGCTTGGGGCCATATGTATCAAGCCCATTTCCCGTTCGCAAACGGGCCGATTCTCAGAATCGGCCCGTTTACGAACTGGAACATAGCCTTTTGGGATGTATCATCCCAAAGGCATTCGCAAAATAGAGAATCGCAAAAATTGCGATTCTCTATTTTGCTGAATGCATTTAAGGAATAGCAAATTGCGATTCCTTAAATGAAATGTATGAAGCACCTAAGTTGTGCGATTATGGCTTAAGGAATCGCAAATTACCACCAACTACAGGTTGGTGGTAACTTGCGATTTCTTTGAGAAATGCATTTTTGCATTTTTCAAAGTGGCATATGGCGCACATACATGCCCTTAGGGCATGTATGTGCGCCACATGTGCACCCATGCTCATTTCAGGGTGCAACAGGGTGTCCTTTGGACACCCTTGCAACCTTGAAATTGCATTCTCAATTTGCGATTCTCTAATTGCTAATCGCAAATTGAGAATGTCCTCCCATTCATTCCTATGGGCCTCTAGGCCCATAGGAATGAATGGGGAGGGTTTCCTTAACTGCGATTCGCAATTTGCGAATCGCAATTAAGGAATATGTAGGATTCGCAAATTTTCTTGCGAATCCTACATACATCTCGTTTGCGATTCTCAAATAGCGATTCTCAAAAATTCGCTATTTGAGAATCGCAAACACAAACTTTGATACATATGGCCCTTGGTATGTTAAATCGGACTCTAGGGAAGATAGGTTTGGCAAAGTGTTTTGAGGTTTTAGAATACCAGAGAAAAAGTGCATAAGGGAACTGTCAGAGGGTTGTGTTTCAGAGGCGTACAGAGACTTGTAAAGAGAGAAAATTCATTTAAAATTTCATTATCTTTAAATTTTAGGTCCAATCTATTGTCATAAATGGATTCAATATTCAGCTTATTGTGTTTAACTTTTAAATAACTAGCCAATAGTTTCCCAGCCTTATTTTTGCCCCCGTAAAATTTTGCACTGGACTTTAACAAATATAATGAAGCATCCTCCGTTGATTTCTTATTAAATTGCATTTTGGCGTTTATAAGAGCTGTGAGGCAATCTTTCGAATGTGAAGTGTAGAAAGAATGCTCCAGTCTTTTAATATCTTGAAGGAGATCTTTAGTTAATTTACGGAAAAGTTTTTGTTTCTTTGCAACAAAGCCGATTATGAAACCCTCGCTGAGGGTTTGAAAGCATCCCATATAGTTGAAAATGGTATGGAATGTGTTTGATTCAACTCGAAAAACTCATCGAAAAAGGTAGTAAACGAGGCGGTAAACTTTGGATCTAGAAGGAGGGCATTGTTAAAGCGCCATCTTTTGGGACCTGTAACTTTAGGTATAATATCGAGGCCGATCGAGACAGGTGCGTGATCTGATAATAAGATGGGACCAATCTCTGCATTTGTAAGAGTTTGTGAGATGTTGTGAGAGACAAATATGTAATCAATCCTTGATTGAGTTTGATGGGAAGGGGAATAAAAAGAGTACTCTCTGGTAGTCGGATTACAAAGATGCCAAGCGTCCAAGAGTTTATGTTGATTGATAGCATGCACAAAAGATCTATGGGGTTTGTTGGGAATGAAGGAAACTTTGGAATTCCTGTCAATAAACGGATCAAAGGTCTGATTACAATCACCCGCCAAAATGAAATTATCCTCCATGTGTTGGGTGATTTGCTTAGCCAGTGTGGGCCAAAAGGAAGGTTCTCCACATGTAGGGGCGTAGACATTAAGAAGAGAGATTGGAACACCCTTCAAAGATAATTTAACATTCAACCATCTACCATCAGCATCTGAGTCCTGGGACATAAATGTAAACGAAAGGGATTTACGGCACATTATCATCACTCCATTACGTTTGCCATCACCAGGGGAAAAGAAGACCTCCCCCACCCAGCCCCTTTTCAACTTTAATGATTCAACATCCGAGAGGTGCGTTTCTTGCAAGAATACAATATCGGCTTCTAATTTGGCTAAGTAGGTAAGGATTCTCTGCCTTTTGATGGGAGAATTTAATCCCCTAACGTTCCAAGTGATCAATTTTAATGACATAAGTAATTAAAAACAATTTGTACTGAGATTGTGAAACATAAGTCCAATTCATTGTAGTAGCAATATGAAATAAGAGAGAGGCAAAACAGGAAAAGAGCAGTTGATTCAACTTCAAAGTTAAGAAAAATAGACATATCAAATAACAAAAACGTGAAGTGTGATTTGAAGACAAGAATGAGAGAGGAGAAAAATCTGGGAAGTGGGCGAAAGGAAAATGTGAAAATAGAAATAAGCAGAATTATAATGACCAAAAAAGTGATAGATACAGAGAAGTAAGAAGAGTTAATAATACAAGAGACACCAGCAAGTGAATAGATGTAAGCAATGAAAAAGAAAAGACAAAAAACGAAAGACATACCCAATAACAAACTTGAGGGAATGCGGGAAAAAAACATACCTACAAAGGAAGGATCAGGGATATACGGGAGGATGGATGGGACCACATGGAATAGGCAACACAACCGGGATCAACAAAATGGAGGATCAAGGAAAAACCACGGTACACGAGTAGAGAAACATGTGGAGACAATGACAATCAAGGATTAGGAGAAGCGTCAGAACATGTCCGTGAAACATTTATCGCATAAAACAGAAACAGGAGAACCAACTGTAAACACTAAACAACGTGACTCGTTCCGTAACATCATAATAACAGTATCAGATATATCACCAACTGTTAAAAAGCACTTCTAAGATGGCGGAGTATTACTATTGAGTAATCAGAGTCTGAAGAATTTGTGGGAGGAAAAAAGAAGAAACAATCAGTCAAGTGTTAAATGAAGAGGAGGGTCCAGAGGAATCCATATCGACTGTTTTGCAAGAGTTAATGAAGCTTTGTAAACGTATCGGATCTTCATACACCGTTGTTCTGTTGTTATACGTGACTTTAAAGAGACAAGGATGGAATAGGCCGTATCTGGCCCCCAAGGAACGTAGATCCGCCCTCATATTCAGGAAAGCTTTGCGTCTGTTGGCAGTAGCTTTAGCATAGTCTTGTGCGAAAAATAAAGACGAACCTGACCATGTGATTTTTGGAAAAGCTTTGACCGCCTGCAAGCACCTTCAATAAATCTGTATATTCTAAGAAGTATAAGATGACTCCTCTTGGTCTCTGTGAAGAACTAGTTTGAGATGGAATCCGACCCAACCTGTGAGCTCGTTGAATATTGAGTTGAGTCCCCTCTGGCATGTGAAGTAGTTTAGGGAGAAAGGATTTAAAAAACCGAGGGAGTCCGAACCCTCAAGTCCTTCTCCCAGACCGTAAATGCGTAGGTTGTTCCGTCTATTACGGTTCTCAAGCTCCTCAACTTGTTTCTGAAGTGTGGAGACCTGAGAGTGCAGCTGAGAAACACCTACGCATGTGTCTTTTAGGGAAGAAACAGTATTTTCAACAGCTGTAACTCTCGTGTCCAGTTGGGACCAATTATCTGTTAAAATTTGCAGCTTGGTATTAGTCTCTTCCATAAAGGGTCGGAGGGCTCTGATTTCCTCAAGCAGCAACTCCAACGATACAGGCGAGGCTGACTTGGGTGGTGAAGGAGGGTCCTTCTTGAGGCGTTTGGTGAGAGATTTCCCAGTAGGGCCAGAGGAAGGATCCATAGTTGTTCCTGGTTGTCGAGGTGAGGATAGCAAAGACTCCTCAAGCCTAGAAAATTCGGTGAAGATTCTTGAATTTTTTATATAAATGTTTTTCTTGGAGCTAGAAGAACTGAGTACTTTTGTTCTGCCCATAAACCTCTGAACAAGCCCTTCTGCCACCAGTCAACAGTATGGGAGTAAAAGGAGCAATCCTTCTGAGGACCTATTATAAAACCTGAAGTCAGCGCTGGCAAGAACCTCAGAATATCTTCATCTACTTATTGCAGCAATACTCAACAATATATCTCTTTGTCTTGAAGAGAAGCCAAACATTTATCAGAAGCTGAATTGTGCTGAATGCATCAAAAACAGTCTATGGATATAGTAGTGAACTCGTCGCGCTCACTTCTCTACAACAACGTGGGACGAAAAACCAATGCTCCCTGTGAAGGCTGACTCAGATATCCTAAAATGGCAGCCATGCATTCCTTCCACGAACCTCTAAATATCTTGTTTGTACTCACTGTAACCTCCTAATTCAATGAAATGGTGAGTCATCCAGCAACGATTAGGTGGTAGGATACACTGGGAACTTCAGTCCAAAAGTTAATAGAAGTTCGGGATGCAAAGAACAAAAGTCCGCGATCGCGGCATAAATTCAAAATGGCGGCCACGAGAATTCGCATTTGACAGAGAACAAATCATCGATTTAAATGTACTTGCTGGTGAAAAATGATGGTAGCGAAGGCTTCAGGTTGTTCTCCCAACCTTCATCTGCTCTCCGCCGTCCTCCCCGAGTCACATCTCGGTCTTAGGAGTGGGTTGCTCCGAGAATCCCCCGGGAGCTTCACCCGTGCGCCGCCATTTCTGCTGGGCGCCAAGCCACGCCCCAGGAATCCGATTTTTAATTCGTAGTAATCTGTGCCGAACTGACTATTTCTCTGGGATAGCTTTAAAATGTTGCATTTAACCATGTTTACTTCAGCCCGCGGTGGTCCCTTCAATATTGGTCAACATCCAATGCTTTGGGTCGGATGCTAGTGTTTTCTACTTATATCCAAAGTGGTGACGTCACGCAGCAGACCTCTATTTTCCGAAACAATTTACAGCCTATTATGACTCAAGTACGCCACGCTGCAGAAATCAGTGCGTGCTGCTGCAATTAAATACGTGCAGTGTTTAACCCCACCAAGCAATGTGCGTTATAGTCATTTTACCACACACACGAGGTAAACCAATGACTGCTGCACTGCATTGCGATTTATATTAGAACGTTTTCTTTTTAACTCTGATCTCTTAAAATGCCATGTTATAAGAAGGGACAATCATTTATACGCGGTGGTGCAGGTGAGGCGACCAGCAAGGTGACCCACAGCAAACTCCTACACAAATACATGCAGTAGTGTTGCCATGATGCACATTTCTGCCTGTGTATTTGTCTCTCTCGTTCCTCAGTAATGAATCGCCACCCTCGGCCCGGTGAACGGAGGCGGCGGCCTGTGCACGCTCACTGCGCAGCTGACAGTGTGCATACAGTAAGTGACTCTGCAGATGTTGGATTCTGCAGCACCCACATCCTGACGCCCTGCACGCACCGTGTCTCGAGCCGGCAGCCGCGCACTTCACAGTGACTGCTGAAGTGCGTTTTATTAGCAGTGAGTGCAGCAGAGCACCGTATTAGTTGGTAACACCTGCTCAATAAACCATGCAGGTGTCACCGCAGTCCCCTGCTGATCCTGCACCTGAGCCCCCTCACAAACACCCACCAAAGACGCACAGATGGAGGTTTACAGCTCGCGTTATGGTTATTGTGAAGGGACAGTGTACGGTACCGTGTCTATAGTTGTACCCATGAACTGCTCAAGGTCACACCATGCGTCTGTTGTCAGAGGATTCTTATATCCCAGAAAGGACAGTGACGTGCGACCCGGGGCCTTACTTAGGGGTAACCTCCAACCTCCTGCAAGAGAAGATGCTGCAACCATGCCCGCTGGGCACAACGATGCCCATAAACCTGCTTCTGTGACAGTGGAACCCACTGTTGCCCATCGCGAGTTGCTCCAGAGAAAAAGGGCTTGAATACAAACAAAGATTAATACATTATTACAAAATCAGTAGTGTTCATTTGTTTACACCTCCCAGTATCACGCCTCCTCTAAAGTTTTCCAGAAGTTACAAGCTGAAATGCACCCCCTCACTGCCCCCCCATCCCCACAATACACTTTGAAAGGGCTTAATAGCGTCAATTTCAGTCTGCGAGGATCCTCATTTTCCCCGTTTTAATTGTGATTTGGGGTAGGTATAAAGTTGTATTTGGGATTTGCATCTGTACTCCAGCTTTGGTTTGAAGGGGGCACCGGGTCTGCCCCTCCCTGAATGTCGGGCTATTGACAAGTTTTTGATGGCGGTATTGAGATTTTGTGCAGGGATCCTCTCGCTGTCTGTGGTCTGCAGTTACCTTCCCGTAGCCCGCTGGGGGATAGCTGTCCTAAATAAAGACGCACTACAGTAACGTATATTACTTACTATTTACAATACCTCACTGTGATCTGCGTGTATTTACTTTTCACACGGATATTTCTGAATCGTTTCAATGGATTACTTTAAATTAATCATTAGTTGAGGTCCACGTCACACGTTAGACGCTTTTCAGATCGTTTCATATTTCGGTATAAAAGTGAGCTGAAGAGAGACACAAGCATCAATACAGCCCTGCCAAGTAACACGCATCAGGCGTTAGTCTAACGCATTTTAATGTGGTGGTCTACACCACCGCATTAAAATGCATAGTCACGCATCTATAGCGCCTCCTCGACACCACTGGTGCTGAGGCAGACAGACACAAGAGGGACAAGAGTGCCGGCTAAGCACTCATATTGGCAGTGCATACCTCGCACTGCTCTGGAGTGTGTGACTGCACTAAGTTTTCATCATGAATACCAGGTCAGGACAGGAGTTTCAGTCGCGCTGTCCTGGGGGCAAAGCTGCAGCATTCATTATCAGAGCTCTGCTGCGGAGACTCATCCCAGGCCGGCAGCGGCAACATATCACACTTGAGGGGTCGAGTAGGTCGGGATTTGTCAGGTTATGTTTGAGGGATATAGCCCCCCTTTAGGCTTTTTGAGGATTTGGTTCCAGAGGCATGATGATTGTCCTGACGTGCGTGAATCATGTCGTTCTCCAGCACTTTCGTTTCACTTTAGTCCCGTACACAAGGAGTCTCCTGAACCTGACTACTAATGAGCAGTCCGGCACTGAGGCACCTGCCAGGAACTAGCTGCGTGCTACAGCATTATGCACCTACCTCCGACAGCACTGGACTTTTAAAGATACCCCGTCAAGAGTTGGCAGGTAGGACCCGAGTACAGCAGCAACAGGTAAGCATCCAAGGCATGCTTTGTAAGTTTGTGTGACTGTTGTCTCATAGGGGCCGTCCCGAGTTTTGCCAATCTGGGGGCTTCAAGATTGTGTTTTAGAACTATGCAGATTGCCTAGCATGTTTTAGTGACTTTCAAGAATGTGAACTTAGTTGCCAATATGTGCTGGATGCAGTGTGCAGAGATTCTGTTGTTCTCTGAAGAGCATTCTAGTAATGCCATCATAATGACCTTCCAATTGATTAAGAAGTTGGTAGCTCAGTCGTTTAGGCACCTGCTAATGAGACCCATGTGCAAACTGCAAGTCAGGCTGGAATAGCGATGGGTTCACTCGACCAGTCATTCTTCTCCAGCCTGTAAAATGAATAGTACAGTGGCGAGGCAGGGCTTAGTGCTGAGATACTTCATTAGCCTTAAGTGACAGCAAATCCATTTCTAACGATAAACAAAACAATTTGCAATAATCAAAATTCATTTGGACCAAGCGAGGAGCGGCAGTCCTTGTTGTTTGCTTCTGTTAATGATTCTTGACCCATGGCAGAACCAAAGGATTGAACGTGCACAACAAGTTTGCTGCTGTGTATCTTCATTCTGCTGAAGGCCCAGAGCTGCCGTGCTCAGCGACGCTGCATGTGACTCCTCACCATGGCCGAGTCCATTAGCAGTACTGCAGCCTCATGCACCATCACAGAGACAACCTTCAGCAGCAGCAGTGACCCAGTGAGATGGAAAGGATGGGATGTATGTTAGAGCCTGAGGGTGTCTGTCTGTGACTCCACGTTACCTGGAGTTTCTAGTACTTTTGTGTGTCAAAGTAGAAACTCTGTAGCCATCTATTCTGCATCATCGAATTTTTAATTGGTTTGCATACTTTGAATTTGTCAATTATATCAGGTTGCCGATCATCAGTACTTAAATAAAATAGCAGTATTATAAAAAGCACTTTTAGTAAGTCAGCTATTATTCTGATTTTTGGGGCTTTATTTTTTAAGTCAGTGGGATGCTACTCATTAAGAAAAGTTGCAGTGGCCATCTTAAGGTTCTTATTATATATTATACAAAAGGGCGCCCTTGAGCACAGTTGTAATCCTAAATAGATTATTCAGAAAATATTTTAGAATCACTGATATGATAACTGTATAAATGTATCCTGTTGCCTGCCACATGTCCGACTTTTATGCCATTCGTATGTAGAGTCTGATCACCCAATGAGGGTGTAATTTCTGATATTTATGTTTCCCTCGTCTTCATTGGTTGTTTTTTGACTGTGACAAAGTGTCACTCATTGTTGTTGAATGTCACTCATAGTTACACAGAAATTATGAAAATGTCACACATCAGCAATCTGAAACCTTGGCAGCTATGTCAATAATATATTGAAAAATATATTCAGCTGTTCATTGACTGCAAGTCCAGGCAGCCGCAAATCCCGCCATTGTAACGAACAGCAAATCCCGCCATTGTAACGAACACGCACGCAAGACACAGGGGCGTGGCTTGGCCAGAAAATGGAGGGGGGCGGTTTGAGAGCTTCACATTCATATAATGCTAACATACATTATATGCCAAGCAGCGTCCATGAGAGGGACCGAAGGGACAGTGGAAAGAGAGAAGAATTCAGATTACTTAGAGAGACAATACAATATTTTGTAATACCCAACATTTTTGAGTACTTTCAAAACAGAGAGGGAGTGTGTGTGTGTGTGTGCGTTTTTGTCCGTGTGTAAGTACAAATTCCTGGTGAAATCCGACAAACAACTCAGCATACCCAACTGAAAACACCTGTACCCAACAATTGATCAGAAACGACATTTAATACCGGGGTGTAATACCCTCAGCACACTCCCCTCCCCCCACCGTTGAAGCTATGCCCTGGCAAAACATTGGACACCAGGATTGCTCACTCACGTACCACATCAATAGGTAAAAGACGCCCGCTCCACGCATTCACTCAGAGAAAGAGACAGTTTTGTTTTTAGACCTGTTACATAGAACACCTTAGGGTAAAGCATTCAAACGGAAGCGTCTGGGACTGAAAGGCCCATTAATAGCGCACGAGGGTGAGGCCTTCATTCCACTCTGACTCTGGTATCTATAATGGAAGGCAGAGGTTGTTACAGACAGGTTACTCCATGTATACCCCAGAGGTCACCTAATAGAGTTAAATGAGTCATCCTGTGCACTATGTCACAATGATGCTCAAATCCCATGCACACTCGCCCAACAAACTAAGATTCTGGAATACTGTTTGGCGGTGGTTGTTAGTAATACAGTAAAGAAAGCGTTACCAAACATAGAGGAACTCTCATCTTTAATAAAGGATGCTGCAGTGTTTTATATATATATATATATATATATATATATATATATATATTACCTACTGGCGGTCGCCAGTAGGTATAGTTAGGACCTTGTTTCTATTCAAAAAGCGTTTTTTCTTTTGCCAATATCTTTGGCACCGTTTGACGAATCTTCACAAAATTTTCAAAACTAATGGTTCACTCAGATCAGCTCCTGTCTTGAAAGATTCGGGGTGATTCGTCAACCGGGAGCCAAGAAAAAAGGGGGTCCCAAAACGCGTTTTCCCCATGTTAATTTCCATAGGAACTTTAGACACAGCTACAGCCCGAACTTCTGAACGGAATTACACCAAATTTGGCAAAAAGGTAGCCCTTGGTTTAGAAAGCGACCTTTTTTTTAAATGGTGTAAATCCGTTCAGTAGATGCTGAGAAATAAAAAAAATAAAAATGTATATATCTGAGCACCGAGGAGGATTTGCGAACCCTTCCGAGCATGAGCTTAATTCTGATTGGCTGCCAACACTCCAAACCAGAATGTGTTGGCAGCCATCTTGTGACTCGGTACCGAGTCACAAGAAAAAGGTAAAAAAAAGGTTAAAAATCAAGAAAAGGGGGCAGGGTAGAAACACCCTGACCCCCTAGGCCTGCTCAGGCGGTCCCACTAGGACCCCCAGGGCCAAAAAAAGCATTAAAAAAAAGAAAATCGGCCGAATTCATGCTGGGTGCCGGTCCCGGGGGCAATGCCCAATTAATTAGCGGGGCCCGCATGGGCCCCCGCAGCCCCGGGGACCACTACCTCCCTGGGGCTTAGATAATTATATGCAGGGGCACATGGCCCCCCACAGCCCTGGGGACCGCCACCTCCCCGAGGCTTTTTAAAAAAAATGCATTGGGGGCTCCTGCCCCCCTTCATGCTGCCCCGGGGACCGCAACCTCCCAGGGTGCTAATTCTACAAACAAAGTGTGGGGGGGGCTCAAGCCCCCCCACACTGCCCCAGGGACCACCACCTCCCCAGGGCTTTAATCAGTTGGGAGGGGGGCCACGCAGCCCCCCTCCTGGAGCCCTTGATGGCCCTGGGGACCACAACCCCCCAGGGCCGGCTCGTGCGTTGTCCCAGGGTGCCCACCCCCGGGATATTGCTGTTTCCCTTATATCCCTCCCTTATATATATATATATATATTTTTTTTTTAAACTGCTGGCCAGGCCCTGGGGGATGGGGTCCCCGGGGCGATAATTGGCTTCGGGAGGAGGGCTGCGCGCCCCCTTCCCGATTAAAAAAAAAAATGGATCAGACCCTGGGGGTTGGGGACCCCAGGGCCCAAAAAATACTACTAGAAGGGGGGCCACACAACACCCCTTCTAAAAATACAAAAAAATAAAAAGCCGGCATCTCGCCAGAGGCCTCGCCCCCTCCCTGCACCACTCTGCAAACGCGCCTCCTGGCTTGTTCTGGGTTGGGAGATTAAGTCCCCTTGAATGCTAAGGGTCCTTAGGGGCCAACTAGCCCACCAGGTACCTGCAGTAAGCCCCACACAGTGGGATTGCTAAGAGGTGGTCCGAGGTCACGCCCCTTTTTACACCACTCTGCAAACTCGCCTCTTGGCGCATTGCTGATGGGGTGATGAGGTCCTGCCCCCCCCAAGCCCTGGGGACCGCCACCTCCCCGGGCCTCCAATTTAATTAGAGAAGTGTGGGGAGGGGCTTCTGCCAGTCCCCCCACACTGCCCCGGGGACCACCACCTCCCCGGGGCACACATTATGTTAATATGGGGGTTCGTTATGGACCCCCGGCCCCGGGGACCACCACCTCCACCGGGGCTATGTTAAATGTTGGAAGGGGGGCTAAAGTGGACTTCATTCCCCGTGCTTCGTTTTTTTTATTTTTTCGTCCGGATTCGCGATCCCCCCTCCTGGAGCCCTCAATGGCCCTGGAGACTGCCACCCCCCAGGGCCAGCTCTTGCAATGTCCCGGGGTGCCTCCTCTTGCCTCTTTCTGTACCTCTGTTGCTTCTTTCTGCACTTCTTTTGTTTCTTTCTGCACCTCTCTTGCTTCTTTCCGCACCTCTCTTGCTTCTTTCTGCACCCCTCTTGCCTCTTTCTCCACCCCTCCTCCCCCTTTCTGCATCTCTCTTGCTTCTTTCTGCACTTTTCTTCGTCTTTCTGGACTTCTGTTGCCTCTTTCTGCATTTCTCTTGCTTCTTTCTGTGCCTTTCTTCCTCTTTCTGCACATGTCCTACGTCTGTAGGCATTGTTAGAAAATAGCATTTAAAAAACCTTTGAAATTCACTGAAAAAACCATAGGGTTCAGGGACGTTATATTTAGAAATTAGCATTTAAAAAACCTTTGAAATTCAATGAAAAAACCATAGGTTTCAGGGACGTTATAGTTAGAAATTAGCATTTAAAAACCTTTGAAATTCACTGAAAAAACCATAGGTTTCAGGGACGTTATAGTTAGAAATTAGCATTTAAAAAACCTTTGAAATTCACCGAAAAAACCATAGGATTAAGGGACGTTATAGTTATAAATTAGCATTTAAAAAAACCTTACAAATTCTCTGAAAAAACCACAGGTTTGAGGGACGTTATAGTTAGTTGGACCTGTCACTCGTACAAAGTTGAGCTAACTATAACTCGCGCCCCTGCAATGCACTGCTGATGACATCACATATTACATCATTCACGACATGGTCAGTGACATCACTGATGACATCTCAAATGACATCACTGATGACATCATCCACGTGGTAATCTGATGCATCTCCTCACACCCTAATTTAACCTTTGATACACCCACTCTAAAATACAGACTTCCATTTTCGAAACCATAGACACACCAATACTAGTTACTACATACCCACTCACTGATTCCTAGGTCTACACACACATCCACTCATTCACCCATACAGTCACTCATACATGCAGTCACTTATCAATACAGCACTATCATTTGCACTCATACACCTATACAGACACTCACACAACGCCACTCATCCATAGAGTTCCTCACACACCTAGTCAGTCATGCAAAGAATCAATCACACTCCCATTTACTCACCTATATAGTTATACACACACCATCTCACTTATTCATACAGATACTAACACATACTTACTCTCTTATACAATCACTGATACACACACTCATCCATACAGCCACTCTCACAATCACTCACTCACATATAGTTACTCACACATGTACCACTGAGATATCCATTCACTCACCAACACACCCATACACACACTCACCCACCCATACAGCCATTCACAGATGCACTCTTGAACCCATACACCCAGTGAATCACCTACTCACACATCTATGCACAGAGTCACACCCCCCCACCCATCCACACAGACACTCAGGCACCCATACAGATACTCAGACAACCAATCAATAACCCATATAAACATTCATGTAGCTACTCACCAACCCATGCAGCCGCTTACACACCAACTGACAGTCTGATACAGACATTCACACAGTTTAGTCACTAACCCATGCATTCAGTAAGACATGTTTAATCACTCACTTATAAAGTCAGTCACGCACCTACTAAATCATCCATTGAGACACTTATATACCCACTCATTCTTCAATACACCTTGGCATATATATAAAACATATTTAAACTTTACAGAAACACACAGTCACTGGATGATGTCATCAGTGATGTAATTTGAGATGTCATCAGTGATGTCATCAGTGATGTCACTGACCATGTCATGAGTGATGTAATATGTGACGTCATCAGCAGTGCATTGCGGGGGCGCGAGTTATAGTTAGCTCAACTAACTATAACGGCCGAATTTCTCTGGTTTTGTACGAGTGACATGTCCAACAAACTATAACGTCCCTGAAACCTGTGGTTTTTTCAGTGAATATATATATATATATATATATATATATATATATATATATATATATATTACATAATGGCGGTCGCCAGTAGGTAATTATAGTTAGGAGCTTGTTTCTATTCAAAAAGCACTTTTTCTTTTGCCAATATCTTTGGCGGCGTTTGACGAATCTTCGCGAAATTTTCCAAACTAATGGTTCACTCAGGTCAGCTCCTGTCTTGAATGTTTCGGGGTGATTCATCAAGTGGGGGCCGAGAAAAAAGGGGGGGTCCCAACACGCATTTTCCCCATGTTAATTTCCATAGGAACTTTAGACATGGCTACAGCCCGAACTGCTGAACGGAATCAGACCAAATTTGGCAAAAAGGTAGCTCTTGGTTCAGAAAGCGACCTTTTTATTAAATGGTGTAAATCCGTTCAGTAGTTCCTGAGAAATTAAAAAAAAATTTTTTATATATCTGAGGGCCGAGGAGGGTTCGTGAACCCTCCCGAGCACGAGCTTTATTGTTATTGGCTGCCAACACTCCAAACCAAGAAGTTTTGGCAGCCATCTTGTGATTCGGTAAAACCAAGTCACAAGACAGTAAAAAAAGGGATAAAAAACAAAAAAAGGGGGCAGGGTAGAAACACCCTTACCCCCTATTCCTGCTCAGGGGGTCCCTTAAGTACCCCCAGGGCCAAAAATGTATTTTTTTTAATATTGTCTGCCGAATTGATTCTGGGTGCGGAAATCCAGCCAAATTTTTTTTAAAAACTAAGTGCGGGCTCCCATGCTTTGTTTTTTTGAGCCCCTGGGTGTGCCAGGTCCCAGGGGCAATGTTTCATTAATGTGCAGGGCCTCATGGGCCTCCCACAGCCCTGGGGACCGCCATCTCCCAGGGGCTTTAATAATTATGGGGTGGGCCTCGCAGGCCCCCCCAAGCCCCGGGGACCACTACCTCCCCGGGGCTTTCTTCATTATGAGGGGGGCATCGCAAGCCCCTGGGACCACCACCTCCACAGAGCTTTGTACTTGAAGGGAGGGGGGCTGCCCGGCCACCCTGCTGGAGCCCTCTATGACCCTGGGTACCGCCACCCCCCCAGGGCCGGCTTCTGCAATGTCCTGGGGTGCCCACCCCCGGGACATTGCCATTTGCTATGGCAGGGCGGAAGCACGGCTCCCGCCCTGCCATTGCAAACACTGCTTTGCTTCTTGGAAGAGAGAGCAGGAAACCTGCTCTCAATTCCAAGAAGCAAAGCAGAATTGCTTTTGGACAAGGGGAGCTGCATGTCAGCAGCTCCCCTTGTCCAAAAGCAATGCCGGCTCCCACAGGAGGAGGGGAGCCAGCTGTGACCCAGGGGGCAATGTGAGGGCCGGCCTCAGGGGATGGGATCCCCAGGGCCAGAAGTGGCCCGGGAAAATGAGGCAATGCCCCAGGGGATGGGTACCCCGGGGCCAATAAAGGCCCCACACAGTGGAATTGCTGAGAGGTGGTCCGAGGCCACGCCCCTTTTTATACCACTCTGCAAACGTGCCTCTTGGAGCACTGCTGGTGGGGCGAGGAGGTCCTCTTGTGTCCTAAGGAACTCAGGACTAAAGTGGACTTCATCCCCCAAGCAGCAGTGCGCCAGGAGGCAGGTTTGCAGAGTGGTGTAAAAAGGGGGCATGGCCTTGGATCACTCTCAGCAATCCAGCTGTGTGGGGCTTACTAGAGATAACAGGAGGGCTAGTTGGCCCCCAGGGACCCTCAGGAGGCAAGGGGACTTCATCCTCTAACCAAGAGCGCGCCAGGAGGCGCGTTTGCAGAGTGGTGGAGAAAGGGGGCATGGCCTGTGTCCACCTCTCAGCAATCCCACTGTGTGGGGCATTACTAGAGGTATCAGGTAGGCTAGCTGGCCCCTAAAGACCCCCAGCAGCGAAGGGGACTTTAATCCCCATCAAAGAGCGAGCCAGGGAGCGCGTTTGCAGACTGGTGGTCAAACGGGGCATGGCCTGCTATGAGTACTTACCAATGCTGCTGTGTGGGACTTACTGGAGGTAATAGGAGGGGTAGTTGGCCCCCACGGTTGTCCTGGGGGCCAACTACCCCTCCTGTTACCTCCAGTAAGTCCCACACAGTGGGATTGCTAAGAGGTCTTCGGAGGCCATGCCGTCCCTTTCTCCACCACTCTACAAATGCCCCTCCTGGCACACTACAGGTTGGGGGATGAAGTCCACTTTTCTCCTGAGGGACTTTGGGGGCCAAGAAGCCCTCCTGGTACCTCCTGTAAGTCCTACGAAGTAAAATTCCTGAGCACTGGTTGGAGGCCCAGCCCCCTTTCTCTACCACTCTGCAAACGCGACTACCAGTTGAAAAAGCATGTGCAATGTAATAGGTTTCGTATTTGCGAGAGTTAGAGCTATTGGCGTTGTAAATGTAAAAGTGTTTTATTAATGTGGGAGTGGATGTAGGTTGTGTGTAGTGGAATTATGTGGTACGTTGTGCAGTGAAATTATGTGGATAGAAAGTATGTGGTATTTAATGTATAGGAATTATGTAGAGTAGGATTATGTGTTATGGAGAGTAATTGTGTGGTATGATAGTCTGTGTTGTGGAGTGGTAACCTCAGGTTTAGTCTTCCTCATTTCCATAGAAGCTAAACTATAAACTCAATGAGACAAAAAAGAGAACAAGCCACTGAGGAGCACTTCTGGACCTAGTCAGAGGTATGAGCAGGGCCACTGGAATTATGCGACTGTTTGGCTACACTGACTTTTGCACAATTATACATTTTCCGCATTTGCCACATAATCCATCATCTGCTGCATAATCTGCAGATTTGAAGAAAAAAACCTTGTTTCTAGCTCAAACGGCTCAAAAGTTACCAAAAATGCAGCAACAAGTGTTACAGTTTGGTGGAAGGCCCTTTGCAAACCTAGAATGGTCACCTGTTACTTATTAAAACCCCTCTTGCTTCTTTCTGCACCTATCTTGCCTCTTTCTGCATTTCTGTTGCTTCATTGTGCACCTTTCTTTCTTTTTCTGCACTTCTTTTGCCTCGTTCTGCTCATCTCTTGCACTTTCTGCACCTCTTTTGCCTCTTTCTGCACCTCTGTTGCCTCTTTCTGCACCTCACTTGCTTCTTTCTCTACCCCTCTTGCCTCTTTCTGCACCCTTCTTCCCTCTTTCTGTACCTCTTTTGCCTCCTTCTGTACCCCTGTTCCCTCTTTCTGCACCTCTCCTGCCTGTTTCTGCACCTCTCTTGCCTCTTTCTGCACTTCTCTTGCCTCTTTCCGCACCTCTGTTGCTTCTTTCTGCACTTCTGTTGCCTCTTTTTCCTCACCCCTCTTGCCTCTTTCTGCACCTATGTTGCTTCTTTCTGCACTTCTATTGCTTCTTTCTGCACCTCTGTTGCTTCTTTCTGCACCCCTCTTGCCTCTTTATGCACCCTTCTTGCCTCTTTGTGCAACTCTCTTGCCTCTATTTACACCTCTCTTCCCTCTTTCTGTACCTTTCTTGCCTCTTTGTGCACCTCTGTTCCTTCTTTCTGCACTTCTCTTGCACATTTCTGCACCCCTCTTGCCTCTTTCTGCACCCCTCTTCCCACTTTCTTCACCTCTCCTGCCTCTGTCTGCACCCCTGTTCCCTCTTGCTGCACCTCTTTTGCCTGTTTCTGCAACTTTCTTGCCTCTTTCTGCAGTTCTCTTGCCTCCTTCTGCACCTCTTTTGCTTCTTTCTGTACTTCTTTTGCCTCTTTATGCACCTCTCTTACTTCTTTCTGCACCCCTGTTGTTTCTTTCTGCACTCGTCTTCCCTTTTTCTGCACCTCTCGTGCTTCTTTCTGCACCCTTCTTGCTTTTTTGCATCCCTCTTTCCTCTTTCTACAGTTCTCTTGTCATTTTCTGCACCTCTCTTGCCTCTTTCTGCACCTCACTTGCCTCTTTCTGCACTTCTCTTGCTTCTTTCTATACCTCTGTTGCCTCTTTCTGCACCTCTCTTGTGTCTTTCTGCACCTCTGTTGCCTCTTTCTGCACCTCACTTGCTTCTTTCTGCACCCCTCTTGCCTCTCTTTGTTTCCCTCTTTCCTCTTTCTGCACCTCTCTTGCCTCTTTCTGTACCCCTGTTCCCTCTTGTTGCACCTTTCCTGCCTCTTTCTGCACCTCACTTTCTGTACCTCTGTTGCTTCTTTCTGCACTTCTCTTGCCTCTTTCTGCACCCTTCGCGCCTCTTTCAGCACCTCTGTTGCTTCTTTCTGCACCTCTCTTCCTTCTTTCTGCACCCCTCCTGCCTCTTTCTGTACCCCTCTTGCCTCTTTGTGCACCTCTCCTACCTCTTTTTGCACCCCTCCTGACTCTTTTATCACCTCTGTTGGTTCTTTCTGCACTGCTCTTGCTTCTTTCTGCACCTCTTTTGCTAATTTCTGCATCCCTCTTGCCTCTTTCTGCACCCCTCTTCCCTATTTATCCACCTCTCTTGCTTCTTTCTGCACTTTTCTTGCTTCTTTCTGCACTGCTCTAGCTTCTTTCTGCACCTCTCTTGCAAATGTATGTTTCCCTCTTACCTCTATATGCACCCCTGTTCCCTCTTTTTGCACCTTTCTTGCCTGTTTCTGCATCTCTCTTGCCTCTTTCGGCACCTCTGTTGCTTCTTTCTGCACTTCTCTTGCCTCTTTCTGCACCCCTCTTGCCTCTTTCAGCACCTCTGTTACTTCTTTCTGCACTTCTCTTGCTTCTTTCTGCACCCCTCTTGCCTCTTTCTGTACCCCTTTTGCCTCTTTGTGCATCTCTCCTGCCTCTTTCTGTACCTCTCTTGCCTTTTGTCTGCAGTTCTGTTGACTCTTTCTGCACCTCTTTTGCTTCTTTCTGCACTTTTCTTGCCTCTTTCTGTACCCCTCTTGCCTCTTTCTTCACCTCTGTTGCAAATTTCTGCAACCCTCTTGCCTCTTTCTGTACCCCTCTTCCCTCTTTCTGCACCTCTCTTGCCTCTGACTGCGCACCTGTTGCCTCTTTCTTCACCCCTTTTGCCTGTTTCTTCAACTCTCTTTCCTTTCTGCAGTTCTCTTTCCTCCTTCTGCACCTCATTTGCCTCTTTCTGCACTTCTCTTGCTTCTTCCTGCACCCTTCTTCCATTTTTCTGCACATCTCTTGCCTTTCTGCACCACTCTTGCCTCTTTATGCACATCTCTTTTTTCTTTCTGCACTCCTCTTGCCTCTTTCTGCACCCCTCTTGCCTCTTTCTGCACCTCTTTTGCTTCTTTCTGCAATCCTCTCTCATCTTTCTGCACCCCTCTTACCTCTTTCTGCACCTCTGTTGCTTCTTTCTAGACTGCTCTTGCTTCTTTCTGCACCTCTCTTGCCTCTTTCTGCACCCCTCTTGCCTCTTTCTGCAATTTGCTTGCCTCTGTCTGCACCCCTGTTCCCTCTTTCTGCACCTCTTTGGTCTATTTCTGCAACTCTCTTGCCTCTTTGTGCAGTTCTCTTGCCTCCTTCTGCACCTCTGTTGCCTCTTTCTGCACCTCTCCTACCTCTTTCTGCACCCCTCTTGCCTCTTTCGGCACCTCTGTTGCTTCTTTCTGCACTTCTCTTGCCTCTTTCTGCACCCCTCTTGCCTCTTTCATCACCTCTGTTGCTTCTTTCTGCACTTCTCTGATCTTTCTGCACTTCTCTTGACTCTTTCTGTACCCCTTTTGCCTCTTTGTGCATCTCTCCTGCCTCTTTCTGCACCTCTCTTGCCTTTTTTCTGCAGTACTCTTTACTCTTTCTGCACCTCTTTTGCTTCTTTCTGCACTTTTCTTGCCTCTTTCTGTACCCCTCTTGCCTCTTTCTTCACCTCTGTTGCAAATTTCTGCATCCCTCTTGCCTATTTCTTTACCCCTCTTCCCTCTTTCTGCACCTCTCTTGCCTCTGACTGCAAACCTGTTGCTTCTTTCTTCACCCCTTTTGCCTGTTTCTGCAACTCTCTTTCCTTTCTGCAGTTCTCTTGCCTCCTTCTGCACCTCACTTGCATCTTTCTGCACTTCTCTTGCTTCTTTCTGCACCCTTCTTCCCTTTTTCTGCACATTTCTTGTCTTTCTGCACCACTCTTGCCTCTTTATGCACATCTCTTTTTTCTTTCTGCACTGCTCTTGACTCTTTCTGCACCACTCTTGCCTCTTTCTGCGCCTCTTTTGCTTCTTTCTGCACTTCTCTTTCATCTTTATGCACCCCTCTTACCTCTTTCTACACCTCTTTTGCTTCTTTCTGGACTGCTCTTGCTTCTTTCTGCACTTCTCTTGCCTCTTTCTGCACCCCTCTTCCCTCTTTCTGCAATTTGCTTGCCTCTGTCTGCACCCCTGTTCCCTCTTTCTGCACCTCTTTGGTCTATTTCTGCAACTCTCTTGCCTCTTTGTGCAGTTCTCTTGCCTCCTTCTGCACCTCTGTTGCCTCTTTCTGCACCTCTCCTACCTCTTTCTGCACCCCTCTTGCCTCTTTTTGCACCTCTGTTGGTTCTTTCTGCACCTCTATTGCTAATTTCTGCATCACTCTTGCCTCTTTCTGCACCCCTCTTCCCTATTTCTCCACCTCTCTTGCTTCTTTCAGCACTTTTCTTGCTTCTTTCTGCACTGCTCTTGCTTCTTCCTGCACCTCTCTTGCAAATTTCTGCACCCCTCTTGTCTCTTTCTGCACCTACTCTTCCCACTTTCTGCACCTCTCTTGCCTCTGTCTGCACCCCTGTTCCCTCTTTCTGCACCTCTTTTGCCTGTTTCTACAACTTTATTGCCTCTTTCTGCAGTTCTCTTGCCTCCGTCTGCACCTCTGTTGCTACTTTCTGTACTTCTTTTGCCTCTTTCTGCACCTCTCTTGCTTCTTTCTGCACCCCTGTTCCTTCTTTCTGCACCCTTCTTCTCTCTTTCTGCACCTCTCTTGCCTCTTTCTGCACCCCTGTTCCCTCTTTCTGCACCTCTCTTGTTTTTTTCTGCAATTCTCTTGCTCCTTTCTGTACTTCTCTCGCCTGTTTCTATATTCAAATGGGAAGTGCAAGCTGTCAAGTTTAAAGGTCTGCATGCTCTCGTGACTGAGGTATATGTCTACTTGCACATGTATTCTCACATGTGTTATGCATCTGAAGATGGTAGCTTAAAAAGCTGGTAGCTTCTCTTATAGGTGGTCAAATCTTGTTCGTTCTGCTCCTTCATTCGGTTTCACAGGCAGACATGTCGTATGTATATATGTGTTATAGAGCCCCTCAAATATACTATTGAATACCCATGTGCCCTGTATTGTAAGCAGAAAGAAATGCATACACCTTTTTTTACACAAATTTATAGAGTCTGCTGTTTAAAACACAGGTATTGAAGTGTTTGCATATTTTTTTTCATTTAACATGTCACTAGGTAAAAGCACAAACATGTATGCATACCTTCATAAACTTGGTCAGACTTACAACAGTGATATGCTTAGGATTTCTGTTTTATATTTTGTAGGCCTAACATTCTGAGCAGTCGATTGATAGTGAACCTTCAAGAGAAAAGTGAGGTTTAAGACATCTTCAGAGAAGGATTAGTGATTAGGGTACTTTGTATAAGTCTGTTGTAAGGTACAGTCAAAGTAGGCCTCTTTCTGCACCTCTGTTGGTTCTTTCTGAACATCTCTTGCTTCTTTCTTCACCTTTCTTCCTTTTTCTGGACTTCTGTTGCCTCTTTCTGCATTTCTTTTGCTTCTTTCTGCACCTTTCTTCCTCTTTCTGCGCCTTTCTTCCTCTTTCTGCACATGTCCTACCTATGTAGGCATAGTTTGAAATTAGCATTTAAAAAACCTTAGAAATTCACTGAGAAAACTATAGGTTTCAGGGACGTTATAGTTAGAAATTATCATTTAAAAAACCTTTGAAATTCACTGAAAAAACCATAGGTTTCAGGGACGTTATAGTTAGAAATTAGCATTTAAAAACCATAGAAATTCACTGAAAAAACCACAGGTTTCAGGGACGTTATAGTTAGTTGGACATGTCACTTGTACAAAACCAGAGAAATTCGGACGTTATAGTAGTTGAGCTAAGTATAACTCGCGCCCCCGCAATGCACTGCTGATGACATCACATATTACATCACTCATGACATGGTCAGTGACATCTCTGATGACATCACTGAGGACATCTCAAATGACATCACTGATGACATCATCCACGTGATAATCTGATGCACCTCCTCACACCCTAATGTAACCTTTGATACACCCACTCTGAAATACAGACAACCATTCTCGAAACCATAGACACACCAATACCAATTACTACATACCCAGTCACTGATTCCTAGGTCTACACACACATCTACTCACTCACCCATACAGTCACTCATACATGCAGTCACTCATCAATACAGACACTATCATATGCACTCATACACCCATACAGACACTCACACACCGCCACTCACCCATAGAGTTACTCACACAGCTAGTCAGTCATGCAAAGAATCAATCACACTCCCATTTACTCACCTATACAGTTATACACACACACCACCTCACTTATTCATACAGATATTAACACATACTTACACTCTTATACAGTCACTGACACAAGCACACACTCATCCACACAGCCACTCACACAATCACTCACTCTCACATATAGTCACTTATATACTCCAACACTCACATATACTGCCTTACACATATGCAGTTACTCACACACGTACCACTGAGACATCCATTCACTCACAGACACAGCCATATGCACACTCACTCACCCATACAGTACCTCACAGATGCACTCATGAACCTATACACCCAGGGATTCACCCACTCATACATCCATGCAGGGAGTCACACTCCCCTTCACCCACCCACCCAGACACTCAGGCACCTATACAGGTACTTAGACTACTAATCAATAAGTCATATAGACACTCATGTACCTACTCACCAACATATGCAGCCACTTACAGACCAACTGACAGACTGATACAAACATTCACACAGATTAGACATTCACCCATGCATTCTCTAAGACACGTTTAATTACTCACTTATACAGTCAGTCACGCACTCACTAAATCATCCATTGAGACACTCATACACCCACTCATTCTTCAATACACCATGGCGTGTATATATATGTAACATTTGTCAACTTTTTAGAAGCACACAGTCACTGGATGATGTCATCAGTGATGTCATCAATGATGTCATTTGAGATGTCATTAGTGGTGTCATCAGTGATGTCACTGACCATTTCATGAGTGATGCAATAGGTGATGTCATCAGCAGTGCATTGCAGGGGCGCGAGTTATACTTAGCTCAACTAACTATAACGGCCGAATTTCTCTGGTTTTGTATGAGTAAAATGTCCAACTAACTATAACGTCCCTGAAACCTGTTGTTTTTTAAGTGAATATATATATATATACATATATATATATATATTTTATTTTTTATTTTATTAACAGATATATATTTGTTTTTTTTAAGGAACATTAATGTGGAGTTACAATAATACATTTATGCTTCCCTATATATACTTACCTTACCTTCATGTTATACTGGTAGTCAACATTTTTGATCGAATTATTTTGGGAAGGTCAACTTTTTTGTGCTTGATATTCTGACATGCAAACCTTTTGGTACTTCAGTCCTTTTCCAGAAACCCACTTCATCGTAAATACCAACACGGAAAAGAACATTGTTACCTCCCAAGCAATAATATCCTGTAAGGAAGTTTATGAACTGCAATTTGACTCCATCGAATGTGCACTAATAGATTCTATCACCAGTACTCTAATCCTTGATCATATGCATCCTGACATATCACCGCCAGAAGATCCTTCAACGTTGCTTGTAGAAAGCAACAAATTTGCTCAAGACATCCCTACATTATGGAACCTGCCTGCAAACTGAGCAATTGCAACACTGTAGCAGATGATTCTGTCCTAACGTATGTTGAAAAAATCATAGATATTGTCAAAGTGGGCCACTGGTAGGGCAACCAATCCACTTCAGCTGCCAGAGTCCCAATCCTTTATTACTCTTGATCCCTGAGCTGCTGAACTCAGAATAGCGACTTCTCTCTTGGTGATGTTCCCATCAACTTCTTCATAAATTCTTGATTGAGCACTAAGCCCTTTCTAACAGATCTTTAAACCGCAAAAGGAGCCATCTAGTCCCTCCCCTGTGGTCTTCGGTTTCGACAAAGTTATCAGTGTCTTGCTATTCAATGGTGCTAGTGGTATTTCATAAACTCCAACAGGCAATCGTTATGTCATTTTGTAAAATGGTCTGGGATGCTTTTTACTACTAGTGCCGGCAATGTGCAAACCATCCGTACTGACCCTCCCAGTAAACGGCAACTCTTGGTTGTAGTAGTCAAGCTTGGAATAGAGGGATTTAAAATCATGATTTTGCAATCTCTGAAAACCCCAGGACATCTCTACTGAAGCACATTTGGCCCAATAAACGACAACCTCAGTCCACATGCCCTAAAGAACATGCACAGTCTCCCAATCAAAGAACAATCTTAAGTCCAGCCAATGCGGCTAGTTCACAATGCATTCAGAGCCACACTTACAGGATACCTCTTTGCGACATTACAGCAATAATAACTTACTGTGTGCTTGAGATCAGCAAGGCTTTGCTGATTAGTCTTCGAAACAAACAACTTAAAATGACTGCCATATGTACAGAGAGTCTCACTTGGAGGCACCATCCTTGCAAGCCTAAGGGCCTGATTACGATCTTGGCGGATGGGACCCTGCATCAGAAACATGATGGATATTGTGTCTGCCGGATTACAACTATCATGATATCCTATGGCGCTTGTATTATGGTGGACAGGAAATCCGTCATATTTGTGTTGGAGTATACCATCAACCATGATCATAATCAGGGCCTAAGACTTTAGAAAGATCCTCTAAAGTACTGAAAATGCCTGAAGACACACCTCTTCCTCGCAGGCTCAGAGAATACACATTACTGTCTAAAGTCTTCATCAACACCCATTTTAACTCTGTTCAGGTACATCGCAAGCGCAGCCTCTATGGAAAACCCTGCCGATGAGACACGTATTAACAGCATTATCGCCTGTAACTACTGATGCTGGGTCATCATCCAGGTGTCTACAGAACTAGGATTTTACATCCAAATGGGCCTCAGGAGGACCTCATGCAAAAGAAATGGATCTACTTATACCATCAGTCTTCACACAAATCACTCCAAGCCTGCCTTTACCTGTAAGCAGGGCTTCATAAAACAACAACTAAACACATAAATAAACATATGAATGAATAAATAAATAAATAAATAAATAAATAAATAAATAAATAAATAAATAAGTGAATAAATGAATAGATTCTAAAGCAAAATTCACTTGCCTGTCATTAAAAAAAAGTGTTTGGTTCAGCAGCTTTGCACTTATAACACCAAGGAAAGTTCAGAGGCAGTGCCATGGAATGCTTCAGACCAAGAGCTTGCATTAATCCCAATGTCAAAGGCACTCATTGTGAGCTAGAAGCAAATTTGAATTCCACCGGTAACCGTGGTTATTGGCCAAACATGGATTACAAGTCAGGAGTTAACACCTCACTTTTGAAGCTTTTTGCCCTATACATGTCACCACAAAAAACTAAATGAAATATGAAGGTAGAAAAAATAGCCAGCAATGCTGCACTATCGCCAAATGGGATGGAAAACAGTATTCCCAGAGTAGATCCCTCTTTCCCAGGGTATCACTGAGAATTGGTGACCTCTGCAATATAAGTAATTTCTTGTGAGGGAATACTGCAGTGGAATGAGGATCCAAGAGCCATGTTTACATTATGTAGATTCCCTGCCATTCACTCGATCCTTTGGCAGCAAACAGAGGTATTGGGTTTTAATTAGAGATGGGCGACCACAGAAGGCTTGAGGCTGCCTCGAGCAATATGGCTGCACTGGCTCAGCTCAAGGTCCTCATGGACCTCGAGCCAGAAACTAGACTAGCTTTGCTGTGGAGTCTATGCCCCCTCCCTCCAGCACTCCCTGAGGTCATTTTCCAAACCCCCTGTGGGTGCAGCAGTGGAGGGGATGGCAACTGGTGCACGATTTTGGCCTATTGATTACCTTCTCCAATGTGATGGCAGAGACTCTTTCCAAGAGGGAGGGGAAGATGTCAGCTGAAGTTTTGTTTTGCTTATTATTTGCTGCTTTACACTGGTTGTTGACAGGTCTCAAAGCATCTTAATGTGCACCTGGCAATAAAAAACAGCCTAAGAGTCACTAGTGTAGCAACTGACGAAAGCAACAACCATAGCTAAATAATAATAATAAATCTCCTTTCCTATTGTTACCAGCTTCAGCGCCTCGTCAGTGGTAGCATGTGCTATAGAAACACCACTACAATACAACTGAATGGCCACTTCACAGGCTGTAAAGGTAGGGACCCCCTGATTGTCCCCACTTGTGCAACAAGTAGCTCTCTGCTGAACCACAACTCTCTGTGGAGAGAACCATTCAACAACTCTGAGGATATATTTATTTCTGAGCTTTACTGACATGTGTTCTTTACTGCAGATAATAAGGACATTTTACTCTGAAGATAATAATTGGCCACCTGGTTAAAGGCCAAATACAAACTCTGTGATCAGGGTCGGACTTGGACAAAAAACAGGTCAGGGCAACAAAGTTAAAGTGACCCCTATTAGTGAACCACGTAGCTAAAACAGAGCCCTGCATTTGCAAGTCAAGACAGTTTTCAACTTGTAAAGACTCACCTATGAGTATTTTTGTAGGTATGGGACACTACATGCATTTGTGCTTGCTGCAGGCAATACTTGTGTTAATATCAGGGAAATCAACATTGAAAATCGGAACACTTGACCATAAAACAGGCCCACAAACTGCTAAAAAGAACTGCCCACACCCTGATCTGTCAGGTCAGCCCATTGGGCACCGCTAATTCCCTATAGGCCAGTCAGACCATTTCTGTAATTTTTCATTTAGTTACTTCGCGTGGATTCATGCAGAAATCTTATAGGTGAAAATAAATCATGCACCCTCTGTCAGAGATGTACTGTCAGTGTTCATTCCTTGGCAGTGAGCCCTGCTCCTTTACAGCACACCAAGCATTGCCTGTGTTTTTTGTGTTGAATAAACATTGCGCACCCATAGCCTGTGCCTATTACAGCCCATTTTCACACATCTGACGCACAGTCAATGGAAAGGAAATTTTGAGAGACAGTAGACTGGCTAAAAAATAAAATGCACACTTATTTCCCTCATAGCAAAAACCAGCTGGCAGGGTCCCTCTCACAGGGAATCATACTGTGAGACAAAATTGGCCCTGCACAGACCGAGCCAGCATCAGCAGCACTCAGAGATGGGGTTGATGGGAAGACAGGGGTTTGTATGTTCCCAGAGTGAGGCTAAAGGTTGGAAGAGCAAGGGTCACAGCCTCAATCTGGGGGCATACAAAAACAAACAAAGGAACAGATCAACCCTCTTGGACCTGGCATCCTTGGTGTGGTTTGCCCTGACTTTTTTGCCTTCTGACCCCCTGTTTTGCTGACTTCATTTTTGCTGACTTTAGTATTCTGGGCACTTTACCATTGTTAACCAGTGCTAAGGTGCATGTGCTCTTTCCCCAGAACATTGGAACATTGGCATATCCACAATTGGCATATTTAATTTACTTATAGGTCCATAGTAAAGTGCACCACATTGACCCAGAGCCTGTAAATTAAATGCTACTAGTGTGTCTGCAGCACTGATTGTGCCACCCACTGATGTAGCACTTTAAGCATGTCTCAGGCCTGCCATTGCAGAGCCTGTGCATGCTGTTTTATATGGTAATTTCAACCTGGCAAGTTAACCCTCTTGCCAGGCCCAAACCTTCATTTTTAATACATATAAGTCACCCCTATGGTAGGCCCTGGACAGACCCATGGGCAGGGTGTAGTGGGTTTAAAAAGTTGGACATGTACTTTCAAGTTTTACATGTCCAGGTGGTGAAAAACTCTATAAGTTAACCTTGGGATTACCCTATTGCATTTTATACATGTAATTTCCAATTGGGAAAAGATAGCTATTTTGAGTTGTTGTCTCTGGACTATTTGAAATCACAACTTATGGTAAAGTTGTATTTTAAGTTGTAAGTCTGAAAATACCACTTTTAGAAAGCATGGTACTGCCCGCGAGAGACATTACTTATACCCTTAACCAAAAAAAACAATGACCACCTAGTGTGTGTTACACCCTTTTCACCTGTCTCCAATCAGTCTAAGAAATGCATTCTCAAACACTCGCCAATGCTTAATGCCGGAGGCCTCAATCTTGAGCGTCCTTAGTTTGCTTTCCAGAAAAAAAGAAACATTAGAGACCATTTATTCAAAGCCATCTTTTCAGTAAAAAGACAACCGAGACTGTTACTGGCTTATGGGGGATGACCCCTCTGGTTGTACATTCCAAACGTGGCAATTGTGTTGTTTGCCAATTTACAATTGAAAGCAAAGATTTTATATGTGGTAATATTAATATTGGTTTAAATCAGTTTTCTAACTGCAATACCGCAAATGTTGTCTACACAATCTTTTGCCCCTGTAATAAAATCTACATTGGGCAAACGACACAGAAAATATGGATTCGTCTCTGCTGCACGGGACCCTTGGTCGACCACTTTACAGAAAACAGACATACGGAGGATGATATTCGATGACAAGTGGTTTACCTGGTCAAACCACCACCAAGACGTACTGACATTAGCTCCATATTCAACAAGGAGGAACTCAAATGGATACTTCGCACTAATAGTCTATACATTGGTTAGAACAAGCTGGAGGGCTAGACCTCCCAGGTTTGAATCCTCACTTGTACTCTGCCAAATTGTTATGAATTGTGAATTGCTCCTGTAACTTATTTTTATGCCCTAACTTTATGTATATGATAAGACACACCCATATATGTATTCTTTTGGTATAAAAAAATTCCTCACATGCTCACTGGTATTTCCCCTACGCATACACATATATGCCCTTTGCTATCTGAATTTGTCCTTTTCTATCATTTGTTAAGTTAATTTTGTAAGTTTACATTTTGTAGATAGATTTTATTTTACATCTTTATCACTGTTTATTTACGGTTTTGGCACTGCCTTGTCATACATGCCTATTCTTATATGGCTGGACTGCAGTCATTGGTAACTTACAGTTTTCATGCTGTTGTTTGCCTAATTTATGCCTATTCCAATATGCCTTCTAGACAGTAACAATTGGTTACTAATTGTTTTTATATTGTTGTACGCCTGATTTATGCCTGTTCCAATATGGCTGCCAAGATGTGCCTTTTATCCTGTCCTATTTTTCCTTTCAACTTTCTCACTAAATGTCCCAAGCACCCACTCTCATTCCCTGTCATCCCCAGCACCCGCGTCCAATTACACGTCATCACGTTTACGTGCACACTATTTCAGCGCTTCTTCCTCTATTGTGCCTACCTGGTGGCTACTGTTCGATCTTTGTATTCAGGGCACTATGTCTGTTGTTAATTGCTTTACTGCATATTGAACACCAATTTCCAGACATTTACCTTATCTTCTCCTGGTCAGGTAAATAAAGTGCATATTTGCCTTCCGCATGTCTGCTCCATGTTGGCATTTCACAGCAATAGCTACCCAGTTTTCAATTTCATTACCCTTATTAACTTCAGAACTTGGTCCAACTCCAAGTTCCTAGGGTCTGCTAGCTACTTCTCACAATTCTTCTAAATTGATATTCCGGACTTGATGCATGGTATATATTTGCTACCTCCCTTTAGGTCAGTTGGTTAGCTTTCCTTTGGGCTCCTAGTAGCAGTTCATTTGATTTTACATTGGCTAATTTGTACACCTTATATTGAACTTGTGGTTGGATTTCCTGCAAAGTCGTCATGTGGCATCCCCTTTCCCACCAAAGAATGGTTAGTTTACTTGACTATTAGCCCTTGGTCTGGCTGTCTCCCTTGCTACATTGTCTGCTCCACTGACTTCTAGTAAAATATTGACTCACAATAGGCACCTATTAGCATGCCTGCACATTGGCAGAACTCACTTGGACCTCTCGTGCATGCTTCATTATGCATGTCTCATCAGTTCAGATATTTCCGTATGTGTAAAACCTTTTTTTTGTCTCCTTTTTCTTTTGCTCCTTTTTTCTTCCAGCAGGCATTTTCCTCAGGGGTAAACAGTCATTACAACGCATTTAGTACAACGCTTGCTTTTACAACGCATGCATCAAAACGCAAGTACAATTACATCGTAATGCCATTACAACGCATGGCATTACAATGCATATGCCTTTACCACGAATATCTTTACAACGAATTTCGTTGTAAAGGCATGAATGGTAAAGGCAAATATGTTTTACATGCAAGTATAAGGTAAGTATAGGGTTTAGGGTGGGTTTGGGTTTTAGGGTGTATGGGTAACTTTAGGGTTCAGGGTGGGTATGGGTTTTGGGGTGCTGAGGGTAATTTTAGGGTTCAGGGTGGGTATGAGTTTTGGGGTTCTACGGGTAATTTTAGGGTTCAGGGTGGGTATGGGTTTTGGAGTGCCAAGGGTAATTTTAGGGTTCAGGATAGGTATGGGTTTTGGGGTGCCAAGGGTAATTTTAGGGTTCAGGGTGGGTATGGAGATGGGGGTGCCAAGGGTAATTTTAGGGTTCAGAGTGGGTTTGGGTTTTGGGGTGCCAAGGGTAATTTTAGGGTTCAGGTGGGTTTGGGTTTTGGGGTGCTAAGGGTAATTTTAGGGTTCAGGGTAGGTATGGGTTTTGGGGTGCTAAAGGTAATTTTAGGGTTCAGAGTGGGTATGGGTTTTGGCGTGTAGGGGTAATTTTAGGGTTCAGGGTAGGTTTTGGGGTGCCCAGGGTAATTTTTGGGTTCAGGGTAAGTATGGATTTTGGGGTGCTAAAGGTAATTTTAGGGTTCAGGGTGGATATGGGTTTTTGGGTGCCAAGGGTATTTTTAGGGTTCAGGATGGGTATGGGCTAAGTGGGGGTAAGGGTAAATCTGGGGTTTAGGGGGTATGCGTATGGGGTGGAAAGGGTATTTTTAGGGATTTAGGGGGTATGGGTATTGGGGTAGTAAAGGTAATTTTAGGGGGAATTTAAAAAAAATATATATATAGATATTCTCTGACTTATATTTTGAACTCCGCATTGTATTTTCACTTTTGCCACACCAGGCAGCACCCTCCTTCCTACTACAGTGGAGGCTCAGTCGCGCACTATGCGGTTAGTTCCTTATTTGTCCAGGTTGGGACAGTAGCTTAGTTTTAGTTAACTATGGCTCTGTCTGCCCATTGCTTTTATATTCATCGCATCAGCACTTTTACACTGTATATTAATGTTGCACCACCTTCACCTTTATCTATGCACATTCACATGGTTACTCCTTGCACTATGCTTGTTAATATCGGTAAGCATTAGCATGTAAATACACCACTAAGGGGTCGATTCCGATCCCGGTCGGAGGCGCACCTAATACCATTCGGCCGGGAAAAAAGCCAGGCGAATGCCTGTTTCCCGACCGATTCGCACATACGTCCGAACGAGCAAGTACGATGCGCACAACTGCCCAAATCCCGACCCAGTCGTACTCACCCAACACAGGTCCAGTTCTCCGACCGAGGCGGATCGGGAAACGCAGAATCGAGTCGCACGGAAGCCAAAATGCAGCCCCGTCCGGCCGGACAAGTACGATGCGCTTTCCGTACGCGCCGAACCCGTCGCTATGCACGGCACGTCAAAGCATCCGGGAGAGGCGCACATAAGATCCAATTCGCGCCACAAGACGATCCACGGCTACGAGACGAACACGCCAGCGACGAGGACGAGGCGAAGCAAAGAGAAAGACGAACGAGCCGAACCAACCATGAATCCCATCGTGCTGATCCTACCAATATTCTACATCTATTACCGGAACAGGCACGGACGCGTACGGCGCAGAAGGTAAGTCAGACACCAACCACAAAAACAAACTACACGTACCCGACATATCACACACACACAGAGGGATGCAGAAATTACTTACAACAGCAACAGCAGCACCATAGGGGCGGGATGGCTATCACCAATGCCACATATACACATAGGGGCCTGGATGCCAACAACTAACACCACCACTACCCAGGGGGTGCTAGATGCCTGTCACTACTACCACCTCTACCCATGGGTGCCAGATGCCTACCACTACTACCACCTCTACGAATGGGAGGCAGGATGCCTACCACTACTACCACCTCTACCCATGGGGGGCTGGATGCCTACCACTACTACCACCTCTACCCATGGGGGCTGGATGCCTACCACTACTACCACCTCTACCCATGGGGGGCTGGATGCCTACCACTACTACCACCTCTACCCATGGGGGGCAGGATGCCTACCACCACTACCACCCCTACTCAGGGGGTGCTAGATGCCTACCACTACTACCACCTCTACCCATGGGTGCCAGATGCCTACCACCACTACCACCTCTACCCATGGGGGGCAGGATGCCTGTCACTACTACCACCTCCACCCATGGGGGGCTGGATGCCTACCACCACTACCACCTCTACTCAGGGGGTGCTAGGATGCCTACCACTACTACCACCTCTACCCATGGGTGCCAGATGCCTACCACTACTACCACCTCTACCCATGGGGGGCAGGATGCCTGTCACTACTACCACCTCCACCCATGGGGGGCTGGATGCCTACCACTACTACCACCTCTACCCATGGGGGGCAGGATGCCTGTCACTACTACCACCTCTACCCATGGGGGCAGGATGCCTGTCACTACTACCACCTCTACCCATGGGGGCTGGATGCCTACCACTACTACCACCTCTACCCATGGGGGCAGGATGCCTACCACTACTACCACCCCTACCCATGTGGGGCTGGATGCCTACCACCACTACCACCCCTACTCAGGGGTGCTAGATGCCTACCACCACTACCACCTCTACCCATGGGGGCAGGATGCCTGTCACTACTACCACATCCACCCATGGGGGGCTGGATGCCTACCACTACTACCACCCCTACCCATGGGGGGCTGGATGCCTACCACTACTACCACCTCCACCCATGGGGGCTGGATGCCTACCACTACTACCACCCCTACCCATGGGGGCTGGATGCCTACCACCACTACCACCCCTACTCAGGGGTGCTAGATGCCTACCACTACTACCACCTCCACCCATGGGGGCTGGATGCCTACCACTACTACCACCCCTACCCATGGGGGCTGGATGCCTACCACCACTACCACCCCTACTCAGGGGGTGCTAGATGCCTACCACTACTACCACCTCTACCCATGGGTGCCAGATGCCTACCACCACTACCACCTCTACCCATGGGGGCAGGATGCCTGTCACTACTACCACCTCCACCCATGGGGGCTGGATGCCTACCACTACTACCACCTCTACCCATGGGGGCAGGATGCCTGTCACTACTACCACCTCTACCCATGGGGGGCTGGATGCCTACCACTACTACCACCTCTACCCATGGGGGCAGGATGCCTACCACTACTACCACCCCTACCCATGTGGGGCTGGATGCCTACCACCACTACCACCCCTACTCAGGGGTGCTAGATGCCTACCACTACTACCACCTCTACCCATGGGGGCAGGATGCCTGTCACTACTACCACCTCTACCCATGGGGGCTGGATGCCTACCACTACTACCACCTCTACCCATGGGGGGCTGGATGCCTACCACCACTACCACCCCTACTCAGGGGGTGCCAGATGCCTACCACTACTACCACCTCTACCCATGGGGGCAGGATGCCTACCACTACTACCACCCCTACTCAGGGGTGCCAGATGCCTACCACTACTACCACCTCTACCCATGGGGGGCAGGATGCCTACCACCAACAACACCCCCACTCACAGGATGGCTAATGCATGACACAACAAGCACACACCAACATAAGGAATGCAACAAAAAAACATCCCCCCCAACACCATGACAAGCGTGTGTAGACTGTGTGAAATGCCTACAACACTGAACATGACTTTGAACATACAATGTGACCCCCTATCACATGTGTCACACATAAATGTGTGTGGCCCCCATAATGCAAGCAGACCATGACCACTGTGGCAATGGGGTCCAACCCCCATCATCACAGTGACCAAAAGGTAAGTGTGGGGTCCATAGCTGAAGCACATTTTGCACATTGTGGCAATGGGGTCTAAACCCCCATCATCACAGTGACCAAAAGGTGAGTGTGGGGTCCATAGCTGAAGCACATTTTGAACATTGTGGCAATGGGGACTAAACCCCCATCATCACAGTGACCATAAGGTGAGTGTGGGGTCCATTGCTGAAGCACATTTTGAACATTGTGGCAATGGGGTCTAAACCCCCATCATCACAGTGACCAAAAGGTAAGTGTGGGGTCCATAGCTGAAGCACATTTTGAACATTGTGGCAATGGGGTCTAAACCCCCATCATCACAGTGACCATAAGGTGAGTGTGGGGTCCATTGCTGAAGCACATTTTGAACATTGTGGCAATGGGGTCCAACCCCCATCATCACAGTGACCAAAATGTAAGTGTTGACATTGAAAAGGCTGCAACTGCCAAACTGCATGGATGATTCCTGGTCACAGAACAACAAACACATCAGTGGCAAAGTAGTGCTTGTGTCCCATAGCAACATAGATTGGGGGAGGCAAACAGTGCAGTGCAAATAAGACATACCTTTGGCCATGTGCAGACAAACATCACCCATGGGGGCTGACACTGTCAACATCCATCAATGACACAATGACAGAAGTGACCATCATAATGCAGACCCACATATTTGCACCAATGGGCACACAAATGTAGATACCCTGTGGAGACTGTAGATGTGAGGTGAACAAATAACATACCATGGCAGCAATGGGACACACAAACAATGATCATTGTGCTGACTGATGACCTAGGAGTCCCAGGGACAGCAGGGGAAACACACCAAACAACATACAGCCAATAGCACACTAAAGATATGCCAATGCAGTGGTGCAGATGCACAAACAGGCAGACCCACACTGCACATCACACACAACAGGTGAGGGGGTGCCAGTGTCCCCAGGCAACCACACAACACATGATGAGGCCTGAATACCAATTACACAGATGCACATACAGTGCCACACAAAAGTAACTCATGGATCCAAATCCCCTATGTGGGCAATCAGGCATTGTTAGATGAGAGGGAGCACAAATTACACATGTCACACAAGCTTGTAGGAACAGCAACTAACACAGCAAGAGACAGACCCACCACAGCACTACCCCCAGGGACCCCATATTGTGCTGACACTAGCCTGCATGATAATCCCACTGTGATGACAATGTCAGATGTCGTTCACACTGTGAACCCCAGCCATGTCTCCTGAGCAACTAACTACCATCACACCTACACAAGCTCCAATCAATCAGCACGGCCTGCCAGCCAAGGCCAATATGGAGGTAGGGGTCTGGCCGTGCAACAACTCACTTTTGCACACACTCAACACCACACACCCTGATCTCCACCTATGTGCAGCAGTGAAGCTCACATGGACTGGTGACATTGCACATGCACACATGACAATACCAGGGGTGGTGGTGGGAACCAAGGTGCAGAAACCCATCACACATGGCCAGTCAACAAGACTTGTCAATGTCTGACACACAGCACAGTATGCTGTACATGGGCATGATGTGAAATCCACCACAATCAATGGGATCCTGGCCATAGTCACACACCAATGAAGAAGCCAAGGTGACACACGAAGAACACACGTACACAACTACCAACATTGCAGCTCTGACCCTGAGGAGTGGCAGCAGTCACACACACAACGTGTCACAATCACTGTAAGCTAACACAAACTGTAAATCACATTACTCGTGTAAACAACAAGTGCCAAGGGGAATCCTGAATGTGTCCCATCTGCGTTTGCCCACATCCCCAGCACTGACAACAAAGACAACCTGGGATGACAACCTCATGAACATTAGTTTGCCATGCACCCACATCACAGAGAAACCAGGTCCAAGATGCTGGATGAACACAGAACAACTCAGCAAGCATCACATACAGGAACATCCCTAGGGACACAGCCTGTGTAGGAAAAGGGAAGGGAACACGCACAGACATGCTTACACAACACAGGCCCACGCAATGTCACCAGATTACACACTGCCATGAGGGCACACCACTCCTGTGGAAGGTCCGCTGTGCCAAACCTTGTCTGTGCACGACCCAAACATGTCAGCAGAACACTCCGTCAGTGAGTCAACAACCACAACACACAGAAGGCTCTGCTCACATCAGCCTGGGTACGGGGGTGTCACGTCAGTCATCTGCACACACACCAAACACATGTCAAGCAAGTTGCACTGTATACACAGATGAGTCCTTCGACATTGATGTGCAAAACTGCATGTCCAGTGGAGCTGGGCACACAGTCAGGGAAATCGGAACATTGAACAGTGGTAAGCCCACCAGATGTGCATCAGTGTAAGACAAAGATGTTCATTTACAAATGCAAAAAGGACATCCCTGTGTCAAATGCTGAACATTACACCCTCAGACTGTAGCAAAGGATGCCATAGATCCAGAATACAACAGGACACATATCCCATGGACCACATGGAGTCCATCACTGCAACACTTCATCGTCCTGATGTTAACACTATTACAACTGCAAATGCAGGATGCTACTCATCCACATCATGTACATCAAAAGAAAACCCAAAAGTAAACAAAAAGAGGCTTTATTCAGCAAATGTCAGGGTAAAAACGGAAGTCCAAAAGAAACTAAGGCCAATGGCCAGTCCAAAATCACAGTACCAACGGGGTGAGAAGTGACAACTGGTCACACATTGCTTGCCTGCACTGGTACGGTTGGGGGACATCACCCTTGGAGGGGCATACAAGGGGCAGGCCAGGCACCGCAGGGACAGGATCAGGGGATGGCAGAGTGAGGCAGTGAAGGGGTGGTGGGTGCAGGAGTGTCACCGGCAACTGCAGTGGAGGTGTCTGACTCAGGGGGGCCGGCACCACCGTGGTACACAAGTCAGTTGGTGTGGGTGCCGCAACCACTGCAGTGGGCTGGACTGATGTAGTGGACTGGGTACCCACTGCAGTGCCCGAGTCAGACGTGGTGGTTGTGGACTCCACTGCAGTGCATGACTCCAAGGGAGTGGAAGGGTGGGCAGATGAGGTGGGCAGGACAGAGGGGGGACCCGGTCCCCACAACAGTGCCACTAACAGGCAGAGCGTCTGGGTTGGGGGTGGAAGAGCAAGTGGCAGGGGGGAGGGCCTAAGCAGTCTGGGGATGCGGTATCGGTGTGTGGGGGAACCTGGGGCAGGGTGTGGCGGGGGAACCTGTGCAGTGGTGGCCTGGGGGATGGAGGAGAGAGACTGGGCGCTGGAGCTGCGTGGTGGTGGTGGTGGGGTCTTGCTCTTCCTGCTCCGGGGGACTTCCGAATGGGCTCCTGTGTCTGCCTGCGCCTGGGGGAGGGTGTCCGGGGGCGAGGGGCACTCCTCTCTGTGTGGGTGGACTTCCTCTTCCCCTGGTGTGCTGGGTCAGCAGGAATGGTGGGGAAGAGGCCGAGGTCACACAGGAAGACCTGCTGTGTATGTGGGGTAGCAGGCGAGGCAAGGGAAGGGTTCTTGGAGGGAGAGGATTTGGAGGACTGCGGAGTGAATGTGGATGCCTGTGTGTGTGTGTGTTCCCCATCCCCTGTGTCTGTGGTATCAGTCCCCTGAGGATGCTTGTGTGCACGTCTTGCCTTACTCTTGGGTGTGTCTGTGCTGCTCGTGTCTGTGTGTTTGGATGACTGTGCAGGTGTGCATGTGCTTTGGACAGGTAGGGGGCAGGAAGTGTGGATGGGGCAGAGGTGGGAGGGGTGAGGGACTGTTGGAGGAGGGACACTGCTGCCGTCAGGGAGGAGTCCATGGACCTATTGCTCCTCTGTAGGGCAGACATACCCGTCGAGATGCCCTCCATGAACGACACCAGCTGTGTCAACAGAGTGGTGTGTGCATGGAGGACACTCAGCATTGCTGTCTGCCCTACATGGAGCTGCCGAAGGAGGTACACAGACTCCTCACTCAGGGCAGCAGGGGACACAGGGGCAGGGGCTGCGGTGCCTGGCACGAAGGAGACATGCTCCCGAGCACGGGAGCCTCCACGGACCTCAGGAATGGGAGCCGATGGGAGGGCGGTGGTGGTGGTGGTGGTGGCGGGGCCAGACAGACTAGCTGGCCTTTGGTGGCTGCCGAGACCCGCCTCCACAAGGGAGTCATCCTCCGAGCTGCTGTGGTCCCCAGCTGAGGTGGATGGTGCTGAGGACTCCTCGGTGTGGCTCCCCTCGCCCTCCGTGCCACTGGGTCCCTCTGACCACTCGTCCGATGCTGACCCAGTCTGGCTCCGCTGCTCCTCCTGGTCCGTGGAGCTGTCCCCTCCTGTGGCCGTGGATGTATCTGCAAACAATTAGGGAAACAGACAAACATCAGTCACCTGCACTGACCGCACACACCACAGTAAGTACAGCACATTACAGAGCAAGCCCTGGCATCCTTAGTTGAACATTGCCTAAAGTCCTCACACAGATTCGGGAAGCCAATTGTCAGTCTGATGGTCAACCATGGGACTCACACCCCTCCTGCCCTTGCACCCATCTGTCTGGTGCCTGTCTGATGGTAAGACCCCAGTGTGGACACATGCACCACCTACACAGTTGTTGGACATTGCAGGGAACACGGTGAAGCATGTGAACATGCACACATCACATCTCTTGCCACTGAGTCAGTGCAGGTGTCCGGATAAAGGGATGGCCAGATTCTAATTAGAAATGCATGTGATGCATACCAGCACCAGACACCATGATGCACCCATGTCCGGATAGTCAATGCCACAATGGGGTGCATGTTGCACATGTCACTCCCCTGCAGGATCAGTCCCAGGAAGTTGAATGCCATGACACAGGAATGCGTGCAAAGTCATACATTACTGTCTCAAGTCACATGGCCATGGCAGCCAGCCAACAACAGTCTGCACTGTGTCACAATCCGAGGGCATGGGGAATGCAAGTTATGTGACTGACAAGTGCACATGTCCATCCCCCAAAAACCACATCATCTGTACTACTATTTGTCCACGTCATACCAACTGGACATATGGGGGACATGAAACACAACTCTCTGAACATGAGCACCTCACAGTGTGCTGTGAATGAAAATACAGCTGCCTGAAAGTCACAGTCGCAAACACCTGTGTGCACAGTCAAGTGATCAGACACCTATAAGTCACAGAAGTATCGTCTATCATGGTCACATCTCAGATGGCATGCTGAGCCCCAAACGATGAACATACCAGTAGTCCTGACAACGAAGACACAGCACAATGAGACAGAGGCAGACACCTGAGGGTACATTTCACTGATCACAACATGCCAGATGATACACGGGAGTGGGAGTACAGAGTGTATTGTATGCACTGGAGTAGGCATGACTGTCCAGCTCCACCTGTAAGAGGGATGAGTCCTGGACAGTAGGCAGGTGGCTAAGCATGTGTGACACACTGGATACACATACTCCTGAGGCCCAAATATTGTTCCCACCAGCAGCATGGGTGTGTGCCACATTCCCCAGGGACATGTGGTGAGTCAGAGCAGCAAGCGGACCACATATCAAAGTTACACGCAGATCACATGTCAGAACTTAGGCATTGTGTAAGCAATTGACCCACCCATGAATCGCACAACATAGTCACGGGAACAAATGCTGTCCCCCACCTTGAGCAAAGCAAAATGCAATGACACAGTCCCCAAATGACACAATTTCCTGACTATAAGGGCCACACATATGCGTATCAGAGGAGAAGTGGGCATGTAACAAATGAGGGACATGGGTCCTGGACCACATGACTGATGTACTGTGGAAGTTTACTCAGGCCAGAGGAGGGCACATAGCATGTCAGACAAAGTGCACAGTGCAGTCATGGACTCACCCCCTCCTTGCTGCTGTCTGTCCTTCAGCTGCCCATCCAGGTCAGGGAAGACCACCGCCAGGATCCGGAGCATGTGGGGGTCAGGGTCCGGTGTCCGCCCCTCCTGCGAGGAGGCGACAGCTTCAGCTGGACCCTTGCGATCCTCCGGGTCCAGCCACGAAGGTCCTGCCACCTCTTTTGGCAGTTGCGGATCCTGCACCTGTAGACCCCCACGGATCTTACTTTCCGGGCGATGGTCAGCCAGATGTCCTGCTTCTGGTGGGCATCAACCTGTGAGGATGACAAAGTGAAAAGGCCATTACTACACATGCAACATATACGTGCATCACACAGTTGGATATACATGTCTCAATTACAGGGGCATATGATGTACACAGGCAGTGCAACAATGGCTATGAACAGTTTGCCAGCAGTCACTACATGGTATCATTGCATGGGAAGTAAACCTAGTTGGAATGCACTGTTACTGCACTGTACCAGTTCAGTGCATGTAACTACACACTTTGGGGTGTGACAACTACTCAGTGGGCATGCTAGCCAGTGGTGTGCACAGTGAAAGTCCTGCTAGTCAGACAACATGCACAATTAGTGATGCAGTGGACAGCACACTCACCTGCTCCCCTGGTTTCCCATACAGCTTGCTGTACTGTGGAAGGAGGCTGTCCAGCAGGGCCTGGTTCTCCTCAAGGCTGAAGGCTGGGGCTCTCTCCACAGTACGTGCCATTGCAGGAGCCAGAGGATGCATAAACAGCAGCAGTGTTGGTGGCAGATGTCGTCCTGGAGCATGTAGTGCAGGCAAGTGAGCTCTCAGGGGAACAGCCAGCATTATATGTGTGCTGCAGAGGCAGATACTGTCCCATGTGTCCAAAGTGATAGGTCCAAGTCGTTTGCATCTTCTAAATCTGACCAATCCATGGTATAGCAGCACTAATACACGCCCACAGCATCCTTCAAATCTTCAACTTCATGACACCCATGATTTTGCAACATTGTTGTGGCTGGCCAACTGAATTCACTGCATCAGACTCGTTGGAGCTTCGAAAACGCGTCCGTTGCCATGCCAGGCCCCAGCCAATGTGTGCGCACCGATCGGTCCATTGCTGTACAACGCGTACCCGCGATACAACGCGTACCCGCTCACATTGAATGCAATGGGCCGGCCGGGCACACCGATCGGTCCATTGCTGTTCAACGCGTATTGCGGATACAACGCGTACCCGCTCACATTGAATGCAATGGGCCGGCCGGGCACACCGATCGGTCCATTGCAGTTCAACGCGTATTGCGGATACAACGCGTACCCGCTCACATTGAATGCAATGGGCCGGCCGGGCACACCGATCGGTCCATTGCTCTACAACGCGTACCCGGGATACAACGCGTACCCGCTCACATTGAATGCTATGGCCAATGTGTGCGCACCGATCGGTCCATTGCTGTACAACGTGTCCCTGTACATGTCACTGGCTGGCCTGTCACAGGTGAACATATGCCAGCCACATATACTTCCCAGGGAGTGAGGGGCACACCTACAACACCACAGCCTGTCCACACTGTATCCTAAGGCATGTAAGGCTGCATTACATGTTCCGTGTATGGGGGTCAACATGTTGTTTTTTGGGTGGCACTTGGGGGCAGCCACTCCCAGGCTGTGCACGTGTTCATGGGGACAGAATCCTTGGTGTGTTGTGCACATGAACACTGGGGTGTGCAACTGTTCATTTCAGGGCATGTGGCATGGTCACATTTCACGGTTGTGTATGTGTATGTCATGTCACATACCCCCTGAGTCCCATGTGGGACGGTATGTACGTCCCAGGGTGACCCATTGCCACAATTGTGATGGCCCTCCACAGTCTGTGTGCATGTCGTGTTTACAATGTCTCTGATTCCATGTGCACAATGGGAGACAGTCTCCACATCCACGTTGTTTGTGCATGGACTTTGATGTTGTGCGTGTGTGTGTCACAGACGTCCATGTCTGTCCTGCCGAGGCAACAGGGACCACTACCTGTGGGGGTCATGGTTGTTTAGCTGTGGTGTATTCATGATGCACCATGTCATGCCAGTGTCCATGTGTCAATACAGGGTCCCTGGGAATCTACCTGTCGATGAGCTGTGATGCCTGGGGCACATCTGTCCTCACATGTCACTGTGGTGTGTGTTTGGAACGTGACAGCAGTACATGGGTACTGTGACACAGCCTAATGATATCCCATAGCACAACCTGGGACTTGTTGAGGACACATGTTGAACTGTGATGTTAGATGTTAGCCATGTAGGTGCCATACATGTCCTTACGGAACGGCACACGCATCATGTACTTGTGTCTCGTAATGATGTATCATGTGATATTGAGTCTGGTCTATGCCACATATGTGGGGTGACTGACAATCTTTCTTTCCTCACCTATGCACTGCAGGGCACCAGCTGTCCATCGGCCATTCCCTGACCTTGCAATGGTGGTTGAACGGGACTGCATCCGACGGTACCGCTTCACCAGGCCACTGATTGAGGAATTGACGGTGCGGTTGGCCCCACATTTGCAACCTGGCCGGACATACCCTACAGCGCTGACCCCCAAGGTGAAGGTGATGGCAGCCCTACACTTCTTTGCCACCGGTACCTTTCAACACACTGTGGCGTCTGCTGGTGGGATGTCACAGACCATGTTCAGCCGTGTGCTCCGCGACGTTTTGGAGGCTATGTTGAGGTACCTGAACCAGTACATCTATTTCCCTAGACTTCAACAACTCACTGACGTGAAGAGTGACTTCTATGCCCTGGGGAGAATGCCGCATGTCATTGGCTCCATTGATGGGACACATGTGGCTTTGGTACCACCACAGGCCCAAGAGCAGGCATACAGGAACCGCAAACACTACCATTCGGTCAATGCACTGGTGGTATGTCTTGCAGATATGAGCATCACACACGTCTGTGCCCGTTTCCCCGGTTCTGCACACGATGCCTACGTGATGAGGAGTAGTCGCATCCCGAGGATGATGTCACAGATGCGGAACCAGCGTGCCTGGCTTGTTGGTGTGTACTGACTTTGTAGCATTGTGTGTGTTCTGCAATGTAGTGTTCCACCCTCTTTTCCAACTCAGCTAATGTGCAATTGTCTGTATGTAGGTGACTCCGGATACCCCAACATGCCGTGGTTGCTGACGCCCCTCAGGAACCCTGTGACACCAGCCCAGATGCGCTACAATGAGGCACATGGTCGGACCAGGAGAGTGATTGAGCGGACATTTGGTCTCCTGAAGAGCCGCTTCCGCTGCCTAGATAAGACAGGAGGGGCCCTCCCATATGCCCCAGCAAAGGTGTGCAAGATTGTCATCGTCTGCTGCATGCTACACAACCTGGCAGTGCGGAAGGAGTTGCCTCTCATCCTGGATGACGATGACCAACATCCGCCACCTGTGGAGGATCCTGGGCTGGACCACGATGCCAGTGGTGATGATGATGATGAGGGTGATGTCCGCACACAGCTCATCACCAACTTCTTCAGCTGAATGTGAGTATCCAGGGATGTTATGTCAATGATGTGAGTTTGCATGATATGTGTTGGTGGTGCTCTGGTGCTGTTTGAGTGTGTCCATGTGCTACTTGACTGGATGCGTGCAGCAATGTGTCCTTACAGGTAGTCTGTACTCCACAACAGTGTTGACATGCTAACTTGGTCCTGGGTGGGTATCTTGTGACATGTATTGGGCATGAGTATTGCAGTTCTGTCCTGTTCTTCAGTGCTTTTGACTGTGTGTCATTTCTGTCCTTCACAGGGTACTTTCAGAGTTGTTTGGTCAACTGTGATCCCCCGACACCGTGAATCAACTTCCAGGGTGGTAGCTGTCGTTTCCCTACAGGTGATGTGCGCCACACCCATGGACTTCCTTTCTTCTACACTTGTTGACTGTGTGCCCACTGCCAGGTGGGATTACCTTACATCTGTAGTGGTTACAACATGTTGCAAATGTGTAATAAACCTGTGCTTCACTTTGTGATGTGCGTTGTCTGTGGTCACACATCTGACTGACATTTGCTTCCTGCACCAGTGGGCTAGTTAACACAGACTGTGAATAGGTGTTGTGTCTGTGCATTGCACCGTATTTCCTGGCAACATCAGTGTAGGCGATGAGTCAGATGGCCCTGGTGTGTATGTGTTGTGTAGCCCTGGTGGTGTGTCTCCCTCATATGTGTCACGTCGCCATGACTCACATGCCGGTGTTGTACTTGCTGTAGCAGTTAGCATGCACAGTGTCATTTCACAGATCATCATCTCCACTTCAGAAACAACGTTGTAATCACAACAGAGGCAAGTATGGTGTATTAGTGAGTTTATTGACATACATGTGTGAGTATAGTGCACAGGATGGTGGGTGCTGTACATTGTGATTGTAATCCAAAGTTCCTAGATGATTTGGAAGTCCTGATAGCAGAAATGTCCTGAGTAAAGTCCACAGTCATCTGATACATTGGTCCAACTTGAGCTCCCCATGTCATGTGGGAGAGTTGTGTTGCATTCGACAGGGTGAAGAGTTTGCGCACAAAGGTGATTTTCCGGAACAGGTGTTGGCTTCCTGGGGGTTGTGCATGGCCATCAGCCTCTCAGTTGTCCTTCCTCGGACGACCCCTCTTCTTTGGGGGGACCCTCAAGTGCAGGCTGCTGCGGTGCAGGGGACTCTCCGCCAGAGTCATCCTCCCTCCCTGTGGCAGTTGCAGTTGTTGCAGCACCAGATGTTGTGGGCACACAGGGAGGTGTTGACATGTTGGTGCACATCTGGCGGAGGCATTGTAATATGTCCCTATGCACCGCCGTCTGTTCTTGCAATGTGTCCCACTTGGACTCCATGCGGGACATGTGTAAGTCCAAGCGGGCATGATGGGCAGCCTGCTGCTGTTGAATGTCCCTGAGGATCCCCACTACCTGGCTGAACTCTCCGGTGCTAGTCTGGTACGCATCAGCTATGCGTACCAGTTGTGGGTCATCATGCAGTCCAGACCCCTCTGCAAGCAGCGACCTATGTCTACCACCCCTCCCACCACCCCTGGCGACACGTGAAGGACCTGCGTTGGCACGCACAGGTGACCCTGGGCCCCCTTGGGGGTTGTTGCTGGTGTTGGTGTCCGTAGCTCCACGTTGGGCCGGGGTCCGTGTGCTGTTGGTGGTGGTGGTCCTTGGTCTGTCCGTGTCGGCAGGGGTGGTCTGTGTGTTGGCAGTTGTTGGAGGGGTGGGTGCAGGGGGTGCAGCTGGTGGTCCTGCTGGTGCTGCATGATGACTCACTGCGGAGGTGCCAGGTAGGTCTTCGTCATCCGAGGTGGGCAGAGGCTGTTCCACACCAGTGAGCTCAGTGTCCCCCGGAGCCTGTGACAGGGACTCCTCAGCGTCTGCTGCTGTGTCCCCATCATCACCTGTATTTGGAAGAGACACACAATGTATGTAATGTTTCTACAGGCATCAATGGTTCAAACACCTGACAGTTGTGACTGTACCTCTGGATGCGGGCCTGTACATTGCATTGTCCTAAGTTGTCACAGTCAGCTGTTGATATTGGTGTAGCGCATTGTCCTGGCAACATGAAGCATTTCAATGTGAATGTTGAGGTGTGTGCATAGCCAGCATTGGTGGTATTTGGTTGACATCCGGACATCCTTCTCCCTCCAGCCCAGTTATCCCACCATGAAGCATGCCACCCTTGCAGTGGGTGCAGGTTGACTCTCAGGATGTCAGTCAGTGGTGTCCTGCTGTTGGTTGGTGGCCAGTTCCCAGCATGGCCTTGTGGTCCCCACAACAGAGCAGCAGTGTCAGACATCTTTGATGGGGCTTTCCACTCTCTGTGAGGTGTGCATGCTTCAGTGTGAGCTTGCTGGGCCATGTGGGGGGGATGTTGAGCTGTGACTACCACTCCCATCATGCTATTGCCTCCACCCCCTTCCCAGCATGCCCATACTTCCTTCCTTTTGAGTGTACTTCACTGTGTGTGGGTGTGACAGCAATGGCAAGATGGCTGACAGTGGTGTCCTGCTGTTGGTTGGTGGCCAGTTCCCAGCATGGCCTTGTGCTCCCCACAACAGAGCAGCAGTGTCAGACATCTTTGATGGGGCTTTCCACTCTCTGTGAGGTGTGCATGCTTCAGTGTGAGCTTGCTGGGCCATGTGGGGGGGATGTTGAGCTGTGACTACCACTCCCATCATGCTATTGCCTCCACCCCCTTCCCAGCATGCCCATACTTCCTTCCTTTTGAGTGTACTTCACTGTGTGTGGGTGTGACAGCAATGGCAAGATGGCTGACAGTGGTGTCCTGCTGTTGGTTGGTGGCCAGTTCCCAGCATGGCCTTGTGCTCCCCACAACAGAGCAGCAGTGTCAGACATCTTTGATGGGGCTTTCCACTCTCTGTGAGGTGTGCATGCTTCAGTGTGAGCTTGCTGGGCCATGTGGGGGGATGTTGAGCTGTGACTACCACTCCCATCATGCTATTGCCTCCACCCCCTTCCCAGCATGCCCATACTTCCTTCCTTTTGAGTGTACTTCACTGTGTGTGGGTGTGACAGCAATGGCAAGATGGCTGACAGTGGTGTCCTGCTGTTGGTTGGTGGCCAGTTCCCAGCATGGCCTTGTGCTCCCCACAACAGAGCAGCAGTGTCAGACATCTTTGATGGGGCTTTCCACTCTCTGTGAGGTGTGCATGCTTCAGTGTGAGCTTGCTGGGCCATGTGGGGGGATGTTGAGCTGTGACTACCACTCCCATCATGCTATTGCCTCCACCCCCCTTCCCAGCATGCCCATACTTCCTTCCTTTTGAGTGTACTTCACTGTGTGTGGGTGTGACAGCAATGGCAAGATGGCTGACAGTGGTGTCCTGCTGTTGGTTGGTGGCCAGTTCCCAGCATGGCCTTGTGCTCCCCACAACAGAGCAGCAGTGTCAGACATCTTTGATGGGGCTTTCCACTCTCTGTGAGGTGTGCATGCTTCAGTGTGAGCTTGCTGGGCCATGTGGGGGGATGTTGAGCTGTGACTACCACTCCCATCATGCTATTGCCTCCACCCCCTTCCCAGCATGCCCATACTTCCTTCCTTTTGAGTGTACTTCACTGTGTGTGGGTGTGACAGCAATGGCAAGATGGCTGACAGTGGTGTCCTGCTGTTGGTTGGTGGCCAGTTCCCAGCATGGCCTTGTGCTCCCCACAACAGAGCAGCAGTGTCAGACATCTTTGATGGGGCTTTCCACTCTCTGTGAGGTGTGCATGCTTCAGTGTGAGCTTGCTGGGCCATGTGGGGGGGATGTTGAGCTGTGACTACCACTCCCATCATGCTATTGCCTCCACCCCCTTCCCAGCATGCCCATACTTCCTTCCTTTTGAGTGTACTTCACTGTGTGTGGGTGTGACAGCAATGGCAAGATGGCTGACAGTGGTGTCCTGCTGTTGGTTGGTGGCCAGTTCCCAGCATGGCCTTGTGCTCCCACAACAGAGCAGCAGTGTCAGACATCTTTGATGGGGCTTTCCACTCTCTGTGAGGTGTGCATGCTTCAGTGTGAGCTTGCTGGGCCATGTGGGGGGGATGTTGAGCTGTGACTACCACTCCCATCATGCTATTGCCTCCACCCCCTTCCCAGCATGCCCATACTTCCTTCCTTTTGAGTGTACTTCACTGTGTGTGGGTGTGACAGCAATGGCAAGATGGCTGACAGTGGTGTCCTGCTGTTGGTTGGTGGCCAGTTCCCAGCATGGCCTTGTGCTCCCCACAACAGAGCAGCAGTGTCAGACATCTTTGATGGGGCTTTCCACTCTCTGTGAGGTGTGCATGCTTCAGTGTGAGCTTGCTGGGCCATGTGGGGGGATGTTGAGCCGTGACTACCACTCCCATCATGCTATTGCCTCCACCCCCTTCCCAGCATGCCCATACTTCCTTCCTTCTGACTCTGCTTCCCTGTGGGGTAGTGTGCCTGTGCTGAATGGATGGCTGGCAGTGTTGTCCTGGCGTTTGTTTGGCTACAAGTCCCATGTGTGTCACTGTGCTTCCCACAGCATGACCCAGGGTGGTGGTTCTTTGTGGGATAAATATTTTTAGTGTGAGGCAATGCATTTTCCCAGGTGAGTTGTGTGTAGTTTGGGTTAGGGGTGTGTGTGGGAAGAGCTGCTGGTAACTATGGTCATAGCTGTCAGTCCTCCTTCCCACCCAGCCAGATATCCCACCACGGAACGTGCTTCCATTGCAGGGAGTGCAAGTTGTCTTTCAGGATGTCAGACAGTGGTGTCCTGCTGTTGGTTGGTGCACAGTTCCCATCAGGGCCTTGTGCTCCCCACAGCAGTAGCCAGTGTCAGCCATCTTGTCAGTTGTTTTCCACTCCCTGTGATGTGAGCATGGTTCAGAGTGGTGTTGATGGGCGTATTGTGATGGTGGGCAATATCTGTGACTACGACTCCCATGATGCTATTGGCTACACTGACTTGACCAGCATACACAGAATTCCTTCCTTTCTGTGGGATTCCCTGTGTGGTGGTGTTGTAGTGGTGGCTACATATCTGACAGTGTTTGTTGGTTAGATTTGTGCCACTGCCTAGCTTTATTTGTTGTAGGGTTTGTACATGTCATGACACAGTTACATATCACTATGAGATGGCATGTATTGTGTTTATCTGACTGACATACACATCTTGGGATGATTCTGGTTTTGTTGCTGTGGATTTGCTAAGGGTGCATGGTTTGACTATCCCCTTGACAGTGATGTGTGTGTATTGTCACACGATATTGGGTATATTGGTTGTGTACTCACCAGGCTCTGGGATGTCTTCTAGTCCATAGACACTCACTGGTGGTAGGATGGCCCGCACCTTCTCCTCCCAGGGCCTGAGGTATAGTGGTTTGGCAGGAGGGCCACTGCCGGTGTGTTGGCTCAAGATGTAATCCTTCTTCAGTAGGTCCCTGACCCTCCTGCGCATATCATACCACCTGTTCTGGATGTCTTCCTTTGTGCGCAAACATGGTAATTGTGCGTTCACCCTGTCAACGATCCTCGCCCACATCATGGTTTTCTGCGACATGGGGATCTGTTGGACCAGTGTACCAAACAGCTGTGGCTCTACCCTGAGGATCTCATCTACCAGGACTTCCAATTCACTATCTAGGAACTTTGGATTCTTCTTGGGGGGGCATGGTAATGGGTGGTGGTGGTGAGTGATGTGTGTGTTGGTGTGCAAGTGAGGGTGTGTGAGTGTGTGTTTTGCTGGGTGTATGTGAGGGTGCTATTTGTTGAGGTGCTGATGGTGTCTGGCTTGTGTGATGGATGAGCTGTGAGTGTGTGTGTGGTTGCTGTCTGTTGGTGTTCTGTGCTGGCAGGTAATTTGAATTTGCAAAGGATCATGGTAGGGATTTGTGTCCTTTATATGGGTGGAGTTGTGGGTGTGTCTTTGTTCCCTGTTCCCCCCCAGTATTTATTGGCTTTGTAATTGCTTGTTTGGCCTTTTTTTTGTGTTTTTCCCTTTGTACTTTTTGTGCATGTAGGAGACGTTCTTCTGACCGAGTCGGACCCTGCAGTTGTCTCGTGCGAGCTTCTCTGAGTCGTTCACGCTGTGTTTGTGCTGTTTCCTGTGCTGCGTACGCGTCGGTCGCGGTGTATTGGGTTTCTTCGGCTCGCTGTTTTGTATGCGTGTCGGTCGTGCGGCTTGAGCTCCGTGCGACTCGGTCGTGTTTTCCACGCGTTGCATCGTACTTGGCGGGTCGGAGTTCGCGGGTACGTTTCGTTCGGGATTCTTCCTGGTGCGTGTCGGTCGGTTCGATTCGCTTGCTTTTCCGGCCGGATAGCTGTTTTCCGCGCGGTTCGGTCGTTCGGCTTGTGTTTCGTACGAGTCGGTCGGATTTTGCACGCTTTTCATCGTACTTTGCGGGTCGGGCTGCACCGGTACGTGTCGGTCGGAATTAATTCCGGCTCCGAGTCGGTCGGTACGTTTTCCGCCCGAATCGGAATCGGCCCCTAAGTATGGATTTTTTGCGCCGTTGTCATTCACACACGTAGATGGATTTAACCATCTGCTTTTCCTCTACATTTATATATATATACATTTCTTTTTACTCACATTTTTCGGCTATCACACAGCATGCCCCCCTATTTTATAGGTTTCCAGTTTGGTTCCATAGAACTCGGCTATTACGATGTGTTTTCTTCTGGGTTCTGGGGATTGATTAACCTTGTCAGCCCTCACGCACTTGACGTCAGTGAGATTTTCTCTGTTCCTGCGATAGGCGTTCAAATTAATTTTACTCCAGCACTACGCTGTCAGTTATTTCCACGCCACTTGTATTTTAAAGATCGCGTCTGCACACCCCGCCACTCTGTGGTTTTGTGCACTGCAATTTAACTCTCGTGCGTCCCGTTTCATCTACTACACTCACTATGTTTTGATCGTTTGTAAACACATCTCCGCCGAGTTAGTCTTTCCACCATTACCTTCTCTGGTGACCAATTGATGAGCCATTCAGTACTCACATCTGTTTTGGGGCAATGTCGTAATTACATGAGGTAATACTATAGTAAAAGCACAGTGATGCAACATGCATTGTCATTACAGTAAAACTGTAACCATAAAGCATTTACTTGTGGGACACTATCGTAATGCAACTTACCTGCCTTTATATTGCTGCTACTTGCACGTAGCGTGTAGTGTGATCAAGGCCGCAGGTTGGCAGCCGAAACGCATTACGTGGACATGGTAACAATGGAATAAATTCTTCTATCGGCATTTGTGGTCTGTGCCCGTGTGTCTTTGCTGCCTGCATCCACTTCGGGAATCTTTGGTGGATATATATCTATCTATATATATATATGTGGAGGTATTTGTTGCCAATAACCATCTAGAAACACGATTATTTCGCAAACCTACGGCAGGAAACACGTTACTGCACGCATCCAGTTTTCATCCTAAACACACAATAAACAGTATCCCCTATGGGGAAATGCTTCGGATGCGTAGGCTATGCAGTAGAGAGGAAGATCTTAGGCAGGCACAAAATCAATGCAAAGAACGTTTCCTAGCCAGAGGATACTCAGCCTCAACCATAGATGCAGCGATTAGAAAAACAGACCAACTATGTAGGGAAGATCTTCTATCTAAAACCACTGTAAAACCTGACTCTAAGTCTACTCCTGAAACCAGCAATCCCAGACTTATTCTGACGTACAGCAGACAGAGGGAGGACATATACCGTATTATAAGGAAAAATTGGCATATAATACGCAACGATTCCACAATGGGAGATTTAATCCCCAAAAATCCTACTGTTACGTACAGAAGGGCAACTTCAACTAGTGATTATTTAGTGAAAAGCAGCCCAGAGTTTGTTTCCAATAAGAATTGGCTTTCAGGACAAAAAGGGGTTTAGAAAATGTTTGACTTGCAAAGCTTGCAAGTTAGGCGCTAACAAAAATTCATACTGTACCCTTTTAGGACCACACCTACCAACATTTCCAAGGTTTTGACTTGTAAAACTGAATATGCTATCTATGTGTTGGAGTGCTCCTGTGGACTTAAGTACATTGGTAGTACTAAACTGCCAGTCCACAGGAGAATCCTCCAACACATGAGAGCCATTACTAATTTCGATCCAAGTTACCCAGTTGCTACGCCACTTCAGGGAAGTCCACAAGAATCAAATGCAAGATCTAAAATATTTTGTTGTGGATTCCATACCACCATTAAGAAGGGGTGGCAATAGAGAGGCTAACCTGAGAAAATTAGAAACTCACTACATTTTAGAGTTTGATAGTAAGAGTCCTAATGGTTTAAACACCACTGAGGACCTATATACGTGGCTCTAAAAACTCAGGTTGAGAAACTCGGTCTACAATCACACTTGGTACCATTGTAAAATAAGAAATAAAAAGTGTACAATTAAATTTATAATTTTTACAGTTTATCAATTGAAAGTTAACTGTTAATATAGAAAAGCTTGTAGGATTAAACCTAATCAAATTTTAGCAAGCTAACCTTTTTATTAAATCACGCACTACCTCTATCATTTCCCGTAAAAGAAATAAGATAAAAATATTTTTTTTTAAAAATCATTTTTAATGTTTTTACAAATAATCACTACTATATGTTCACTACAAATGGTGTTATTTTAGTTCAGCACTTTGGCACTTTATATTTAGTATTTTTAACACTATTGGTATGTAAATATTTTAGACGACTGTTTTGGATGTTTAAGTACAGCAGCAAGACATAAGAGATAACATATTACTGTTGGTAGTTGAAAAGTATTGGTCTCAAAAATAAGTAAAATGTGGAGATTGCAGTAAAATAACAAGGGAAGATGCCTTAGCTGCATAGTATGTGCAAAGTGTACTCAATGTTTATATTGATATTTATATTTATATTTATATTGTATAGATATGTTTTACCAAAAATCAACTAGAGCCTTTTATCTTAATTGTATTTATAGGCCCAAAGTAATATTTTATTCAATATTTTCATCATGTATTTAAACAGATATTATTGTGTTATTTATAAATGAAATTTATATTTATATGTATCTTGCTGGTAAAAAGACATAAGTGAACGAGAAAACAAAACGAAAGTCTGTTTTCACTGGCGTCTATTGCACTGTCACTTTAAATAAGGGAATAATGCACTGACATGTCATGTGATCAAGGGCTTCAGAGCCCGAAACGCGTCATGGCAACATTTATGCACTTAAAATAAACTGGCATGAAGAAATTGGAGTCCGTTTCTCTTTTTGCGAGTTCCTGAGAAAAATAGGACTGCAAAGCTGGAAAATTGATACATATATATATTCACTGAAAAAACCATAGGTTTCATGGACGTTATAGTTACAAATTAGCATTTAAAAAACCTTTGAAATTCACTGAAAAAACCATAGGTTTTAGGGACAGTTATAGTTATTTGGACATTGCACTCGTACAAAACCCGTGAAATTCCCCCGTTATAGTTAGTCCAGCTAACTATAACTCGCGCCCCGCAATGCACTGCTGATGACGTCACATATTACATCACTCATGACATGGTCAGTGACATCACTGATGACATCACTGATGACATCTCAAATGACATCACTGATGACATCACTGATGACATCATCCAGTGACTTTGTGTTTCTGTAAAGTTTAAATATTTTTAATATATATAGGAAAAGACGTATTGAAGAATGAGTGGGTGTGTAAGTGTCTGTATGGATGATTTAGTAGGTGCGTGACTGACTCTATAAGTGAGTGATTTAACGTATCTTACTGAATGCATGGGTTAGTGACTAAACTGGGTGAATGTCTGTATCCGTCTGTCTGTTGCTGTGTAAGTGGCTGCATGTGTTTGTGAATAGCTACATGAGTGTCTATATGAGTTATTGAATGCTTGTGTGAGTATCTGTATGGGTGCCTGAGTGTTTGTGTGGGAGGGGTGTGTGCGACTCTGTGCATAGATGTGTGAGTGGGTGATTCACTGGGTGGATGGTTTAAAGAGTGCATCTGTGATAGACTGTATGGGTGGGTAAGTGTGTGTAAGAGTGTGTTAGTGAGTGAATGTATGTCCCAGTGGTACATGTGTGAGTAACTACATATGTGAAAGGCAGTATATATGTGTGTTGGAGTATATAAATAGCTATAAGCAAGAGTGAGTGATTGTGATAGTGGCTGTATGGATGAGTGTGTGCTTGTATCAGTGATTGTATAAGAGCGTAAGAATGTGCTAGTATTTGTATGAGTAAGTGAGCTGGTGTGTGTATAACTGTATAGGTGAGTAAATGGTAGTGTGTTTAATTATTTGCATGACTGAGTAGGTGTGTGAGTACCTCTATGGATGAGTGGCGGTGTTTGAGTGTCTATATAGGAGTATGAGTGCATATGATAGTCCTGTACTGAGTGACCGTAAGTATGAGTGACTGTACGGGTGAGTGAGTGGATGTGTGCGTAGACCTAAGAATCAGTGAGTGGGTATGTAGTTATTGGTGTTGGAGTGTCTATGGTTTTGCGAATGGCAGTCTGTAATTTAGAGTGGGTGTATCAAAGGTTATATTAGGGTGTGAGAAGATGCATGAAATTATCACGTGGATGATGTCATCAGTGATGTCATTTGAGATGTCATCAGTGATGTCATCAGTGATGTCACTGACCATGTCATGAGTGATGTAATATGTGACGTCATCAGCAGTGCATTGTGGGCGCGAGTTATAGTTAGCTGGACTAACTATAACGGGGGAATTTCACGGGTTTTGTACGAGTGCAATGTCCAAATAACTATAACTGTCCCTAAAACCTATGGTTTTTTCAGTGAATTTCAAAGGTTTTTTAAATGCTAATTTGTAACTATAACGTCCCTGAAACCTATGGTTTTTTCAGTGAATTTCAAAGGTTTTTTAAATGCTAATTTGTAACTATAACATGTCTGAAACCTACGGTTTTTTCAGTGAATTTCAAAGGTTTTGTAAATGACAATTTTTAAATGTATTAATTGTTATATACATTTTTTTCATACTGATTTCCAAATTGTTTAGAAACAATTTTTTTTTACATATTTTATTTTTTAAATTACATTGTAATTACATTATACATTACATTACAAAAAATACTTTCTCAGAATGAATTACTTTAGTTTAAATACTTTGCACATAGGCAATAGACTTTTAAGTACAGTAGTTACAGTTGTTGCAATGGGCAACACATTTTCAAACACAATGCAACATTCAGCTCAATGTGAATTTCTAGTTAAATGCAATTAGTTACTTTATGGATTACTTTTCTAACCACAGGACTGGATCCTAGATTCAGTCCTGGGACATCTCCTGTAAACAGTTGAGTAAAAGCGTTTTGGTTACAGTAGTGATTTTTAAGGAATATTATTGTATTTTAAAAGTTGACACTTAGAAACTTTTTCTCATAGAATCACCAATGTTATCCTATGGAAGGAAATTCACTTAGCAGGTAAAAACTGTTATCGTTACTTTTTCTTACTCAGTGTTGGATCCTAGATCCAGCACTGGTGCATCTCCTGTAAACAGTTGAAAGAATGCGTTTAAGTCATACAGGCGATTTTTAAGGAATATTTGTAGTTTGTGAAAATCGACACTTTGAAAGTTTTCTGCTGAAAACCAGACAATGGATTCCTATGGAAGAAAATATAAGTTACTGGTAAGTACGGTTAAAATTACTTTTCAGGGTCAGTGCTGGGCTAAAAGATGCAGCACTGGGTTCTCTCCTGATAACAGGTGAGTAAATTGGAATTCGTACTTTGGTTGATTTTAGAGGAATATTTTAAAGTTCCAAAACTCCACACTTAGAAGAATTTCCAAGTGAAACCAGTCAATGTTAGCCTATGAAGGAAATTCAAGTTACCGGTAAGTACGGTTAAAATTACTTTTCAGGATCAGTACTGGGCTGAAAGATGCAGCACTGAGGTCTCTCCTGATAACAGGTGAGTAAATCGGAATTCGTATTTCGGCTGATTTTAGAGGAATATTTTAAAGTTCCAAAACTCCACACTTAGAAGAATTTCCAAGTGAAACCAGTCAATGTTAGCCTATGGAAGGAAATTCAAGTTACTGGTAAGTACGGTTAAAATTACTTTTCAGGACCAGTACTGGGCTGAAAGATGCAGCACTGAGGTCTCTCCTGATAACAGGTGAGTAAATCGGAATTCGTATTTCGGCTGATTTTAGAGGAATATTTTAAAGTTCCAAAACTCCACACTTAGAAGAATTTCCAAGTGAAACCAGTCAATGTTAGCCTATGGAAGGAAATTCAAGTTACTGGTAAGTACGGTTAAAATTACTTTTCAGGATCAGTACTGGGCTGAAAGATGCAGCACTGAGGTCTCTCCTGATAACAGGTGAGTAAATCGGAATTCGTATTTCGGCTGATTTTAGAGGAATATTTTAAAGTTCCAAAACTCCACACTTAGAAGAATTTCCAAGTGAAACCAGTCAATGTTAGCCTATGAAGGAAATTCAAGTTACCGGTAAGTACGGTTAAAATTACTTTTGAGGATCAGTACTGGGCTGAAAGATGCAGCACTGAGGTCTCTCCTGATAACAGGTGAGTAAATCGGAATTCGTATTTCGGCTGATTTTAGAGGAATATTTTAAAGTTCCAAAACTCCACACTTAGAAGAATTTCCAAGTGAAACCAGTCAATGTTAGCCTATGAAGGAAATTCAAGTTACCGGTAAGTATGGTTAAAATTACTTTTGAGGATCAGTACTGGGCTGAAAGATGCAGCACTGAGGTCTCTCCTGATAACAGGTGAGTAAATCGGAATTCGTATTTTCTTACTCAGTGTTGGATCCTGGATCCAGCACTGGTGCATCTCCTGTCAACAGTTGAAAGAATGCGTTTAAGTCATACAGGCGATTTTTAAGGAATATTTGTAGTTTGTGAAAATCGACACTTTGAAAGTTTTCTGCTGAAAACCAGACAATGGATTCCTATGGAAGAAAATATAAGTTACTGGTAAGTACGGTTAAAATTACTTTTCAGGGTCAGTGCTGGGCTAAAAGATGCAGCACTGGGTTCTCTCCTGATAACAGGTGAGTAAATTGGAATTCGTACTTTGGTTGATTTTAGAGGAATATTTTAAAGTTCCAAAACTCCACACTTAGAAGAATTTCCAAGTGAAACCAGTCAATGTTAGCCTATGAAGGAAATTCAAGTTACCGGTAAGTACGGTTAAAATTACTTTTCAGGATCAGTACTGGGCTGAAAGATGCAGCACTGAGGTCTCTCCTGATAACAGGTGAGTAAATTGGAATTCGTATTTCGGTTGATTTTAGAGGAATATTTTAAAGTTCCAAAACTCCACACTTAGAAGAATTTCCAAGTGAAACCAGTCAATGTTAGCCTCTGAAGGAAATTCAAGTTACCGGTAAGTACGGTTAAAATTACTTTTGAGGATCAGTACTGGGCTGAAAGATGCAGCACTGAGGTCTCTCCTGATAACAGGTGAGTAAATCGGAATTCGTATTTCGGCTGATTTTAGAGGAATATTTTAAAGTTCCAAAACTCCACACTTAGAAGAATTTCCAAGTGAAACCAGTCAATGTTAGCCTATGAAGGAAATTCAAGTTACCGGTAAGTACGGTTAAAATTACTTTTCAGGACCAGTACTGGGCTGAAAGATGCAGCACTGAGGTCTCTCCTGATAACAGGTGAGTAAATCAGAATTCGGATTTCGGCTGATTTTAGAGGAATATTTGTATGTTTCAAAAATCAACACTTAGAAACTTTTTCAGCAAAAAGCAGGCAATGATATCCTATGGAAGGAAATTCAAGTTACTGGTAAGTACGGTTAAAATTACTTTTGAGGAGCAGCACTGAGGTCTCTCCTGATAACAGGTGAGTAAATCGGAATTCGTATTTCGGCTGATTTTAGAGGAATATTTTAAAGTTCCAAAACTCCACACTTAGAAGAATTTCCAAGTGAAACCAGTCAATGTTAGCCTATGAAGGAAATTCAAGTTACCGGTAAGTACGGTTAAAATTACTTTTGAGGATCAGTACTGGGCTGAAAGATGCAGCACTGAGGTCTCTCCTGATAACAGGTGAGTAAATCAGAATTCGTATTTCGGCTGATTTTAGAGGAATATTTTAAAGTTCCAAAACTCCACACTTAGAAGAATTTCCAAGTGAAACCAGTCAATGTTAGCCTATGAAGGAAATTCAAGTTACCGGTAAGTACGGTTAAAATTACTTTTGAGGATCAGTACTGGGCTGAAAGATGCAGCACTGAGGTCTCTCCTGATAACAGGTGAGTAAATCGGAATTCGTATTTCGGCTGATTTTAGAGGAATATTTTAAAGTTCCAAAACTCCACACTTAGAAGAATTTCCAAGTGAAACCAGTCAATGTTAGCCTATGAAGGAAATTCAAGTTACCGGTAAGTACGGTTAAAATTACTTTTCAGGACCAGTACTGGGCTGAAAGATGCAGCACTGAGGTCTCTCCTGATAACAGGTGAGTAAATCAGAATTCGGATTTCGGCTGATTTTAGAGGAATATTTGTATGTTTCAAAAATCAACACTTAGAAACTTTTTCAGCAAAAAGCAGGCAATGATATCCTATGGAAGGAAATTCAAGTTACTGGTAAGTACGGTTAAAATTACTTTTGAGGAGCAGCACTGAGGTCTCTCCTGATAACAGGTGAGTAAATCGGAATTCGTATTTCGGCTGATTTTAGAGGAATATTTTAAAGTTCCAAAACTCCACACTTAGAAGAATTTCCAAGTGAAACCAGTCAATGTTAGCCTATGAAGGAAATTCAAGTTACCGGTAAGTACGGTTAAAATTACTTTTGAGGATCAGTACTGGGCTGAAAGATGCAGCACTGAGGTCTCTCCTGATAACAGGTGAGTAAATCGGAATTCGTATTTCGGCTGATTTTAGAGGAATATTTTAAAGTTCCAAAACTCCACACTTAGAAGAATTTCCAAGTGAAACCAGTCAATGTTAGCCTATGGAAGGAAATTCAAGTTACTGGTAAGTACGGTTAAAATTACTTTTCAGGACCAGTACTGGGCTGAAAGATGCAGCACTGAGGTCTCTCCTGATAACAGGTGAGTAAATCAGAATTCGGATTTCGGCTGATTTTAGAGGAATATTTGTATGTTTCAAAACTCAACACTTAGAAACTTTTTCAGCAAAAAGCAGGCAATGATATCCTATGGAAGGAAATTCAAGTTACTGGTAAGTACGGTTAAAATTACTTTTGAGGAGCAGCACTGAGGTCTCTCCTGATAACAGGTGAGTAAATCGGAATTCGTATTTCGGCTGATTTTAGAGGAATATTTTAAAGTTCCAAAACTCCACACTTAGAAGAATTTCCAAGTGAAACCAGTCAATGTTAGCCTATGAAGGAAATTCAAGTTACCGGTAAGTACGGTTAAAATTACTTTTGAGGATCAGTACTGGGCTGAAAGATGCAGCACTGAGGTCTCTCCTGATAACAGGTGAGTAAATCGGAATTCGTATTTCGGCTGATTTTAGAGGAATATTTTAAAGTTCCAAAACTCCACACTTAGAAGAATTTCCAAGTGAAACCAGTCAATGTTAGCCTATGAAGGAAATTCAAGTTACCGGTAAGTACGGTTAAAATTACTTTTGAGGATCAGTACTGGGCTGAAAGATGCAGCACTGAGGTCTCTCCTGATAACAGGTGAGTAAATCGGAATTCGGATTTCGGCTGATTTTAGAGGAATATTTGCACAATGGTGAAGGGAGGGGCGGGGCCTGAGGTGACATCTGTGCAAACGCGCCCCGTGGTGCATTTTAAGTTGGGGGATTAAGTCCCCTTGAATCATGAGGGTCCCTACGGGTCAACTAGCCCACCAGGAACCTCCAGTATGCGCTAGGGGCTGCGTTGCAGAGACATGTACAGAGGCCACACCCCTTTACACCTCTCTGCAACGCAGCTCTGTGGCGCTTTCTGGACGTACCTGTTGGGCTAGTTGGCCCCCAGGGACCCTCAGGATTGAAGAGCATTTAATTCCCCATCTTAAAACGCGCCACGGGGCCTGTTTGCACACATGTCACCTGAAGCCCCGCCCCTCCCTTCACCACTGTGCAAACGCGCCCCATGGCGCGTTTTAAGTCGGGGATTAACTCCCTTGAATCCTGAGGGTCCCTGGGGTGCAACTAGCCCACCATATACCTCCAAAAGCGCCATAGAGCTGCGTTGCAGAGAGGTGTAAAAGGGCGTGGCCTCTGTACACCTCTCTGCAAGGCAGCCCCTGGCGCATACTGGAGGTTCCTGGTGGGCTAGTTGGCCCCCAGGGACCCCCAGTATTCAAGGGGAATTGTCTCCTCTCTGCAAACGCGCCAGGGGGCGCGTTTGCAGAGTGGTGAAGGAAGGGGCGGGGCCTGCGGGCCCGATCGTTTTTTTTTTTTTTTTCCCTGAAGGGGGGCTGTGTGGCCCCCCTTCCTTTTTCCTATTTTTAGGCCCTGGGGACCCCATCCCCCAGGGCCTTACCCCTTTTTTTAAATTAAAATAAAAAAAAAACGGGAAGGGGGCCGCGTGGCCCCCTTCCCTGGGCCTGTATTGGCCCCGGGGACCCCATCCCCCGGGCATGGCCTGTTTTTTTATTTGGAGGGGGCTGCGTGGCCCCCTCCTCAGGCCATTTAAGGCCCCGGGGACCCCATCCCCGGGGCCGGCCTTGCACTTTTTTTAATTTATTTTCTTTTTTTACTTTGGGGAGGGGGCTGCGTGGCCCCCTCCGTGGCCACTTATGGCCCCGGGGACCCCATCCCCGGGGCCTGGCCTCTCGTTGGGGACTGTGGGGGTCCCCAATCCCCCACAGTCCCGCCGGCTCCCCGTGTCCTACGGGAGCCGGCATTGCTTTACACATGGGGAGCTGCTAAGATGCTGCTCCCCATGTGGAAAGCTATCGGCTTTGGATATTGGAAGCGAGAGCAGGTTTCCTGCTCTCTCTTCCAATATCCAAAGCAAGTTTGCAATGACAGGACGGGAGCCGCGAGGCTCCCGTCCTGTCATTGCAAACAGCAGTGTCCCGGGGGTAGGCACCCCGGGACACTGCAGGAGCCGGCCCTGGGGGTGGCGGTCCCCAGGGCCATCACAGGCTCCAGGAGGGGGCCGCGCGGCCCCCTCCCTACATTTTGAAAGCCCCGGGGAGGTGGTGGTCCCCGGGGCTTGGGGTCCAAAACGGACCCCCATTGTAATTTTTCTTAGTGCCCCGGGAGGTGGTGGTCTCGGGCGTGTGGGTGGCTGGAGCCCCCCACACAGGTTTTTAATTAAAAAAAGAAGCCCCGGGAGGTGGTGGGTCTCGGGGCTGCGGGAGGGCTCAGAGCCCTCCCGCACCATTCTACATAAAGCCCCGGGGGTGGTGGTCCCCGGGCTTGGGGGCCCTTAGAGGCCCCCACACATAAAATTAACCCCCCAGCATGCCCCCGGGACTTGGCCCACCCGGGGCCAATTAACATCGAAGCGCGGAGACCGCGCTCGATTTTTTTTTCGGCAGGGTTCGCGCTCCCTGAGCGCATCCTGCCGATTTAAAAAAAAAAAAAAAATTTTTGCCCAGGGGGTCCTTGTGGGACCCCTGAGCAGACCTAGGGGTCAGGGTGTTTCTACCCTGCTCCCTTTGTGCGCTTTGCGCACTTGTTTCTGTCCCTCGGTTCTACCGAGGACAAAATGGCTGCCAACACTTCCTGATTTGGAGTGTTGACAGCCAATTAACATAAAGCTCGTGCTCGGGAGGATCCGCGGCCCTAGATATATCTATCTTTTTACTTTTCATTTTCTCAGCAACTACTGAACGGATTTACACCATTTAACAAAAGGGTTCTTTCTGAACCAAGAACTACCTCTTTGCCAAATTTGGTGTAATTCCGTTCAGCAGTTAGGGCTGTAGCCGTGTCTAAAGTTTCCTATGGAAAATTGCATGGGGAAAACGCGTTTTGGGACCCCCTTTTTCTCGGCCCCCGCTTGACGAATCCCCCGAGACTTTCAGGGTAGGAGCGGACCGGAGCGGGCCACAAAGTTTGAAAATTTTGCGAAGATACGTCAACCGGCAAGAGAGTTATTTCAAATAGAATGTCGCGGATTTCCTATGGATAATAGGTTGTAACTATAACTATCTACTGGCGACCGCCAGTAGATAATATATATATATATATATATATATATATATATATATATATATATATGAGCAAACAAATCGATTCCTTTAGCCAAGCAGCGCGCTCCACCATCCGGTTTTTGCGAGTTCCTGAGAAAAATAGGACTGCAAAGCTGGAAAATTGATATATATATATATATATATATATATATATATATATATATATATATATATATATATATGAGCAAACAAATCGATTCCTTTAGCCAAGCAGCGCGCTCCACCATCCGGTTCATACATCAAGATTGGGTGGAATCAAATCCCCTGTAATTTTTTCAACAACAAAAAAAATATATATATGTATATGCCCCGGCCCCTGCTTCCAAGGACTGCGTGTTGCTGCTGGGGAAACAGCCCGTGACTACACGGGGAGAACAGCCAACTGTGGCGGAGGCTCCTGTACCGCAGGACTTGCTTAAGCGGTAAGGCGTTTGGGGACCCGAGGAGATGAGGTTTTAGCAGGCACAGTACCAGGACATTCAAATCTGCACACATTCACGCTACTCACCGTCACCAGCACTCACTATGGGATTTCAAAAGTCCGTTTCAAGGCGTTCTCCTGTCTTGCCAAGATGGTGCATTCTGGGGGTGGCAGTCTTCCGATGCAGGCTGCCATGACGTCTCAACCAACAGGACTCAGCTGGGCCTCCACCAATGGGAGGTTGACTCTTTGCATGAATAGCGGACCGATGCAGACACCTGGCTCCAAGCATATGATTAAGGCTATACTGCCGAAACGCGTCATGCTGATGTTGTCTGTCCTGCAATAAAGCATTTTCTCCATGGAATCCCCTGCTGTGTCCCCTCCGGTTCTTCGTTTGAAGTAATCTTTTTCTGTATATATTGCGTGGGCGTAGCAGGAGCTTCAATTCAACATGTGAAATCTCATCCTGGAGCCCACTGGAGGGCTGTGAAAAGATGTCTTAAAATATGTGCCGGAACTCGAACCCACTGGAGGGTATATAATATGCTAAATGGACTACATGTCCCAGCGTGCTTTGTTTAACGAGACATTTAATTGGCGCACTGGAAGCCAAACGGATATACAGAATTCGCGTGGGAAGATGTGGCAGCAAGAAAGAGAGTCCTGGCATGGTCTCTGAAGAAGAAGCAAAAGTGCTTCGAAACGCGTCAGACCGCAAGACTGAATGCTGGAAGGAAAGCTGCATGTTTATGTTTAATAAAGTGTAACACACTTACCTGCTACGGAGTGCGGCTTCATCTCTGGGCATCTTGTTGAAATATATATATATATATAAAAAAAATTTAACCTACCTTAATCACTTTTACCAAGTGTATGCCTTTATCACACATGCCTTTGCATTGTAATGGCATGTGTGGTAAAGTCATATTCATGGTAAAAGTATGCATTGTGATGGTAGGTAGTGGTAAATGTATTTGTGTAGTAATACCCGCGTTGTAATAGCACGCCTGATATTAGTATGCGATGTAACGTGTCCTATTCTTCCTCAGGCATCACTTGTTGTGTCCTGATGATGATCCCATTATTATGTTAGGGATCAAAACATTGTCAACCTCAGCACCTTGGCACATACTTGTTTATTTCTTTATGGTAAATATGTGCAATGGCAATACTTATATGTTTGTGGGCTGATTATTGATTGCATTTCAGCTACTGGTTGTAATGCCTGAGTTCAGAAACTCTTTTTCCTTGAATACTGTCCCATTTTCATGGTTTCTTTTTTTTATTTAAATAAAACTATAAATTCCATTGGGATTTCTATAACATAAAAAAATGGTGATACGCTGACTTTCAAGGCTGATTCTGGTCTGTCACATTTTCCCAATTAAACACCCATTTCCAGACATTTACCTTATCTTCTCCTTGTCAGATCTTGGTCCGGCTCCAAGTTCCTAGAGTCCGCTAGCTACTTCTCATAATCCTTATAAATTGATCTTCTGGACTTCATGAATGGTATATTTCTGCTACCTCCATTTAGATAGAACTTTGGTTGGATTTCCTACAAAGTCATCGTGTGGCATCCCCTTGCCCACAACGAAATGTAGGCATTTTCCTCAGTCATCACTTGTGTACTGATGATAATCCCATTATTATATTAGGGATCGAAACATCATTGACCTCAGGACCTTAACACATGCTTGTTTATTTCTTTTTTGTAAATATGTGCAATGGTGCTACTTATATGTTTGTGGCCTAATTATTGATTGTATTTCGCCACTGGTTGCAATGCCTGAGTTTGGAAACTCCGTTTTTCATTGAATACTATCCCACTTTAATGGTTTGTTTTTTAAAAATTTAAATACATTTATAAAATCTATTGGGATTTCTATACCATATACATCAGTGTATGTCTGTGCTAATAACTGTCTATAATCTATGTTGTGAGGGGCCATTCTTACTTTTAAATTACTTATAGAAAGTTGGCATTTTCTTACTTTAATCATTCTGTGCCTGTTTCTGAATACACGTCTGGGGTGGGTGACAGCTGGGCTTTGTGCATTCACTCTGGACAGTCACACACAAAGAGAGCTTAGGTGTGCCTGATGGACCATTAACATCCTGATGGTCCATCACCAGGCTGATGGGCCATCCTGGGCAGGATGGGAGGGAGGAGCTGGCACTTGCACCTGAGTAGGGCTGCGCCTGTCCCCACACAAAGAGCTGCATACCCCCCTGTAGTGAGTCTGGAGCTGGGGCAGGAAGGGCAGGAGCCAGTGCACTTCAAAGACCTCTCTTTGAAGTTTCCCTCACTTCGAAGGCACAACAGGGTATAAGTGCTAGACCCCTGACACCACCAACACAGTGCACTTCTGGACCTGAGGACACTCTGCCAAGAAGAAAGACTGCTGTGCTGCTGAAAGGACTGTCACTCTGCTGGACTCTGCCAGACACCTGCCCTGCTGTGCCTGTCTTGCTGCCTGGTAGTGAGAAGGACTGGAACTGCATCTCTACATCCCCAGAATGAAGTGACTCCAAAGGGCTTGCTGGCATGCCTCCTGTTCTAAAGTTTCAGGGATATCAGAATACTCTCAATCCTGCTACAGCCTCTGGGCTCTGCCAACAGTGAGACCTGCCCTGCCAAGTGGTGCAAATCCAGTCCTGGGCTCTTGGAAGTGGGTTTTCTGGCTGTTTTCTGCAAAATTCATGCATCGGTGCCCTTGAGCCGGTTGGAACTGACACATCTCAACTCATCGCCAATGCACCGCTTCTGCCGAGGACATCTGAAAGCCGGCTGCACTGCTTGACAGCTATGAATTGCCTTCATCGCCAGGGGTTCGATGATGACGCATTTCCCAACTGCGTGACTCTGAACTGACGCATCACCTACACTTCTACGGATTGACTCATTGCCTCTGACTGCTCCTCGCAGATTGCTCCTCGCTGTCAATACGTGTGGTGTTTTAGCAGTTTTACTGTTTAAGTGTTGCACAAATACTTTACGCATTGCCTATTAAGTTAAGCCTGACTGCTCTGTGCCAAGCTACCAGAGGGCTAGCACAGGTTAATTTAGGGTGTGTGCTGACTTACCCTCAATTTCTAACGAACCCCTTTTGATGCTTTTCTCCCAGGGCTGAATTTTTATTTTTATTTTTAGGGGCACTTTGCACTTTAGGCGTAAGAATTGTTTTCAACAAAAGATACCCCGGCCGAATTTGTGTCCTTTTTCCCCACATTTTGGGAGTTCTACCTATTCTAGGTATGTGGATTTCTCTGGAGGGACTAAACAACAGCCAAAATATAGCTACATTTTTTTATTTTTTGAAATGGAAAAAAGTTGTGTGCAGGAAAGCATATGATATTTTTTCTAACGATGGAATTGTAGTAAGAATACTTTATTTGGTTTCTTAACCAGCAAAGCTTACAAATAAATCAAACACAAACCCATCAATCATCATTTCAGCAAGAGAAGAAATCTGACTAACGTACAACTATCCAATTGTTGAATATACCATAGAAAAACATGATACATCATTAAAAATGCACTTTTGACATGCAGTAAAGGAAAACATTTTTTTAAAAGAGTTCAATTCCACCAATCACATACTTGTTATGTGCAATCCATATTTAAGCAAATGTAAACACAGATGGAGTTAAAAACATTAAGAACATATTTTCATTGATTCCTGGCTGGGAGTAGTCCCAATTATCACCCAGGTAGTGTATCTACAAATACAGCTATTCACAAAGAACACCACATAATGCAGGTCGAATTGGATTGGAAAAAGCAGTGTTTAACATGTAACAGAAGGCAGTCGTGTAAGTGGGAGCACCATACATTTTGTTTGACTCATAAGAGCTCCAACTCACATGTTATTACAGATAGGGCAAAGTGCTTTATGCAAATAGTGCAAATAGTTCAACTGGGTCATCAGAAGAGAGAAAACGTACATTGTATCACATAATGTTCAATAAGAAATTGTTTTATGGTTTTTTCTCGCTTGAGCCAGACATAAAAAAATAGCTGCTCACTGAGAATACAAAAGGACAAGAAGTATTGGTTCTCACGATTCGCTGCGCTTCAATGCAATGAGTTACCCCCATATTCAGACAGAGAGGTCATAGCATCTGCGACGAATGGCACAGTATCCCGGGCAAGCAAACATAACATTTTAAATTGTCTCCGGGTCCAAGCCACAGATAGGGCAAATTGCCATGGCCGGTTTCAACCTCGATTTGCTGCTGAATTGATTTGTAGGAAAGCAACCAAATCTGAACCTTATATATAGACTTTTGGCCAGGGCCGGGGTGATATCATTCAGGTAATTTTCAAAAGCGGGTATTGGTTTGAATTCTAGGAACTGCTCAGTCAGGTGACCCTGGATTCCCCTTCTAATTAGCTGTTCATTCGCATATGACCAATAGGACGTTTTTAGGGGTATTCAGTCAAAATATTGAGTTGTAAATGTGGACTTATACAAATATCGAGTTTTAAATATCGTGACACAGAAATATCAACAGCAAGAATATCGTGGTCAAGATTATCGAACTTAAGGCAAGAAATATCAATTTCAAAAATCTAGAAGCCCTTAATATCATTTGCAAAAATATAGTTGGTTAAAATATTGATTTTATAATTAGTGCTATGTATTTTAGTATATATTTTAAATGTATGTGATGTATTTGTTTGTATAAGTATTGTTTATGTTTTTTAATATATGTGTTACATTTTAGTAGTTATTAATTTTATTTTAATGAAATTTTGCAATTTTAGTTCCGCAGCGGGTTGTGGGTTTATAGGGGAATATGGTGGGAAGTAATTTATTTATAAAACATTAATGAACATTTTTTATTTATTAATATGTATTTAATTGAGATTTTATAATGTTAATTGTGTTTACTTACTTACTTTGGGTACATTTTATGTGTGGGTTGTGGGGTTTATAAGGTTATAAGTTGGTAAGTAATTTACTTTTAAGTAATTATCAATTAGTTGTTAATTAATATTAATTAATTAATTGATTATTAATTATGGTAAATGTGTAGTTAATTTTAGTTGCGGGTTGTGGGGTGTTGAGGGGTAAATGGTGGGAAGTAATTTATTTTTAATTAATTAATAATTAGTTGCTAATTAATATTAATTCAATAATTGATAATTAATTAGGGTAATTGTTTACATTTTTGTTTGTGTGTGGGTTTTGGGTTTATAGGGGTAAATGGTGGGGAGTAAATTAATGTTACTGACTATATAATTAATTGTTAAATACTATTAGTTATTTACTTGAAAATAAATTTTAATTGTGTAATTCTTTTTTACAGTTTAATTTTAGGTGTGGGTTGTGGGGATTTTAGGGGTAAAGGGCGGGAAGTTAATTCATTTTTATGCGTTTTAATTTGTTTTTAATTAATAATATTTGTTTAAATGATAACTAATTATGTTAATTAAGCATATATATATTTTTTGTTGTTGTGTGGTGTTACAGGGTAGGAAGTAAATAAACTAAATGTATGTAATAACTAATGTTTGTGTTAATAAATAATTTCTAAATAAAAATATTTATTTGTTTGAAAGTTTATTTTATTTTATTTAATATAACATTTGTAGGTATTTGTAATATGTATTTAACATTTAACACAGGGCGCAGGGGAAGCATATGAGAACTTTCAAACCTGTGGAATTTCTCTTCATTTGACAGCTTAGACTCTGCTACACATTTAAGTAGACAAGGAAATTCCTACCAGTACAGGGTGCAGAGCGAACTTAGATAAACAGGAGAAAGCTGTGTGACATTTCTGAATAAAGCCATAATTTTTGAGAATCCCAGAAGTCTGTCCATATCCCAATACGTATTTGCATTTATAGTGTTACTACCTAACTGTTTTGTGAGGCGACTGGATATCATATTTGGCTACTAGGCTGTACTTATTTCTTGTCTTCACTAACATTGAAGTACAACACTATGGCCAGTGGAAAACCTAGTAGAAAGCCTTTGTTTACACAAGCAGTAGGGAACACTCTACCTTCGGGCACTTCTACTACTGTCCCACAAGATACTGCTTCTATGGATCTTATTTTAAAAGAGATCTCTTCTGTCCGACAATGACTGGGATCTATGGATGTCAAAATCTCATATCTCGCGACAGAAATGAAGTCAGTAAGGATGGACCTAAACTCCTTTCATACCAAAGCGGAAACTCTAGATAAACAAACCACCCTTTTGGAAGAAAGATTACATAATGCAGAGTGTTGGGGTCCAGATATCTGGCATTTAAAACAAAAAGTAATAGATTTGGAAGACAGGGTCAGAAGAAGTAACGTTTGCTTTTATGGAATTCCAGAAAAAATGGAAATGAATAATGATGTGAAGAGCTTGCTCCTAACCTTAATACAGCTGATACGGAATATATCTTTTGAGCATCCCCTTGAGTTGCAGAGAGCTCACAGGATTCGTTCAAGAACTTCAACTTCAACCCTTGAATCTAGACCTAGACCAATTATTGCGTGTCTCCTGCGTCATGAACAGGTCCGTCAATTACTAACAGCTGCTCGTAAACACGGCCCTTACGACTTGGAAGACCATAAAGTATTTATTGCTGCGGACTTCTCCACTGAAACCAATGCCAAATGAAAAGTGTTCCTGCAACTTAGGCCAAGACTTCAGAAATGGGATACTAAAGATGGTCTTTTAGAACCTGCTAAAATGTGGATCACAATGGATGGAAAAGCAAGGGGTTACACAGAGCCTGAGGATCTGGTACAATTCCTGGACAGATAGAGGACCAACACATGGACTTAACACCACTACCCCTGACCAAAACAACTATGAACAGTCAACTTCAATTACAAAATGATCCTCAAAGCCACTGTACTGGTAGATTACACGTCCGTACTTTTAAGAAACAGTCTGACAGAGATAAAGTGGTGCATCGTGTAGAGGTCCTCACACAGGAAAATACCGGAGACAAACCGAGATCACCTCTGAAGTCATACACGTCTTTTGATAAAGTATATGTTGCTAAACCTTCCACTGTTGCTTCTTCCAGCTAGCTGAGTATATATGCATGCTATGTATTAATATAATTTTATCACTGTTTTACTGCAGTTATTACCTCTGATGGATATGATTCATTTCCTTTTCTCCTACATTGTTGTTCAATACACAATGTATATCTCATACTGTATTTGTATATGTAAATATCCTAGATGGACTTTATAACTCCATGGCATGGTTCTTTTCATAATCTGTTTACCACAAGTGGTTTTCTTTTCTCCCCTGCGGAGTCTGCATCTCGCATTGAGGTTTAAACCCACCGACGAAAGATATACATTGTTTGATCTGTAGTGTTCTTTTCCTTTATAGCAGTTAGAACGGTGCACTTACATCATTTGGAGCTTAGTATTAACAATATTTTGTGATTATATTAGCACATATTGGTTCCCGGTTAATTATACTCTGTATAGTTTTTTTTTCGCTTCAGTAATTTTCCATTACCACATGCCCACATCACTTATCAACCTTCCTTTCCCTTTTTTCCCTTGTGATCCATTCTTACATAATATAAACATACTCTAACATTTCCAATCAGCATCATGACATCATGACAACTAGTCCTATGCACATTGTGTCCATCAATGTCAATTGCTATACTAATTACATTAAAAGGAACAAAATTATTTCCGATTTAGCCTCCACACATACAGATATTGCTCTCATTCAAGAGACACATCTATCCGGTATAGAATCAGAAAAATTAAAATGAGATTGGGTAGGCCAGATTCTTTACAGCTGTAAACCACCTTCTCACATGTCAGGAGCTCCTATATCCCATACTATTACTAGAAAATGTGGTGTAGCCATTCTGATACGGAAATCACTGCAATGTCAAATACTGCAGTCCTGCTCAGATGAAGATGGTCAGTTTGTTTTAGCCAAGCTTAAAATTGGTGATAACATATTAGGAGTGGGTTCTATTTATGCCGCTGTTGGGAACAAAGCTCCTTTTTACCTTTATCTATACAGAATTCTAACGGAGATGAGAATTTCCAAAATAGCTCTGGGGGGTGACTGGAATCTTGGCTCGAATGTGATCTTAGACAGAACGCGCCCCCTAGACAATACACATGGCAGAGATAGAGCGATACTGGGAGACATTTGTGAAGATTATGGGTTGACTGACATTTGGCGTTTACTACATCCTTCAGATAAGGGGTTTACATATCACTCTACAGTACATGATTGCTATTCTAGAATAGACTATTTCCTTATTTCACATTCTATCATACCACAAATACTTGATTGTGACATTTTAGAAATTGCACTTTCAGATCATGCTCCTATCCGTCTACAGCTTGATTGGGGTCTGAAACACCCTTGTAGAAAACCATGGTGTTTAAACATATCCCGATACAAACTACAGACAGAATTGCAATCACATTTAACTACTTATATGAAAGACAACAAAGGTTCAGTTTCTTCTCCACAAATTTTATGGGCAGCTGCAAAAGCCACAATTAGGGGGCACATTATGAGAGATTCTGCCATTGTCAATAAAATAGAACAGGACAACAGACTATTTTAGAAAATGATATCAAAATCCTGACACATGCTCATTCACCTACTGTTCTGAGCTACAGGGACATAACAAGCTTCAGAGTCCTCCCTACATCTGCCCAACTGACCTGCTGCCTGGGCCTGCAACTGGAACTGCCTAAGCCCTGCTGGCCTCTGCCGGAGTGAGTTCCTGATTCCCAAGTGGTGCACCTAAGGTCCTGGACCCTTGGTGCTGCATCAGTTAAGCTCCCTCTCTAGGAAAAGGAAAAATCCTAAAGTTTTTGGCTCTTCACAACTCGAACAGGCCAGTTTGTGCCAAGATCTTGCCCACTGCACCGATTGCAAACGTGAGGCTCTGATAAGCTTGGCTCTCTGCGCTACCGCGGCCACCCTTCATGCACAGAAACAATCCTGGCTGTAACAAACTCTCCTTTGCACTATGGTGCCACTGTTACTGCTAGGTAGACTCAAGTGCACCAGAGTAAGGAGAGAGCAGAAGTGTGGAATATCTTAGTAGCTTTTCTACTTTCTGCTTCACACAAAGCAGCACAGCAACTTTCTGTGCTGCTTTGCATTGTGTGCTACCTTAGTAAATCTGCACTCAAATTTTGGTCATGAACAATTACCTTTATGGGAATGTGGGTAATGGCAAATCTGGGCCCAGGCTCGGCTACTACCCACTGACATCTACCAAACCCAGATATTTCTGAAATCTGGACTCTGAGAGGAGATCATGGTGATATGACTTGTATGGATCCCACTATGTTTTTGTACTCACAATACCCTAAATCTCTAGTTTTCCTAACATTTCTGTGAGGGAAGGGGGCGTGGCTTGCCGAGCAGCAAAATGGCCGCTTGCTGATAGGGCTCCGTGGGCCACAACAATATCCTAAACAATCCTGTCTTAAGAGCGGTCGCAGGGGACAAGATACACTGCGCCGAGTGTGCTGTGTGCTGCTGGCTACGAGTTGGGATGAAACAGAAAAGCAGAGGTGCCCTCAGCGCTGAGAAATCCATAATTTATCTGACTGGGCGGTGATCCCCGCTGCGCGGCCTGTGACGGAAGCCGGAGCGGCCTAGTCAGATGTCGTGTGAGCCTGCGATAAACTAGAGGCCCGGAGCGTCGACACATGCGTTGAGGTGGGATCAAAGAAAACTTCCCGGCGAACACCGGACCTGACCCACATTCAGAGTGTGGGAGTAAGGGCCTACCTGAAGACGCTTCGCAGCTACACCTGACTGGCCCGGCCTGTTTTGTGGTGCGACCGGGGTACGTGCCTGCCGAGGACGCCTGCTGGTGCAGTTCGGTGAGTCCCGGGTCCGCTCGCGCTATACAGGTGGCGGCTGTGCTGTGTGGGCTGGGCCCGGGTAATCGATGCGGTGAGACGCACTCCTGAGCCTGGGAGCGAGGTGGCGGATGGGCGGGCGCCTGAGGCATCCTGGCGGAGTGCTCTGAACAGGCCGCACGTAGATCCCGAGGGAGTGTGGTGCTGTAACGGAATCTCAGAGATGCACGCTGTACTGAATTTGGAACGAAGCCCCGGTGCTCCCATTGACAGAGACACTAACTGGCAGGGCACCAGGGTCCGTGTGATGATTTAAATCGTGAAAAGCAGTGACTCTTAATACCTCCTAACCTTGTCCTGATTAAAATAGGCCTCATTATAAGCATCAGATGCAGCTGTGTGGTACCATGTACAGGCAGCCCTAATAAGTGTGATCCTAATACAGGTTAAACATCCTGCTGGGGTTTTGCTGGTAATACGTCCTGAAGATTGCACTGCCTGCCCATTGATTGTACTGTGAACAATATTAAGATTAGATCACTGCTAGCGGCTGCGAGTGCACTGAACAGCTTGTGCTATTCTGCTGGAACTATTCGGAATCTGGTGTGAAATCCTTTCAAGTATGGGCAAACACGATACCAAGCAGTCTAAGCTCTCATTTGAACATAAGAGACTGGCAAGACATAAGGATGAGGATGCAGACACCGATAATTAATCTGCTGCGAAGGAGGGAGCTGATGGTAGCAGCGATGATTTCTGCACCCTCCTGCTCGATATGAATGCCAGCTTTTAAACCATTGATCAGAAATTAGATTTGATGAACACCAGAATGGACCAGATAAAGAGACAAGTGGACTCGCACGAGGATCGTCTGGATGCTCTGGATGATCGTGCTTCCAAAAAGCATGAGTTTCAGGTCGAAACAAAGGAGCATTTATTAAATATGGAGAAAGTCTTGAACGCAATTAAGGCCAAGAATGAGGATTTAGAGGCCCGCTCTCGAAGAAATAACTTACGCATCACGGGTATTCCTGAGACTACAGTGACAGGGAAGATGGAAACTCACGTGGAGGACCTGATGCATGAATTGTTTGACCCAGATCTCTCGTCACTTTTTATTGAAGAAAGAGCACATCGCTCGCTGGGGCCCAGACCTCCGGTGGGCTCTGCGCCACGTCCAATCATAGCACGCATACTCAACTATCGAGACTGCAAAGCTATTCTCCCCCTGGCCAGAGCGAAAGGGAATATTAAGCATAAAGGAAACAGCATCTCGATTTTTCCAGACTTTACTCCTGCTGTGCAAGCGGCCAGATGTGAATTCGTGCCAGTGAAAAGGCTGTTGCGACAAGCTGAGATTCCATATGCCTTGCTTTACCCGGCCAAGTTGAAGGTCAAATATGAGGGATCGGGGCATCACTTCACGGATGCTAAATCTGCTCTGAAGTTCGCGAAACAAATTGAGAAATCCTCGAGGGTTGCGACATCTTCCTCTAGAGTAACGTCTGGAGCCGGACTAAGCGATAACGAGTGAGATTGTGACCAAATGTACAATAAGGGAAGTGTGATTATGTTATTATGTTAAATCCCCGGAGTATAACTCATGCTCTTTAATAGCGTCTGGGCCGCTCTCGCTTATCGAATGTGGCCACCCTGTCAACATGCGGGGTCTTTGCAGGTTCGTCCATGCCCCCAGGGAGATCTCCCATTACTAGTCCGCAGGCAAATGTCCGGGACTGGTTTTTCAGTTTGTTGCTTGGGGGGAGGGTAAGTACTCAACCTAATTGGGGGGTTGGTATGGGTGGGGGGCACTGTGTTGTTGGGGTAGTTAGTCAGGACAGTTCAAAGGTATATCACCTAATGGACAACTACGAAAAGCATCACGTGATTCATAGTCAGTTTTATTCAGCTAGTACAGACCATATTAGGGGCATGGATATTCGGTCGAGCATAGAGAGTTTTGTTTGTTCTCATAAAGGTCATGTTTTCATGCTAACTGTAAAACGTAATATCTCAAGATGACTGAGTACAAATGTCTCACATGGAATGTCAGGGGTGTAAATAATTTCCGTAAGGCCCTACTAATTCAGGCTTATTTAGTTAGGCAGAATATAGATATCTGTTTCATGCAAGAAACACATCTCACAACACTTCACATAACAAACTTCATAGCAGGCGCTGGGGAACCATCTACTCCTCCGTCTATTCAAACTACGCCAGAGGGGTATCTATTCTGATCCGGTGGGGGGTGAATTGGAAAACTATTATGTCGCAGGTTGACCCAGTCGGTAGATTTGTGATCCTGGGGGGTAGACTGGGTGGGTTGTGTGTCACACTAGCGGTGATATATGGCCCAAATGTGGACAGGCTGGACTTTTTTTATGAAGTCTGGGCCAAAATACTAACGGTAGGTTATAATACCATAATATGGGGAGGAGACTAATGCGATAATCAATGACTCTCTAGACAGGAAGGGCAGCTCTCAGAAGTTACACCCACAATCTAGTGCTGCTCTTAATGCAATTATAGTGGACGCTGGGTTAATAGATGTATGGAGGATGTGGAATCCGCTAAAGTACGAGGAGACTTGCATTACGGCTCAACACAACTCATGGTCACAACTGGATTTCTGGCTAATATCGCTGGATGTTGCTACCTGGACAGCGGACATACGACCACTGCCCAGGACACTCTCTGACCACGCCCCGGTCCTGCTAACTCTTGTGATACCAGATTGTCCACCTAAATCATTCTGCTGGAGACTACCACCACATGCTCTCGTGGATAACTTATTCAAAGAGGAGATAAGAGAGGATATTACGGAGTATTTCTCTATCAACACGGGCTCAGTGCAAACACAGGCCTCATTGTGAGAGGCATTCAAGGTGCTTATTCGTGGGAAGTGTATCTCAAGGCAGGCTGGGGTTCTAAAATCAATAAGGCTAACACTTAGCAAATTAGAGACCAATATTCGAGACCTAGAACTGCCATACTATACCACTGGGAATTTACAGTGGTTGAGGGACATCAAAGCGAAAATGATAGAATATGAAGAAGAAGGGGACAGGGAGGTGAAATTTCTGGGGAAGTACGCTCAATCTCGCAGGTATGGTGAGGGTGATAGGCCAGGCAGAACTCTGGCAAATGCTCCACGCATCCGTGACACAGATCTATTTATAACCGAAATCCTTGATGACAACCATGGTACAGTTAGGGATCCTCAGGGCATAATGGATCATTTTACCAACTATTACACGGCACTTTACAAATCCTCGGCTCAACCTGCTCCTGAAGAGTTACAGAACTACTTTGACACTCTCGAATTACTGTGGCTGGGTGATGCAATACTGCATTATTTACACCCGCAGCTACCTACATTAGCGGCCCTCTTGAATGCAATGAAGGCCTTCGATTCTCTCGAATGGCAATATTTATTTGCAATACTCACGAGACTGGGGATAAGCTCTATCTTCCTAGGCCAGTTAAAAATACTATACACCGCTCCCTCAGCCAGACTCAGAATAAATGGCCTGATCTCACCCCCATTATTCATCACTCTGGGTACTAGACAAGGGTGCCTCCCTATCCCCATTGCTGTTCGCGATAGCCATGAAGCCTCTGGCAGCAGCACTCAGACAACATCATGCTGCTAGGGGACTGGGCTTTACTTCATGTGGTATCATTGTTTCACTATATGCGGATGACATTACCCTATACATTAATAACCCTGAGACAAATCTCAACCCGGTAATACGCGAAATTCTTAAATTCGGTGGATTGTCAAGGATTCAAATCAATTGGGCTAAGTCGGTCTTGTTCCCCTTAATCTCTAGCACTAAGCCCTACTCATTAGACTATCCACTTCAATGGGCTACCGGCCAGACTCGTTAATTAAGGATCTGGTTATGCCAAACCACTCAGGAACTCTGGAGCGAAAATTATGGTACAGCAGTGTCCTGGTTGGAAAGCAAAATTTAAGACTTGGTCCCGTCTCCCGATTTCACTGGCTGGGTGTGTCGCCATTGCCAAAATGATTGACCTCCCTAAATTTTTATATTTATTCAATAATATCCCCCTTCCGCTCTCAAATGCTTTTTTAAAAACCTTACGGTCATTGATGATATCTCTTGTGTGGGCAGGAAAACAAGCCAGAATTTCATGGGAGCTCCTAACCCTCCCCTTTGCCCAAGGGGACCTGGGGGCTCCAGACTTTCCTCTCTATGCTTATTGTGCTCAGGCTCAATTCCTACACTACTGGCTCCACCCCACACCTTTCCATCCGCACGTAGCGGTTTAACTAGACAGAGCGGCTCCGGTTCCGCTTTCGGTGGTGCTGTTTCAGTCATATAAACGTCCCAGTGACGAAATCGACCCAGTTGAGTCATTGAGGTGGAGTTGGGAGGGACTGCGTAGAAGGGCTGGTTTGTCGATACTATATGCCCCCTCGATGCCGCTGGCACACAACCCCCAGATGCCTCCATTGGAAGAAAAAGGGAATGTTAAACTTGCTGCTTGGTTAGGTATAATTTGCTGATTTATAGCCGGATGATACATTCTTGCTGCCTCCAGATGTAGAAGGCCCCTTGCGGCCCACTTTTTCAGGTCTTTTTTTATATTATCGTATAAGAGCTACTTGCCGCAAGATGCACGACTCGTTCCCTAACCAACCTCCCAGCTTACAGGCACTAGAACAAATTATAACCAACCCATCACCACAGAGATTACTTTCGAGGCTTTATAGTAGTATGCAGGGCACTGCTGCAGTAGTGGAGCCCAGGGCGCTCGCGTTCTGGTACTCTGAACTAGGCCCTCAACTCACAACAGAACAATGGAAGTATTGTTGCGCCCAATTAAAGATGCTTTCCCCTAACTATAAATTACGCTTAATTCACTTTAAATATCTCCACAGATTTTATCGCACCCCCTCCTAGTAACACCGTATGGGTCTGAGGTCCACAGATAATTTGTTGGAGATGCAATGCGACCTCTGCAACATTCCTCCACATTGCTTGGGATTGCCCCGCTATAGCTAAGTTCAGGTTAGAGGTCTTCCGTATCATTGGCGAATTTATAAATTCACCAACTATCCCCACCCCGCAGCTGGGTCTACTGAGATTCGTTAAAGACACTCCAGTGAACCTCCGGAAACTACATGCGATGTTGCTATTGCTTGCCAAACGCAGAGTGGCTATCCACTGGAGGAAATTGCAAGCCCCTGAGGTGAAGGAATTGCTTCGAGATATTACATATTGCCAAACCTAACTCTCATTATTCTGGGAACTCATGCCCGTAGCATCCAGGCCCAAAGACATCTGGAACCCCATGTTGGAGTGGTTGAGGGCACAAAACTCAGACGATGGCAATTTAGATACACAGGCCATCAGCACAATTGTCTCCAGTCCCTTAAGGTTGAACTAAACCAATAACGATGTGTGCTGGGTAAAAGGTCTGAATAGCACAGTGGATGACCGACTTTGGGGTTTCAAAAGATTGTATCCGATATTAGTGCTATTGCTGTCCAGAACTGAATTTATACGACTGATGTAATTGACTGTCCTAAAGTTTTCTTTTGTTCTTTTTTCTTTTTGTTGTTAAGGTATAACTGTTTGTGTAAACAAGCTTGTACAAGGGATTATGTGAAGTATCCTGTGAATGCTATTAATATAAAAATGCGAATAAATAAAATGTTAAAAAAAAAAATACATTTTTGTGAGGGAAAGTTCCAGAAGCTGTGGGAATCCACAACATTTCTACCATCGATCGGTGAGGGTGAGTCCCGATTTGCATTGAGTGAGCTTCTATCTAGAGTGGCACAGTTGGTGAAAAAATGTGGCTTGGAATGCTACCCTGAACGATTACCACTGGTTAGTTTATTTGCAAGCCATCATCATATCAGCTTTTGGGCATTTCATTGCCAGCAGCATGCCTGGAAACCTGAGACAGGTGCAGCTTAACAAGCCTACTACTTCCAATGTTTGTGAATTTCAAAAGTATTAATTTGCCCCCCTGTTCATGGAGTAATTCTGTGGTTGCAGATTTACTATTTTTTGGTGTACTAGTCACTATATATCAATTTAGGTCATCATCATCATCAATATTCTTTATTCGATTTTAGGAAATAAAATCATAAAAGTCAAGCATAATACAATACATTTAATAAAAATAAGAATCAGATAAAATACAATTAGATTGACTTTAAAATGCTGGAAAGGTAGGTTTCCAGTCCCAAAAAAAAATGAAACAAGTGGAATATCATAATTTTGGCTCCATCCTTTCTATATTTGGCTAGGCCACATATATGTTTACTTTTGGCCTTATGTAATCGTGTGTGCAATAATACAGATGAGTAGGGGTGGGCGGAATTTGCGTAGTCGCGTTACGCAAATTTCCGCGAAATTGTTAAAAATCTCCGCGAGCACGTAGAAATTCCGCGAAGATGCGGAATTGCTTGTCCCGCCCGTTCGCGATGTGTTTTTGCGTGCTCGCGGGGAAATATATCGCTAACTTGCCTATGCGTTCGCTAATGGGCGCGGCCATCTTGTTTTTCACTTGTCCCGCCCTGTTCCGGGTTGCGTATTGCATGCTCCCGCCCGCTCGCGATGCTTATTTCCAGTTCCGGGTCGCGTATTGCATGCTCCCGCCCGTTCGCGATAAGTATTTCCTGTTCGGGAACGCCAGATACGTGTTCGCGACGCTTTTGCGTGCTCGGGGGAAATATCGCGCGAACTTGCCCATGCGGTCGCAATGGGCGCGGCCATCTTGTTTTTCACTCTATTGCTATGGTTCTGGGCCTGCTTTTCAATCCTCCCTCTATCTTTTCAATCCTTTGTTTCTGGAAACTTTTTTGATCTTTTTATTTATTATCTATCTCTCTATTTTCCTGATTCTATATTTTGAGTTTTTTTCTACTTTTTGTGTGTTTTTCACTACTTTTTCACTCTTTTTCTATTACCTGCTTTTTCATTTCTTTTACTTACTTTTTTAATTCCTACCTTTTCTTTTCCACCCCCCCGCCTACCCAGAACCATGGCAAAGGGCCACAGGGCTCGTAGCCGTAGCCAGAGCCGCGACCGCCTTCCTTGCGGAAGGCGGCGCCAAAAAGGGGTGCAGGCACGGGCCTTATTTGGTGAGGCGCAGGCGGCAGGCCTGGGTCCGGGTACGGGCTCCGGGAGCGTCGGCAGCGGTGGGGCAAGGTGCGTCGGGCAGTGTTTCGCTGCTCTGGTGTCCGGCGCACCAATAACCAACTGACGCACCAGTGGTCCGATATTCTGGACCGGGAGCAGGACCTGCTGGACCTGCTGGGAGTGGAGGTCCCGGGGCTTGGTGAGTAGCTATTTAATATTGTAGTAGTACGACTTGTGCTGATACTTCCTCTGGTTGCCAGGCAAGTCATACTACACTGCACAGCAGCAGGTAACAAGCTCCCTGGTTGCCCGTTGAAATCCACAATTTAAGACTCAAGGTACTACTTGACCGCATGAGAATCGGGTCAATACACCCTGATACATAGAGACCCATACAAAATAAGGTCTCCACCACTTTTCCTTTTTTTAGGTCCTGAAGAAAGCCCACTTGACCCACAAGGGCAATCACTGGGGCTGAAACATGTCGACCTTTTTATGGACACTCACAGTGCGTTAGACCACTAACTAGTCTTCCCACGCACGACACAGATTTTAATATATCTCGAACCCAGATTGATTAAATTTTACAAATCGGGGTCTACGAGTTTTTAACATTTTGAGATTCACTTCACTAAAAACACTTTCACCTTTCTTTGATCACTACTGCAATAACCAGTGGTTTTCCTCCGGATGGAGGAAGCATACAAAAACTAACCCTATGATGATGCTGTCACGTTTTTAAGAGCAGGGCGGATAATCAAGATATACCGCTATTCCGACTTTTGTACGTGAATGAGGGTTTTTTATCGGTACACTGCACGAATTTCATAAAACCCTGGTTACTCAGGTCAAGTGATCCATTCTCATTTTGATATCTAATTTATGAATAAGGAAGCTGAATGGATCACAGTTCCTTCTTTCTCCCTCCCCCTTGATTTAACATAATGTTTTTTCTAGGCATACTACCGACCACCAGTACCGGGGCCAGCGGCAAAGGTGACGCGGCCGCTGAGGGTGCAGGAGGAGATGCGGCAGTTGCAGGAGCAGCTGCAGGGGGTGAGCCAGCAGCAGTGGCGGGCGGTGGTAAGTTATATTCCTAATCCTTACTTATTGACATTACACTCGCTGCAAGGGTGTAATGTATACTGTACTGTTGAGACTTAAGTAAGAAGTTGTTGTGAACGGTTGAAGAAGACACCCTTTACTTAGCATTAGCAATAGCATTAGCGATGGGAGTGTACTGTTGAGTAACCAATGGCCTCTTCTATCTGACTTCAACTCAGCTGTGAAAGTTTTATGGAGAAGACTAAAAGTCAGATCAGATGACCTTGATGGATGGGTTGAACGAAAAGGGAAAGAAGGGTGGAAGGAGGAAGGACGGGCGAGATTTAATATTTATGACTGGCAGAGAAGGATACGTGGGATGCATGCATAGGTGTCTGATAGGAATCAGATGAATGGGTGGTGGAATGCCTGAAACTCCCACAAATGTTAGAGGCCGAGGTAGTGGGAGGATAGATACATACCACAAATGTTATGTACTGTGCTTGCTAGTGCTACTGTGCCACTATGTGTAGAATTAATTTGTCTTACTGCTTTGCTAAGAGTATATTTTACAATAGTCTTGTTTTTTCTTCTTGATATAGCTACTCCTTCCAAAGTGAAAGTAGACAGGAAGGAGTTGGCAGCCAAGGCCCGGCGCCGGAAGCTGGAGGCCATACAAATTGAATACCGGCGGCTGGTGGTTCTAGAGGAGGAGAAGGCGGCAGCAGCTGCAGCCTCATCCAATGCCCCGGGCCCCAGCCACCCCCCTCCAGTGTTATGGCACCACCGTCTGGCAGCCGCCCGCCGCCGTACTACATTAAGCACTGCTGCCCCCCCCTGTGGATGCAATTGCCGCGCATTGAAGCGCCGCGTGGCCCGTCTAGAGGAGCGTATTCGTGTCCTGGAGAGGCGAGCCCGCTGATGAACAGACCCTGTTGATTGCCCCTTTTTATTGCTTATTTTGGTGGGTGGGAATCGGGCGTTGGGGTTTTCACTTTTGGACAATTGGACATTTAATTTGTTGGACTTTTTCGTTCCGGGCAATGGACATTGGTTGGGGTTAGGGAGAGGGGTGGGTCAGGTGTTGTGGGATTTTTTTTACATAGTTTATTTTTGTTAGGGGATTAAATTATATATTTATACTTTATATACGATGTTGTTAATGTTTTGTGGGTGGGGTTACTGTTTTACGTCACACTGTTTCCTTGCTGGTGCAGGGCCACAGCCAGTGTTTGATTTAAATAATTGGCTGACTTAGTAAGACACAAACAGATAGATGCGGTACCCCTCACTGAGGGACTTGTCCTACTAGTACTGTCAGTCTCTCCTCCTAGTCTATGCATACTGCAACTGGACTCAAAGGGGTGTGTGAAATAGAATTAATGAAAAAATGTCCATTATTAATTATTCCTCCCCCAAACTTCTTCTCTTACCTGTGCTTGATGTTTAACTTAGGCACGGCGATGGCTGCATGGTGATGATGGTTTTCTTTCCCAACATGCCATGGTTGTGGTGGTAGTAGTAGTAGACCCTGGCAGTAGCATTTGCAAAAAAAAGAAAATGAGACAGTCAGTCGCCTGAGAGAGACTGTGGGAGGAGTAATAGAACGAAGTACAGTACGGAACTTACTGCCAAACAATAATATGCCAAAACACAATAAAACATAATGGTGGCGGGGATAGCCTAGTACATAGAGTTACAAACTCTAGCTGTGTGGAGTCACTCGACTTGGCCTACAGTACACTCGACACAAGCGTAACTGTTAGTGCTGTGTAGGAGGATGACAACAAATCCAATCGATGCCGGCAATTAATGCTGATGGATTAGGTTCCTTTGGTAAAAAATGTATCTCGCAAATATACTGCTCATGGGTGGGCAAGCAGAAGAAGTTCCTCGCCCTGCCTTGAAATTGAATTAGTTTTGCTTTTGCCACATCCGCCCCAGAAAGCATGTGATAAATTATTGGTGTACATTTAATTTAGTAACACCTCAATAAGTCACACAGCCCGGGGAAGAGGGTTAGGGTTTGATGAATGGTTGGGAAGGGGGTTTTGGGAAAGGTTTGACAAAGAAAAACAGTACGCATGGACAACAACAAAACACAATCTTGGCAGACAATCATATCCATAAATCTGTTAAGGGAGAAAAAGGAAATGCATGCATCATGATGATAACTTGATGGTTAATGATAAGTAGTACTTACTAACTACTACTAGACAATTAGACAGTACAGGGCAGCAGTATATTATGCAATTTGCCTTGCCTGTCTGCCCTCCGAGAGACCCGAATTACATACAGTTTCTGTTCTGTTGTACCGGCCCGGGCTTAAAGATAGCAAAGAAAATTCAAAAATAGCTGTAGGGATGAATTGAATTATAAGCAGAGAGCAAACATAACAACAACAACAACACACAGTAGTAATGATTGAAGACAAAAAATGAATCAAATTTAAAAGATGATGAAAGTTGATACTGTTACTGTATGTTATCCTGGTCAAAATGGGGAGTTGCATCTCGGCATTCCTCTTGGTCCTCCCTTCCATGGACGCTCCGGCCATCAATCTTGGGTGACGCCACTGCCTGCCTGGCAGATGTAGATTCATTGGTAAGGTAAGTGAGAGTTGTTTTTCCCAGTATAGCACAGGGTAAGGGCCAGCCTGTAATTGTAGATGGGAAAACAAAAGGGATATTGAAAAATCAAGTAGAAAAAAATGCATAAATTACGGTGGAGTGCAACAAGAACACTTTCAGAGGCGGCATGGATACATCATGTCTACTCTAGTCTGTTTCCAGCATTAACCTCCAACAACAACAGGACAGAGCAGGCCCACGGCACCCGTGACCCATCCTCCATTTAGCGTACATTTTTTGACAGAGGCAGACAAAGCAGATATACAGCAACATAGCATTTTACAAATTAAGTGACTAAATCAATGCCCCGCTATCAGTCATACCACCACACTCGACTCCACCACAACACAGACATGTAGGTCTGCAGTGGTTGTTGTTGACTTGTTTACCTTTTATGCCACTCATGAAACGCCCTGAGTTATTCCATCAATCATCTCGGATCGTACTGAGTGACTGCGAAGATATTATGTCACTGTGGTCATCATCATGGTGTGTTGTCCAACTCAGTGTGCAATGTACAGATTGAGTCCCCTTTCCATATTCAAAATGCAATGGATCGGCCTGCAGTAGAAGTAGAAATGTGTTATTAAAAAACAAGAATGGAAACAAACATTGCATTGAGTTACTTTTAGTGTGTAGATTAGATAATAGTACACAATGAATTAACTTCATGCACTACAAACAACAACAACACAAATCACTCAGTCAGCGTCCAATGCATGTCATCATTCATTACCTGTTCCTTCTCATCTTCAGTTAATGGGCAGTCTGTCTCAGCTCGGAAAGGAGGATAGCTATAGTAGTCATCATCATGTTCCACTTCTTTTGGAGAGACTCAACGAGGCAAGATTTTCTTTTTCTTCGATTATGCTACATCCAATCATCATCTGGCTTGAGGGCAATAGATTTAGGTCGATTCAGGAGGATGGAGGAGCAGGACTTGGAGGAGTGGACTGAAATGCAGACAGCTGAAACTCATATAAGGCAATAAAAGACGAAGACGGTGGTGATGGATTTGTTGTGATTTGAAGTTTCCAACCAGAAAGACAGACACACAAATAAAAGTAAATAAGGGAGAACGACAGTAAGAAGTGGAAGCCTAGTTGTCAGGGAAGTATAGCTCGTCCTCAAACTCTGGGGGTTCAACCAGAAGTAGGTAATCAGCATCTAACATGCTACTTCCATCACCTGGGCCGCTGTCCTCATCTTCCTGCATTGATTCATGTATTGTGTAATTCAGTGGTATAAATTGCTGATTCATTTTGATCATGGTTAACCTCTCCACGTTTTTTGGTGAGAGACTGGTCCTTTTCACTGTTACAATGGAACCAGCAGCACTGAAAACACGTTCAGAAGAGACACTTGCGTCAGGGCAAGCCAGATAGTTTATCGCCAGCCTGCTGAGCACTGGCCATTGGCCCCTTTTGCCATACCAATACCGCAATGGGTTTTGATCAATGTAGACCTCTGTTGGGTCATCCAGGTAGGCCTGGACCATCCGGTCAATGTTCAGGGGTGCTACACTTTGTTCGGCCTCTTTTGTCTTTGCATCAGCACTGGACCTAGCAAGTCCTTGCTGTAAATACCAATCCTGTGCCGTTTTTACTGGGGCCGATGATCCGGTTCTTGCTGTTGTCGATAGTGTTGGTGTTGGTGACAGCTGTGAACCAAATGCACTGCCCTCAGGCTCTGAAGTTGAACTTGACGCCGGATGCCCTGCTGCAGTACTTGTTGTGGGTTTGAGGCCTTTAATTACTAGTCGTTCCTTTTCCAATTTACTGGCTGCCTCAGGTATCCAAGTTTTGTACCGGGCAACATCCACTTCTGAAAAAGGAAGTAATGTCTTACTGTTCAGTGCCGATTTGTACCGTGGATCCAGAATTGTGGCACAAATGTAATGTTCTTGTGACAAAATCTTAGTTTGCACCCTTGCATTTTCAGTTAAGCGACATGATAAGCTCTCCACCAACTCATATGCTTCTTTTTTCCTCCACACCTATGTACGCTTCAGACACCTCCTTCAGCTGTTGCTCTAGCATGTGCAACAATGGGATAGCTTGGCCCATAGTACAGTCCTCCTTGCTGACTTCACGTGTGAAGACCTCGAAAGGAAGAAGCATCTCTGTAAGAGATTTAACTAGGCACCATTGGTCCATCTGAAGGGTCATGGCTTTCACAGTAGCATCCGCCCTTCGCATGACATATTCATTGATTGGTCTGTACTGCTCAAACAGACGGTCAAGCATGTAATACGTTGAGTTCCAATGTGGTGCCACCTCCTGGATGAGTGCTTTGACTGGCATTCTATAGTCACGTTGAATGATCCTCAGCTGCTTCCGGGCTTTAAAAGAATGGCTGAAATGAGTGCATATTCTGCGGCAGGTGGTCAGTAAGTTGCTGACTATGGGTTCTTTTTTCAGAAAGTCTTGAACTATAATGTTAATGCAGTGCGCCAAACACGGGACCCTGAAATAGGCACCAACCTCCATGGCCTTAAGTACATTACTGCCAGTATCCGTGGCAACAAAACCAATGTTAAGCCCTCTTGGGCGCAGCCATTCAAAGACCTTGCTGTTAAAATCTTCCAAAATGTTTGCAGCAGTATGAGATTTCTCCATGGCGAACATGGCTACAGTTGCATGTTTCTGAGAAGCATTAAAAATCTCAGCTGTGTCAACAGCACCTACTTCAGATAGCTTTTCTCTAACCCCCACAAAAGAGACCCAGTGTGCAGTGATGCACATGTAATCAGTGGCTTGGCAACTGGTCCACATGTCTGTTGTCAGGTGGATTTTGTGAACAGCACTCTGCTGCAAAGCTTGTCAAACCAATTCCAGCACATCGTGATGTAGTGCTGGAACAGCAACTCGGGCGAAATAGGACCGGCTGGGAACCTTCCATTTAGGGCAGATGGCTGACACAAATTCAAGGAAACCCACCCCTTCCACAAATGAAAAAGGGAGACGGTCCAGCGCTAACATTTTAGCCAGCTTCACATTGTACAACCGTGCCGTTGGGTGGTTGCGTTGGTACTGCCCCTCCGACCTAAGCATGCTGTCAATGGTAGGCTGGAATATTTTCCTTTGTGGTGCACCTTTCTTCATGAACCCAGTTAGGCTCAACGACGCCGCACTTTTGCTCATTGCAGTGCCCGGTTGCCTTGGTGTCTCAGGCTGACTCTTACTACGGTGTCACTGAGATGTTGCTGAGGATGTGGGCGGTACCACTACACTGCTGGGGATAGGGCTAGAAATGTCTCCCTCTTGTTGACCTTCCACCGCAATCATATCTTCCCCTACTTCTTCATCCCCAACAACAGCAATGGGTCCAGTTTTACTTTTTTCTAAGTGAAGTAGGTGAGCCTCCCACTTGATACTGTGGTGTTTTTTGAGATGACTTGTTTGTCCTCCGGTACCATAGTTTGTACCAAGCTTACCCCGCCTAACAGCCTGCCGACAAATTGAGCATATAGCAATGTTCTCCTCCTTACTGCTAACCGAAAAGAAGTCCCAAACTGGGGAGGAGAACTTTCTGGCGCTGCTGGAGGTGCCACTTTCAATACCAGATGAACTGGAGGGTGTGCCTGGAATTTGACTCTGTGCACTTACATTACCACCACCTCTGGGATGTGAGGTCCCTGCCGGGCCTTTACAAAGGCAAATATGGAGGCAGGAGGTCGTGTTGGTGTTACCTATGTTGGTGGTATCCGTGCTACATCCCTCGCAGCGATTTTGGATAGTCTAATAATGTTGGTCTCCATCTCCGCAGGCCCAGGAGTGATGTTCATGATGACTGGCTCTTCATCATCATCACCCCCTCGTCTACATCTACCTCCATAACTCTAAGGCTTTCTGGAACCTTCCTTTTCACTAGCCTTGTCTTGTGGCGTGCATCACTCTGAGACTGAGCTGGTGGCTTCCAAATGGCATCTAGATCATCAGAAGCGGGGCTTGAAGAAGAAGTTGATGGACTAACCCTCCTTTTCCTTGCTGGGGGTCTGGAAGACAATGGATCTTCTGAAACAGTGGCTTGCTCCTCTTCGTCTGCAAAAAGCTCGATTTCCTGAACTGCCCCTACTTCAGGTGGAACAACTACTATTGTGGGCTATGGTTCCGGCTGTAGTTCCGGCTGCGGCTGGGGCTGCAGCTGGGGCTGCGGTTGGGGCTGCGGTTGGGGCTGCAGTTGGGGTTGTGGCTGCGGCTGGGGTTGCGGCTGGAGTTGCGGCTGCGGCTGGGGTTGCGGCTGTGGTTGCGGCTGTGGTTGCCCACTTATCTGCTGAGTTTCCACCTGCGAGTGCGTGGATTGGGTACTACTTTGCGATAATGACATTTCAACATCACTGGTCGTTAGTAGACTGGCTACCTCTGCCACACTCATGGGCTTGGGCCTAGGTTGGTGGGGTGGGCCCATTGATGCGGAGGTGCTGCTCCCAGCTTGGTCCCCCCCCGACACCACTGCTGCAGGCGTAAGTTTTTTTTCACCAAAAAACACATCGGCCGGCACACCAGTCTTGGCAAGTGCCACTTCCTTCTTCTGTTCCTTCTTCTTCTCACTGGCAACTTTCTTGGTACTGGAGGACCTGGTACCTTTCTTTGGGGCCATCTTCTTCAGATGTCAGCAGGACGCAGGTGCACAAGTTGCAGAGATGTCTGTGGTCACACGTGGACGTGACGTGGTGCACAGCAGGACTTCTGTCTGGCAGTACAACGGGTGATGATGATGACACCTCCTCCTCTGTCTTTTTGTGCACCTAAAAGCAAAGAAGCCAGGAGAAGAACATCAGTGAAATGCTGCATTTGTTGTTGTGGTTCAATTACTAGTAGTACAAACAAACAAATAAAATATATAAGTTAGTGTAGCCATTTGTGAGACTGTCAACAAGGGCTTTCATGGTATACTGTGTACACTCTCAGGAAGGATAGGAAAGAAGAGGAACAACAACAAAAATACAAATGTAATAGAAGTGGACCCTGTTTGGCATTAAATTATTTGCTCATCACATCATTCAGGGAGCTGAAGCTGGCAAAGGGGATGGATGGAAGCAGTAAGCCAAGAGGAAAACCATGCAGGCCTAAATGGCAAAAGCAGCACACTTATAACTCCCACCAGAAATGGCCACCAGCCACATGGACACTCACAAATCACAAGCAACAAGCAGGAGGCCTGGAAAACAATGTACTGAAAACAGGCCTATGATAGCCAGGCAAAGGCTGCATGCTAAACCACACTGCTTTGCCTGTAATGCAATAAAATGCAAACATTAAAATCCACAGGGCTAAACAAGGCCTGCAACACACCACACACAACTAAGGCATGTATTTAACACACACCCCAAAAACTGAAATACACCCAAAAATACACATTTTGCAATTCAATCCAATGCCATCCATGCCCTAAATGATGTTTAAATTCAACAGAACACACAGAAACAGTTGTTTCATGCACCCCTGACTACCTCTGAGCCTACTGGATGAAAGGCCTGTTGGCAGACTAGGTCACAACCTTGCAGGCCTATGGATAAAAGCACACTACCGGGCTTCAAAATGGCCACCAGCCTCATGGCCAGGCCCACAACAACAAGAAGCTGAAGACAGACAATGCAGGCCTTTGGCAAAAAGCACACTGCCTGGCTTCAAAATGGCCGCCAGCCTCATGGCCAGGCCCACAACAACAAGAAACTGAAGACAGACAATGCAGGCCTATGGCAAAAAGCACACTGCCTGGCTTCAAAATGGCCGCCAGCCTCATGGCCAGGCCCACAACAACAAGAAACTGAAGACAGACAATGCAGGCCTATGGCAAAAAGCACACTGCCTGGCTTCAAAATGGCCACCAGCCTCATGGCCAGGAGGACCACAACAAGAAGCCTAGACCACAAAGGAAACACATGCAGGCCTAAATGGCAAAAGCAGCACACTTATAACTCCCACCAGAAATGGCTACCAGCCACATGGACACTCACAAATCACAAGCAACAAGCAGGAGGCCTGGAAAACAATGTACTGAAAACAGGCCTATAATAGCCAGGCAAAGGCTGCATGCTAAACCACACTGCTTTGCCTGTAATGCAATAAAATGCAAAAACGAAAATCCACAGGGCTAAACAAGGCCTGCAACACACCACACACAACTAAGGCATGTATTTAACACACACCCCAAAAAACTGAAATACACCCAAAAATACACATTTTGAAATTCAATCCAATGACATCCATGTGCCCTAAATGATGTTTAAATTCAACAGAACACACAGAAACAGTTGTTTCATGCACCCCTGACTACCTCTGAGCCTACTGGATGAAAGGCCTGTTGGCAGACTAGGCCACAAGCTTGCAGGCCTATGGATAAAAGCACACTACCGGGCTTCAAAATGGCCACCAGCCACATGGCCAGGCCCACAACAACAAGAAACTGAAGACAGACAATGCAGGCCTATGGTAAAAAGCACACTGCCTGGCTTCAAAATGGCCACCAGCCTCATGGCCAGGCCCACAACAACAAGAAACTCAAGACAGACAATGCAGGCCTATGGCAAAAGCACACTGCCTGGCTTCAAAATGGCCGCCAGCCTCATGGCCAGGCCCACAACAACAAGAAACTGAAGACAGACAATGCAGGCCTATGGCAAAAAGCACACTGCCTGGCTTCAAAATGGCCACCAGCCTCATGGCCAGGACCACAACAAGAAGCCTAGGATACAAAGGAAACACATGCAGGCCTATATGGCAAAAGCAGCACACTTATAACTCCCACCAGAAATGGCTACCAGCCACATGGACACTCACAAATCACAAGCAACAAGCAGGAGGCCTGGAAAACAATGTACTGAAAACAGGCCTATAATAGCCAGGCAAAGGCTGCATGCTAAACCACACTGCTTTGTCTGTAATGCAATAAAATGCAAAAACGAAAATCCACAGGGCTAAACAAGGCCTGCAACACACCACACACAACTAAGGCATGTATTTAACACACACCCCAAAAAACTGAAATACACCCAAAAATACACATTTTGCAATTCAATCCAATGCCATCCATGTGCTCTAAATGATGTTTGAAATTAATAAATACATCACACAGCAAAGGAACAGTTGTTTCATCATGTTTCATCATGTACCCACCCATGACTAGCTCTGGGCCTACTGGCTACCCACAACTATTTATCTTTAAAAATGATGAAAAGTACCAAAATTGTAGTTGCAGCAACTGCAATGCCCCAATCAAACAACACCAACTTACTTGTAAAATCTCAAATCCAAAAGTCCTCAAATCCAATGATAATGATGCAGCAGACACAAAGAGTGATCCTTCCAGCTCAAATCCAAGTGAAAAATGAACAGGAGATGGACAACGTACTGGGAGGAGCCTGCTGGACAGGAACAGGAAGTAGGAGACTCTGTGGCACTTCCTCCCTCTCCCCCCCAAAAAATTGACAAAAAAGGACAGCCAAATATCAATCTGAGGTTTTTTTTTCATCCAAATCATCATTGTATAGAAGGTTTTATGCTGCTCGAGATATTATTCTTCTCCAGATTGAACATTTTGCGTGTTTGGGATCGCGAGCTTTACCAACATTCCGCCGGATGTCCGATGGCGCGCCCGTATGACGTGTTCGCGATCGCAATCTCTCTTGTGGTGCACGATGGCGCGGCGAATGACGTGTTCGCGATCGCACACTCTCGCGTTGTCTGATGGCGCGGCGAATGACGTGTTCGCGATCGCAATCTCTCTCGCGGTGCACGATGGCGCGGCGAATGATGTGTTCGCGATCGCACACTCTCGCGTTGTCCGATGGCGCGGCGAATGACGTGTTCGCGATCGCAAACTCTCGCGGGATCGCGCGGCCGGCTACCGAAATCTCGTGGCGCACGCGAACGGATAGGAAAACCCGTCGGCGAACGCAGGAATCCCGGTAAGTCGCTATCGCGCGCTCTAGAACGCATTTTTAAAGCGCGAACAAGAAAATAATTCCGCTACGCTGCGGATCGCGGAATTGTTGGCAATTCCGCGTTCTCCGCGGAACGCGAAATTGCCTAAATTCCGCAAATTCCACGAGCGGAGCGGAATTTGACGCCCAGGGTTACAGATGAGATGTGGTGCACTAAAGGTATAGAAGGTGCATCCTTTGTATGTTTTGATAAATATACATGTGCATATTAACATTTCTTCATTTTCAGAGACATCTGGACTGCTGATATTAATCTTCTATATGTTTAGATTGTGAGGTGGTGCGCTAAAATGCATTTAATACAGTGCTTTTGCCAGGGATTCGTGAGAGTGGATCCTATGGGTGTTTAATGTTTTTACAAATTATGACTAGTTTGTTGTATTTGCTTAAAAATAACATATTAGTTGTTGTGCCACATTTAAGAGTACCCATTAATAATAATGGGGTGCCTCAGTATCTCACAGAACTTGAGGAATTAACAGTATACAACAACAATAGGTTTTGTCAAGAAATGCGCAGTTTCTTATGGAAAAAGAAAATGTATCCTGATTTACTAGGAAGAGCCAATCAATGGTGCACTATCTACGTTGCAATAATGAGACTAACACCAAGGATATATCATGCACAGTATATTAACATTCATATATTGTGAGGGAATTTATGTTGTATACCAAAAACACAGGACTGTTATACAACATACATAATTACATATATAAGTGTCATACAAAAAGGTGCATTACATAAGACATAATCCAGGAAACAGGACACTTCACATGAGACAATAAACAAAGAATATGACTCAGTTGGGCATCCATTAATCACTGAAAAAAGTGTTCAAACCTATCCTTATTCCTTGGTTGTAGGTATGTAAGACATCAAGATGGAACACATATTCTTATCATCGACGTTTCGACCCTCAATGGAAAATGTGCAGGTACAAAACATCAGAATAGGTCTTCTTCAGGGCAAAAGAAATTCAAAACAGCTTGTGTAATGAAGGAACCATGTGCCAGTGAGAGGGCAAAATTCAAACCATGCTCAAAACATGGGTGGAAGCAGGCATTATATCTCACCTGAATCCAATAGGTCCTGCATCTAACTTGGTGCAGGTAGAGGTGGATCAAAACATATCCAAGACTATGCTAAGTGGGGGGTTCTCAATGTGGACCTTCATCAAAAAAATGTAATATATGACATTGCATAAATCTCACAAACTAATTTGAAAAACAAGCACAAGGGGCATTATAATTTGCACCACTCCTATCTTATGTGAAGTAACTCGTGTGCATTGTGAATTAACAAGGTGCCTATTCCTTCCACGAACACCTTGGCCATAAACTGGAAGCTAAGTATTGCCTTTTAACTTCAAGGATCCAAAAGGATTCTCTGAAATACAAAAAAATAGAAAGGATGTACAAAATATGAAAAAGAATTTCCTATTTAAATGGATTAAATTCATATTAACTCGCACAGCTTTAGCCAAAGTCTTACTTTATTCATAAGCGGAGAGGGAACAAATCCAACCTGCTCTACGGAACGTCTGGGACAGACTGTTAGGCTGCGGGGGCAGCAAAAAGAGATAATAAAAGGATGGCCGCTGCACGAGTGTGGACATCCAGGGCTGAGTCTACATTGCGAGCAGCTGCTGCGACTCATCACAACATGGTGCCGCCCGTCAGATTGACAGGTCAGAACACCATCATCATGGTAATATATATCCGTAGAGCCGATCTGGCAGCCGCGTTTCATGCCGAAGACCAAAAAATGCAGGTCCGGCAAAAAGAGATAAAGGAGGGACTGCAGCTGCACGACTGTGACGTTCAGGGCTGAATCTACATAATGAGCAGCTGTCTTGTCATGACAGAGTACAGCATGATATAGCTCGATTCATTATTAAAGATTTCATTTATTGGACTATAGGTAGGTTGCAGAACTAATATGTTTTAAAGAGAAATGTGATTGTGGGCCTTAAGCCTGCAGTTGAGACATTTAGAATTAATGTAAAAGTTGTTTTTCTGCATGTTTTTTGCCTTTGCAGGTGCAGACTAAAGACATTCATTAATTAGTGAAAGGTGCAGACCAAAGGCATTTGCTAATTAGTGAAAGGCACATTGTATTTCAGAGACAGTGAGGTGAGGAAGAGCTGGCAAGGTCAAATGATTGTAATTGAAGTACAAAAGGGAGTGATACCAGTTGGTACTATCAACGAAGTTAGAAACCAAGGACGCTTTGGAAGAGGAGACTGGAATATGGGAGTAGTGTTCAAGACACCAAGTTCTTTTCTGGGAACTAGAAAACATATTATGATGTATTCGAGGTCATATTTTCTCGAATGTTCTATGCACATTTTAATTAGTAAACCCACCTTAGGTTTAGCCAGATTCCCTTTAGACTTAGAGAGGTACAGACCTCTCTTGACATCTCTGATTGTGTGATTTCATGCTATACATGACTTCTTACTTATAGAACTTCTACAGAGGTTCTGATGCTGCCACCTTTCTTGCTCCCTTGGCTTAATAAGGTTTTTCCTATCCAGAGGTTAGTGTAGGGTTTATGCTGCAAATCTTTTCCATGTATGGTAAGAAGGATCAGAATCATTCATCCAGCCATCAAATTATTTTCCTCATATTGTGTATCACGGCTACTGAGATACTTTTATGCTCTTTGTTTTTGAGGACCAATATTGTACGCCGCTTCCTTCTACTTTTAATAATTTTGTACTTTTGCAGTAGGTTCTTGAGATTGATTTATATTAGTTTGGCTTTCAGTTTGTAATAAATCTTTTAATTTCAACTTACTGATTGTGACTTTTATTGTGTGGTCCTAATGATCACATTGTACCTCATGACTTAGATTGTTACCCCTCTTCCTCTCAGGCTACTACAAAGGCCTATTGACCAGAGTTAAATTGTAAGAAGCGGCCCAGAGCATTCTCACAAGTAAAAAGCTCTTAGTGAAATGAGAATGATGAAAAAATTGGACACAGTCATAGCAGATATGACTAGAGGAATCAATTGCAGCGGGAGTAGCAGAGTAGCGGTGTGCAGAACCGTTGGTGTCCGGTCCGGTCCTTAGCTGATCCTTAGCTGATCCTCAGCCTGCCGACCTGATCCGAACAAGGCGTGAGCGAGGTACGGCTGAGGAGGTATACATCCGGACCATGCTAAGAGCCCGGCTATCCCCCAGCCCACGAAAAGTTTTTTTTTTTAAAGGTGACCAGACCCGAGCCGCAATGGGCCTGATTCACAGAACTAACTTACGTCAAAAATGTAAAGTTAGTACTTTTTGGTATTCACAGAATACACTTACTCATTTTGGTATTCACAGAATGAACTTACTCATTTCGGTATTCACAGAAGTTAGTAGTCCTAACTTTAGGACTCCTAAATACCTTCTGTGAATACCGAAAGTCTTAAAGTTAGGATTTTTCTCAGTTTAGGAGTAGTAAAGTTAGGACTCCTAACTTTAGGACTCCTAAATGCCTTCTGTGAATACCGAAAGTCTTAAAGTTAGTATTTCTCTCAGTTTAGGAGTAGTAAAGTTAGGACTCTAACTTTAAGACTTTCGGTATTCACAGAAGGCATTTAGGAGTCCTAAAGTTAGGAGTCCTAACTTTACTACTCTAAACTGAGAAAAATCCTAACTTTAAGACTTTCGGTATTCACAGAAGGCATTTAGGAGTCCTAAAGTTAGGACTACTAACTTCTGTGAATACCGAAATGAGTAAGTTCATTCTGTGAATACCAAAATGAGTAAGTGTATTCTGTGAATACCAAAAAGTACTAACTTTACGTTTTTGATGTAAGTTAGTTCTGTGAATCAGGCCCTAAGTGTGCACTGACCGGTGATGCTGCTGTGAGTACGGGGGCTGAACTAGTCTCCCGTGGAGAGTGAGCCCTGGGCAATCTGCGGAGGCAGCCGGGCTAGGACCGGGTGCAGCCTGCAGACCGCTCAGCGTGCCCCACTCGTGGCGTGCACTATGAATTGTGCATTGTATGCATTGTATACCTAAGACCGAAAAAGGGAATTAAAGGAGGTTGAAGGAGGCCAAGGGACTCTGCAGACAGCAGAAGGAGGAGCTCACGGTCAGCAGCTCCAAGCCAACAGTTCCCTATCACTGGCCATTCTACGGAGAATCAGTGCAATGTTATCACTGGACAAAAGTGATGAAACAAGTGCAGTGTGAGGAGTGTGGAGTGTAGTTCGGAGACTGCATTCACCTCCCTGCCTGCTACTCTGATCTGAATCCAAAATTCGCCAGGCAGTCGCTGGCCGGCCTACTGCTCCAACCAAATACAACAGCTACAGTGGCTTTAAGACCGTAGCTGAAGTCGTCAGAGAGTGGTAAGCATGGGGGTCCTGTATTCCATCACTGAGGTAAGGTGAGGTGAGGCGACTACAATATCAATGCCAAAAAGTGCAGATAAGTGGAAATAATCAAATACATATACCTGGGGCGCCTCCCGTCTTGCCAAGGTATTTACATCAGCATTTCATGAGGCTCCATTTAGGCTCCTGGTGTACTTTTCACACCTATGTTAATTAAGTGTGCTGATAACTCTTCATGTCTGTTAAGCATCCTTGGAAACTCCTGACCTTGCCTTTCGCAATTGAAAAGTTCAGTTCACGATATTACACAGCAGCAGAGTTTAGACAAGTGTGGCAAGTACGACTGCTAGTATTTGGTGATTGAGATCTATGTGCTTCAGAGAACCCCAGGAATAGTGGGTTAACTAATCCGTATTAAAGAAGCATGAGCTCTGGCGAAGAAAGACCCGCTTTCCCCCCTATAAGAAGGAAAAAGAAACTTCAAGTTTCTACAACATCAAAATAAGTTAAAGCAAAAGCCACAGGGGGAAGCCAATCCCTAATTTCGCTGATAACTCGCATTTTTGAAAAATCATCGAAAATTCCTCATAAATTTGACTTTATGAAAGATCCTATTGGAGCTATGTTAACAAAAGAAATGGAGGGAGAATCAACTAACCTTCAATCTCCGATTAAACCAGAACTTAAGATTCACGTAGCATGTCAAATGCTTGACCCACAAAGTATGACTACTCAAAACCAACAGATTATAGAGGAAAATGAAGGTGATCAAGGGGGGCATATTACTGATATGGAAATGCTAACAATAGCATCAACAATAGAAATGGTATAAAAATATCCAGACCTACCAGAAGTGCCTGTAACTAAACCTCCGAAAGTCCTGTTATCGGGGGTACCACTCCCCTTGGAAGATTATGTGGAAATCAAAAAGTACATCATAGAGACGGATTTAATGCCCGCATCCCCCAAAATAAATCAGATTAATTATTACCAGGGCTGGACTGGGAATGGAAACTGGCCCTGGCAAACTGCTCTGCCGGCCCCCCCTGGGGGTAGGTGGGGTGCAGGCAAGCTGTTTGCGAGGGCCGGTTTCGGACGATTTTGTTACAGGGGGCTGATATTGCCGACCCCCGGTAAACAAAAATGGCCCCCAGAGGCCCAAAACTGGCCCCCACCCTAGCGGCCCACCGGGGAAACGCCCAGTTCCCGCTGCGGCCAGTCCGGCCCTGATTATTACCCATCACCAGCAGGCACTCAGGATTATCACTGCAAGGAAATAAGTGGAATCATGAACCCATATGGCTTAAAAACAGGGAGTTGTTTAGTTATGGAGAACAGCTTACATATTCATGAGATCTTTGAGGAAGTAAAACAACGGCAAGAACAAGAAAGCAAACCTAAATCAAACATGGATGACATACAGCTTTGGAGTACACCATGTAACAATCATAATTAAAAAAATTGAATATGGAAAAAAAGAAAGGTGAGGAACAACTAAACTCTCCAACGGGTTCCATAGGCACATCACAATGTAATGCAGATCACTTTCAAAGCCAAAACTCATCAAATTATGGAAAACAAGATCTAGGGGCCATATGGGACATATTCTACAGAATTTCACACCTGACATTGGAAGCTCTTATGTATCAATCTAACAAAATGGAGGTCCAAATTGATGCGCTAAATGTCATGGCAAATTCAGTGACCGGTATAGACCAGAAATTGGCCACATTAAATCACTTATTATTGCGAGCGCAAACACAAGCTACAACTTCATATTTAGATTGTACATGTGCCCCACTAATCAATACATTGGCCACTGTTCCAGAGATGATGAGCACTATACTCGAGGACCTAAAATTGAATCTACAAACCCTAAGGTCAAATATACAACTGAAAAGGGGTAATAATGGGGGTATGGAACCAATAGACAACACAAAATCACAAATAAACATGAGTCAGCTGAACCCACATACATTACAGTATGAAATGTCGAATAGGCAAAAGGGAATAAGGAAGATATTTCTTGACCAGCAGCAAGAAAGGGCAATTTCTAACAATAATCAGAAACTAATGACACTGCCAATAGAAGAAAAATTGTAGATCAAGGAGAAAAGCAAGCAATTTCTCCTCTTCAGTAGGACAAAAAACAGAGGAAAAACTAAGAAAAGCAAGGAATAAGATTAATCAATACACAAAACCAAACAATAGGACAAAAGGAGAATAGTATAGACAGTCTGACACCAGATAATGATATATTTGGGAAAGAAGATAAAGAAAATCTGGTAATCAGAAGCGCAAAACTAAAGAAAAACTAAAAATATTTCCCTTTATTCTATAAAGAAGAGAGAGAAAAATTCATAAGGAGAAACACAAAGAAAATAGTGTGCTTGGTGAACGACAAAAAACCTACCTCTGGCAGAGGAAAAAAGTGGAACACAATCCTACAAAACAGACAGAGAAGGGACAAATTTGAATGAAATAAAGAGAGAAGTTCGGTTGCATAAAGATTATAAACCAATGCAGGAGATGAGTGCCCCTAAAAGCTGTGTATCACTCCAAAAAACAGATAAACAAATAAAAATGTATGACCCAGAAAAAATGGATGAAAGAGATTAATATTCTACCCTAGCAATACAAAGAACAATTATGGTCCAACAAAGGCCAAGGCAGTTGCATAATAGATCAAAAAAGAATGTGCAGCGGGTTCCAAAGGGCTTGATAGAGTCAATAAATATACAATCAAAGAAAGAACATACATCCATTGAAATGGACACAAACAAGAAAACAACAAAGAGGGTAACACCCAACTTATTTTTAAACCAGAATACCAGTCCAGGGGTAGACAAGATATTTTAAATCGAGGAAATATTTTATGACTTTTTAAAGCAATTCCCCTCATTAGAAAAAATAACAAGCGAAAATATAAAAGCCATTGAATTTCTCTCAAATAAAGAAGATAAACATGAAATAACATTAATAACTCTGAATTCTGCACACTTATCAGAATTAATCCTTAACGAGAATGAAACCTTTATAAAATGGGGAATAAAAATTAGCAGGCCCCCTCAACCAGTGTACCAAAGTCCATTCACCTCACAAGACAGAACAGAATATCAACAAAATATAAAGCACCAGGTATTCTCAATATTGAAGAACCCTATTGGAAAAACAGTTAACTCTCTAACAACAATGAAACATATGGAAGAAGAGAGGCCGATAAACTTGAAATAAGGATGGATTACAGCGGCCCTTCACGGGGTAACTCAACCTTGACAAAATAATGTAAAGAGATACAAAGAGGAAATACACAATCACAGAGAAGCAATAAGACTATAAATGGGGTACGCTCAAAAATACAAAATGAGTACCTAGCTTCAATGTCAATTAACTTTCATATGATACTTCTCCAAGAAACTTGGGTGAATAAATCAGTAAAGCTGGAAGGTTTTAAAGGATATTTTGAGCCGGCAATTAAACATAGTAAATATGGGCATCCTATTGGGGGCCTAGCAACATTCATAGTGATAGATTTGAAACTGGAGCATGAACTAGTAGTTATAAACGACAATAATATTTTAATAGTAAAATTTCGGTATATGGAAAAAAACCAAAGTGAAACACTACTAGTTATAAATGTATATATCCATCCGAATTTAAGATCAAGGAAAATCATGGCTAGTAATCTCACTAACTTTGTATTTCAGCAAATGATTGTGGACCCATACACTGAGTATATTATCTTGGGGGATCGCAATTTAAATATGCTATCGCTCTATTCAAGAGACGGCTCAATTGAACAACAAGATCATCTATGGGCAATACCCCAACAATCAACACTTACGGTAATAAGTATTCCAGGAGGTAAAGTCTGAATACATTTCTTAAAGGATATAGAATCTCTGGGATTGAGAATTTTAAATGGAAGGTTTCTGCAAGATACTCCACTAGCATGGACATACCAATCACATGGCAATAAATCAAAAATTGATTACACTATAGCATCCTTGAATCTATTCAATAAGATTTTGTCTTTTCAAATTGACAAAACTAATGGTAGCGACCACTGTCAGCAAATATTGGTCATGAGGCTGCAATGTACACAACATAAACAACTTGCAACTATACCTGGATGATTGAAACAGTTAATAATAAGAGACTGTATTGGAAAGAAAACTCCAAATTATCTGCCAACATATTAGCGCTATGATTTTTTAAGGAAAATTTTGATGAAGAGTCTATGACTGTAATTGAAAGTTGGGACTTCTTCACAAAAAAACTAATCGCTACATACACCTCAAAACCTTACCACAAACAGAAATTAATGTATCAAGATAAAGCGAGAAACAAAATCAAGCTAACAACACAACTCGTATTCTAAAAAGAAACCGCAATAGGCTTTGGAGACAGTCAAAAAAGCATCCAGATGATACAGTAATACAATCTAAATTAAAAAGCATTAACCATGACTTACAGAAATTAATTATCAAGAAAAACAAACACTCTGGGTTAAGGTGCTGTACGTAAGTAAAAGAATAACTCTAGAGATTTCTGGAAATTGATAAATGGCCTATCAAGATTGACCAACACAACAGTCTCATCTACATTAAGCAAAGCTGACTGGATAGGATTTTTAACAACATACCTAAACAGTAATTGGGAGATTACACTAAAGGTCACCAGGCCTATCGATATAAGAATGAAAACAAAGAACTTGGAATACGTAATGGATATAACGGCAACTCAAGTGTTTAAATTAATTCAAAAACAAAAAAACGGTGCCCACTGCCCCAACGGGATTCCTTTAGCTTTATATAAAGAAAATCCCACTTTATGGGCAGAATATCTCATGAAAGTATTCAAGAAAGCCTTCGAAACATGGTATATACCAGAAACATGGAAGGGTTTGTTAATTTTGCCCATATACAAAAAAGGAGATTGGGATCAGCCTGGCAATTACTGACTAATCACCCTACAAGATACAGATGCCAAACTTTCTGCGGGAGTTTTACTCTCAAAACTATCCTTATGGGCAAAGGGGAACCAGATAATTCCATCTAACCAAACGGGTTTCATACAAGGATTGGGAACTGCGACAAATATTTTAGCTTTATCAGTGCTAATAGATATTTCTGTTTTGTTGACTTTAAATCAGCATTCGAATGTGTGCATAGACAGCTCCTCTGGGAAAAGTTGAAAGGGCAAGGGATACCATTGTCCCTTTTGAAACCAATCCAGCTACTCTACTCAGATACCTGGGTTAGAGTTCGATTAGGTGATGGTTCCTGTGTTTCTCAAAAAATCTTACCTTCCAGGGGTCTCAAGCAAGGGTGCGTTCTTGCTACACTGCTTTTCAATCTGTTTTTATCGTTTCTAACACAAGCCATGAATGAGGTAAATGCCTATCCACCAAAATTAGCCATTATCCACATATCAAACCTATTATATGCAGATGATGTTATATTATTAAGTCAAACTAAGGTGGGGTTACAACGGCTGATAAATAGGTAATCAAGCTACTCCCAAGCAAATGGCATGATCATAAATGATATTAAGGCAAAAATAATGGAAGTCAACATCAACCCATGTAAAAAGAATAAGTATAAATGGTACCTTGACGATTTGCAGCTAGAGCAAGTTAGATCGTATAAATACCTTGGAGTTCATTTTGATGATAAAGGATCATTCAATCTACACATGGCGGATATGCAAAGGAAAACTAACACTCTATTGTCAGCATTTAGAATCTTGCAGAAATCACTGGGCGGACCGAGTTACCTTCCATTGCTGAAAGTAATATCAGCAAAAAAATTATTACCAACATTAACATATGGCAGTGAAGCTTTGTGCGGGAAATACTCTATAACCATCAATAATGCTCTGACAAAAACCTTTTAATCACTTTTCCATCTTCCAAAGAATACATCGCCTGCCCATATTAGGTTAGAATTTGAGCTGTCTAATCAGCTAATTGCAAGGAAAGGTCAGTTCATAAAAGTGTGGAAAAGAATAAAAACGGATAAGTCTAATCAAATGTCCAATTGGTTATGGCAGGAAATACAAAGGAATCAGAAATCTCCATTCTGGAAATATTTACAAGCGGCCTTGGATGAATTTCGAGCGCATGAGATCTGGGACATGCCTAATACTATAGAATCGTTTAAAAAAACTATTAATAAAATAACAAACCATCTATCGCTGTATAAAGACAAGGATATCTTTATAAAAAGAACACATGCATGGCCACTAATGAACGGGTATACATTAATGAAGGCACAATCATATATAGAGACTCCTTGGTCTTTGAACCTAAAACATATTTTTTTAAAGCACGTTTTGGCCTTTTCCCTGGATCTTGTCATGTTATGCCGTGGCTATAAACATCAGAATCGATGCCTTGCCATTTTTGTAAAAAGGGAGAAGAAAACGTTATCCATTTGCTGTGCATCTGCACAAATTTGAAGGAAGAGAGAAAAATTGCACTTAAGTGGCATTTTAACACTCGCGGAATTCGGTCCTGTAGACAAGCGCTTATAAGATGTCTACAATCATATGACATAGTTTTAAACTTGGCTTTTGCAAAGTTTATTTTATCGATAAGAAAGAAATTTGATCCATAAGACTGGTCGGATAAGATAACATATGATATTAATTAATAATTAATATGTACTATGAGGTTTGCGTTTATAAGTGTTACGATATTTTATGATATGGATGATTTAGATTAACTTAATAATGTATATTTTTTATCCAAAAGTTAGATTTTTATCAAAAAATATATTGTTGTAATATGAATTGTTGTTTTTTAAAAATATTGTAAGATTTTAAATAATCAAACAATAAATATATACATACATACTGACTCAGGGCCGCACATCCAACTACCAAGCCAAGAATGCATTTCGGGGGTGTTACACCGCAAACACCCCCTTGAAGCTATGCCCTTGCCTGTCCCATCTGGGCCTGGTAGTTCTCTCTCAGGGCTCAAGACTATGATCATGTACAACACAACACTTATTTTAAATGTATTTTCAATGAACACACTCTTCTTCATCTCTGCTACAAGAATCTTTGATGGTAGAGTTAGCAAATTGGTGTATTTAGGCAGGGATTTATGTTTCCATCCTCTCATTTTCCAAATCATTTTATCAAGTAATTGATGGCCTCATGTACTAAGCCCGAGTTGCAAATTGAGGTTATTACAAAGGCTGTCCTCTGGAGAGATTACGAGTCATTGTCTGTTCAGGCTAGAGATGAATGAAAGACTGCATCAAAACACAGTTTAGATCTGCTCGTCTACCAGGTAATGTCTCTTGGCCTGCATGATGTACTAGCAGCTTTTTAGTCCTTTGTCAATGACGTGCTTTGGGGATTATTCAATGTCTGAACTGTAGCCTGTATTGGTGATATCCTGATGTAGTCTCTCACCAAGCAAACCCATGTGCAGCATGTACATGCTTGTTTAGCCAGTCAGCCTTCATCAAACCATTTATTCACCAGGCTAGACAAAAAGCAAATTACATGAGTACTCTGAATTCCTGACCTGGGCCAGTACACACAGCAAGGCAAATGCAGCTCTGACCTGACCTATACGCAAGGCAGAGGTCACCTGTCTTGGGCTGATGCGCATGGCAAGGTAGATGCAACCCTCGTTGGGCTAATGTGTGATGCACATATACTTTTCCTGTTCTTTGCCGAGAACGGCATAGAGACCAGGAGACTCTCTGAAGTACAGGTCACTCCTGGCTTTGCTGTCTAGGCAATCTGCTTTCTCTGGGTATACCTCAGGCCAGGCACACATTGGGCATCTTCCCCTGGATAGTCTCTTCTCCTGCAGAGCCAGGCAGACTCCATCCATCTCTCAGCAGGGAGGCAGGGTTCCTGGCACTAGACAAACCATCAGCTCCTACAGAAGGAAGTGCAGCCTTCAGGTAATGTCCTCTCACCTCTGGGAGACTGGTGGTCAAGCCGAACCTGCCCTGGTCCAAAAGCAGTCCTTCGAATACTCTGTGGAGCACTCCCTTCCTTTATCACGAAGAACTTGAAACTTGAACAAAGTGGAGAGGTTTGGGTCCCTCTTGTATACAATTGCTCTAGACAGGGGATGTGGATCCACTGTGTCTATCTTCAGAACCGGTCTGAGTTAGTTGTCTTTCAAGTGTCCTTCTCAGGCTTTTCTCCAGACACAAACTTTCTGTGAAGTGATGCTGCCTGCAGACCGAGGCTGCCTCAAACTGGTGCACTCAGTTTGATCATAGTGAAGTGGGAGATATATGAATCTGACTGTTATCAACCTTCTTGAAGACGGGATTAGGGGTAGACAATAGGCCAGTACTTGCCTAGAAACTTCCCCACCTTGAACAACAGAAACTGTTTTCCTACCCTTCACCCATATCATGTACTGAAAGGTATGGCTCAGGAACTCGGAGTTCAGGCCCATGCTCCCCTATGATCTTATTGATCTTATAATGCCCAATCAAGAAGGGTCATTAGATTTTTCCCCCTTTGGCATGATGCAGTGGGTGACATGAGTCGTATGACTGAGCAGGGCCAATCGGGGGGGCCTGCCTTGTCTTATCGGAAGATGATCACTGGCTGTGTGTATGAAATTTTCTTTGTGGCAGGGGTTTTTGCCTCAATGTTCTACTGCCGTGCTCTTCTGTTTCCTTATGTGTTTAACTCCCACTGCGTCCTTTAACCCCTCTTTCCACAGTGAATAGCCTGGGCCAAATGAGGGAGATTCAGAGGATTACTGCATTATTGTTATCTTTATTATGACTCACAGTAGGTATCTTATCTTTACTATCAACCACAGTGTATATATTATCTTTAGTATTGTTCACAGTGGGTCGAATACCACTAGTATTGATCATAAGTGAAGTGCTATTCCTACTTTGAATCACAGTGCCTGCATTATCTGCACTATTGATCAGTCGATCTGATATCTCTACTGTCACTCACATTGGATGTGTTATCTTTAATTCTGCTCACAGTAGATATGTTATCTCAGCTATCTATAAGTGGATATGTCGACAATCGATCACACTGAATATGGTACCACGCCTATCCATCATTGTCAATACATTACTTATACCTTTGTTCCAAGTGGATGTGTTATCTTTAGCGTCAGCTACAAACGTGAAATTCAACATAATAAAATTCAGGTGACACTATCAAAAAAAAGACTGCCTTGTTCACAGACTACTTTGTTCCAGTTCTTTTGATGCTGTTTTAATTGCTTCCATAGTTTGCCACTCTGATTATCTTGGAATGTGTTTCAGACACAGAATGATATCATGTTCTAATGCAGAAACACATATGGCCACTTAAATAATTCTATGCTTGGGGGACTGTTCAGGTCTTTATACAATGCTTCAAAAGAATGTCCGTCATACGCCAGTTGCAAGGTACATAGATAACAAAGGAAACAATATGTCGTCCAATACATTATGAAAACTCTAGATTTATTACAATTTTTTTCTATGATAGGCCCCTCTCCCATTAGGTATTGTTTTGTGTTCATCTCTGATCGCAACAGTATGATGTAGCATTTTGGGAAAAATATGCAGGTAATCAATGCAGAACTGGAAGCCAAGATAGCAAAAACCTCCATGGCCGCCATGTACTTCCCATGAGTGCTCAAATAGGCTGGAATAAAAGAGATCCAAATACTGAGGAAGGTGAGCATGCTGAAAGTGATCAATTTAGCCTCATTGAAGCTATCAGGCAGCTTTCTGGCAAGAAAGGCCACAATGAAACTGATAGTGGATAGAATCCCGAGATATCCCAGCATGCACCAGAAAGCAGTGGGAGACCCCTCATTACATTCAATTATAACCTTTCCAAGTTGTGCACGTGTGTTAGACTGTGAGAAAGGGGGTGAGATAGTCAACCAAAACATACACAGAAGAATCTGAAATAGAGTACCAACAATAACAATCATAAGAGACAGTTGCGGTCCAGCCCACCTCTTTATGTTACTATTGGGTTTAGTGGCGTTGAATGCAATGACCACCATGATGGTTTTGCCCAAAATACAAGAGACACAAAAAGCAAAATTAATGCCAAATGCAGCCTGGCGGAGGAGACATTTCTGTTTCGTGGGGTAACCAATGAACGCCAATGAGCAGAGAAAGCATAGGATAAGGGATAAGAGGAGGAGGTAGCTGAGGGAGCGGTTGTTGGCTCTGACAACGGGGGTGTTTCTATATATAATGAAAAGTCCCAGAATGCCAGAGGTCATCAATGATAAGAAGATGCTGACAGCTGCCAAGGTGGCTCCCAGCACATCCTGATATGAGAGGAACTCTATTGTCTTTTTAATGCAATTTTCTTGTTGGGCCAATGATCCCAGGGGCAGCTGGAACACTCGGTGGAATCTAAAATATCAAGAAGACATGAGAGATTTTAGAGGTCATTCACCATCACTGCTGTAGGACTCTGTATTTGGATCTCAGTGCTGCTGGCTACCTACCAGTTTGGTTAGAAAACTCTCCCTGAGGGCATGGCACACACTGAAAGCAGCAGATGGGTTCTCCTTCTCGAGCAGATTTTCTGAATCCAGAAGGACAACTGGGACTGCACAGAGAGTGAGGGACCTAGAAGAGAAGTATTGCATAACTTTGTATTTGAGAATTAAACCTTGTTATGAACAAATATGTTTTAAATATGTATTATCACTTGAATGTGCAGACCAACAGCTTCACTTTTACACAGTAATATCGGACCCCACTCCCAGAGGATGTATAACGATGTGGCTGCAATGGGCATATAAGTTAAATTAAGTGTTATTAAACGGTCAAACCGTAGGTAGATCTCCAAGCCTCTGTACCTGGTCCAAAGGTTGTGTTTCCTCAATAGTTGATTATGTTTTTGTTTCTACACATTTAGCTAGAAAAGCCAGGAGTGATCACAATTCATGACTTGTTTCAATAAAAATTAATTGTGAACAGATCATAAAAAAGCACTCTGCAGTATGCCAGGTTTTTACACAACTGGAAATTAAGTTGGATGGCACCTCTGTGGGAATGATTGATGTAAGGCTTCATGATTTACTGGACCTGACCACTGATCCTATTTGGACTACTATACACCAGCTTAATGACTTTATGAACAATGTCCTAGATAAGCTGGCAGTCCTTATTGTTAGAGCTCTAACTGAAGCCCAATATTCCAACATTATAACTGGATCTTTTAGGTGATAATTGAGGATTTTGTCTCATTGAAAAAAGGAAAATCAAGCTCTACGAGCCAGGTCTTTTATTAAGATAGAACTTTAGGGAATTTTGTCACTTTGTATGGAAATCAATAGGAAAGAATGTACCAAAGAGATTATTTCAGTTAAAAATATTTTTAAGAGGAATATGTTGTCCATTCCTAATACCTGGTTAATAATCAGTTACCTATTATTAAGAATTATAGCATTAATCAAGATCTACTTTGTGCAGAAAATGTAGTGACTAAATTAATTCAATCTGCTAAATCCCTGCAGGTTCAAGGACCTGATTGGGTTCTGATCACAATAATTCAAAGTAACCCAAATTCATGTTTTTAGACCTGGTACTCAATGTTTGTGTATTTAATGTTTGCATAATAAATGAAGTCAAGGAGGGGGAGCCTGGTATTGCCCATATATAACAAAGGACCACATGAATACTCTTCTGTTTATGGCCCATGTCGCTATTGGATGCAGCTGATAAATTGTACACAAAATACATATTACATCTTTTTAAACTCTGGTAAACAATTATGGGCCTGCTTATCTCTGACAGTGTGCATTTGTTCTTCATCCTTTAATGACGTGGAGTGCACTGTTATCGGCTAAGTTGACAAAACAGGGATTATTATTACCTTTGTTCAAAACATTGCTGGATGTACACACTGGTAAATGGAAAAGTGGCCAAAAAACGGTTCTGCCAATGAATTTAGCTCTACCATTTAATTGGACATAGGTAAAAAAAGGTCAGAAGCCGGGATGTGTTTTGGCTTCTTCCTTGTTCACATTGTACCTAGGCGAGCTACCTGCTGAGTTAAATAAATGTGCTACTCACCACAGAAATGGAGGGAAGATCAATGAATACCCTAATGTATGCTGCTGACATTGGTTTGTTAGATCCTACTCCCATAGGACTCTAGTGGTAGTTGGCGGATCTACAGCGATTTTTAAACAATCATTATCTCCACGTTATGGTCTTTAGAAGGTCATTTGTTAAAAAATCCTACACTTGGAGCATAGATAAAGTCACATTTGAAATTGTTCAGAAATATTTTTACTTAGGCATGCTCTCTGGAGCAAATCTTAGCACAAAAAACAAGTTCAAGTACAATGCAGTAAAGCCACTTCAATTGCCCTGAGTTATTACTGCCACAGGTCATCTGATAATTGATGCTTGTTAAGAGTTTCTACTGCTGGCTATGTTAGTTCTGGTATACATTCCCGTGTAATTGGTTAAGGTTCAGCCTACATTATCCGGACTTGGGGGAATATTAACCAAGCTGCCACAGGACCATGTGATCCTTTATTTCTGCTGAACTTAATAATGTAGGAAATAATTATAGATTCATCAGATTAACTATTACTGCTGCAGAAATGTTGGGTCTTAAAGATTCTGATTTACAAACCTCTCAAACAAAGTATCATTTTAAAAGCCGGTTTAAGAATATATAGATTACAAAATGCTTTGAGGCAGATCAGATTACTAGCATTGTTTACAAATAAGTTGTCTCTATCCGTTGTGTAGAACAGCTAAGAGATATCACATGCAGTTTTATATGAGTGCCAATCTTGACCTTAAAGTCAGATGTTTATTCAATTTAAGACTGGTGGACTCCATGTTGGGACTAATCACTGGCTATCCACTGGTGAATTTCAGTCTAGAGACTGTCCTTCTGGTTTATGTGAAACTCAAGATGAAATGTATGTTAATGTTTGTCCAGGACTATCACAATTAGCTTCTTCTGTCTATAATATGCATTTTTGATATCAAAAATATCCCTCAACAGTGGCAATCACTTGAGTACCCCAGTTCTCACCCATGCAACCCTTTGCTCCATCATATGTGACCTGTCAAAGATTTCTCTGAATAGAGGCCTTTCCCAACATACATTGATCCACTATCCCCAGCTACAACCCCATGCCAGTTCTCCTAATCTGCTCCGTGTGTCAAGCTACACAGCAGTGGCTCTCTGGCACATTGCCACCATTAGCAAGTTTTATTTGAGCCAGAATAAGCCGTGAAGTAACAGTCTTGCACTTTCCACAGCATGGTCCTTCAGTTCCGATGAGCTGTCCTTTCTATCATACTGCCACAAACCTGCAGACCTAGTCACCAAAGGCTTCAAGAGAGAGAACACATTTTTAAACATGTTGAATAGAGACTATTGATTTAGTGGTGTGGGGTGCATTTGGTAGTGCAAGAGAGAGACCAAAGATCCAATGGTTTAGGAGAGAGGGCACAACAATGGCGTATAAGTGAGATAGTACCAGTGCTTAATTTGAGCCAGTGGTTTCCGGTGCTCTGCACTGGCACTTAATCGTTAACACCAGTACTTTTGACAGTCTGGCACAAGGTGGAACTGTCTGTCTATGTTAGAAATGAGCGCAAAAATGGTTGTTTATTAAATAAGTATGCATTACATTGACTAATGCCTGCTGCCCAAGCTATTCTTATAGCTTTGTGTTAAGGACTAGTATAAATTGTTACACTTGTAGGAGTGTGATGGTCAGTAGTTGAGGTGTTTGACATTGGCACTGCTGGCAGAGGCAATGGGTAGTGCGCACTGTAGTGACCTCCTAACAAAGGCTGATGCACTTATTTTTTTTACAAATTAAGCACTATGTAGTAAACTTTTAATGATGCATGCAAGAGGGCGTGATTCATGGAATTCAGGAGAAAGGGCAGAGATTCAAGGGGGTACAAGAAGGGACACAGCTTCAGTTATTCAGGAGAGGGGGCACTGCTTCAAGAAGGTTGGGCTGAGTGAACAGGTAAGTGGGTGCAGGAGAGAGGGCATGCCTTCACAGATGCAGTGGAAGGCGCACGTTTTGAAGTGTAGGAAAGGGAAAATGCATTCAAGTTTACAGAAGATTTTGCATGGTTTCAGGGATGCAGATCATAGAGTGTCAACCAAACAGCTAAACAAAGTAGTAGCACAATAGTGGGAGTGTAGTCAGCCTTGACTATACCTGCCTTTTTCTCCCCGATTGGCATGTGGCTGCACTATCAATATTCTTTTTTCTTTCTCTTGGCTGCTACCATTCTTTGTGTCTGACATTGCTGTGGTAGATGTGAGATTGGTACCAGGTGCCTCAAGTCCCAGTCCAAGATGGTGACAGATCACTAAGTTCCAGGTCTATGATGCTGCAAGTTATCAGGGATAAATGCACTTTGGCTTCTGGGTCGCCTGTGGCAAAAGTGCTTAAAAAGTAAACAGTGAAGTTGAAGTACTGATTCGCAACATCTTTTTGGTGAGTTCCCTTCATTTGGGTTGGTTGCACCGATAACTCCCATGTGTGCACATTTGTTATGTTCTTTCAGCTTCCAATTCAGGTTTCCTCCTCCCTCCTTATCTACATTTCTATATCCCACTTCAGTGTCACACTTTTTACAATGTGTGTGTCCCCTACAAACTAGTTATCTGAAGACATCTCCAGCTCTGCTCCATTCACATCTCCTAACTACCAGTGAAGATCAAGCGGTCAATGTTGCTAAGAGTGGTGACTGCCAGAATTAAATATCTAATATTGTTAATACCTGAAAGTTGATGAATAGTAGAATTGTTGTTATTCGTTATAGTTTCCAGATTGATCATATGATATATGATATGAAGGGTATTTATAGAGCGCAGCAAAATGTCCGAAGGCGTCAGGGTGCTAACTTCACAATGATAAAGGTTCACTCATGATTAGTGAACACACTGTCTAGCAAAAAAGAACTATAGTGTGAAAAGTCAGGTATTTAATGCTTTCCTGAAGGGAGAGTGAACTCTAATGCCGGTCAAATGACTTGGCAGCAAGTTCCATAGTCTTGCTGCTGCAGCCGAGAAGGCTCTCCCTCCACATTTCTTCTCCTGAAACAGGGGCACTTTCACCAAATTGAAGTGAGCAGAGCGAAGATTTCTACAAGGGACGTAGCTATGAAACATAGCCCTAGTTCCTGCCGGACAGCTCTGATAGAGGACCTTATGCACTAAGCAGCCTGTGAATGTATTGTAGCCCATTGCTCACTGACTGCTGTTTGGGAATGTTCAAGGCAACCCTCGCCAATGCATTCTGCACTAGCTGCAATTTAGCTTGGGAGCTCTTGTTGGTATCTAAATATAGGGCATTGCAGTAATCGATTCTAGACACGCAATTTGCGAGTCGCAAAACTGGATGTACAACAGTGTGTTTAACACTGTTTGCGATTCCCAATGGGGTCGCAAATTGCAAGGCTCATTAATATTAATGAGCCTCTCGCAATTTGCGAGCCCATTGGGAATGGCAGGCCCTCCCAGGAATGGTGGCCTGCTGGGCTCAGCAGACCGCCATGTCTGGGGCTGCTTTTAAATAAAGCAGTTTTTTTTTTTAGTGCAGCCCATTTTCCTTAAAGGAAAACGGGATGCTTTTTAAAAAAAAAATGAAACCACTGCCTGCCCTTAAAATATATTTTCGGACCCCTTTCCATTTGCGACTTCATTACCACCCTCTTGAAGAGGGTGGTAATTTGCGAGTGTTTTGCGACCGCAATTGCGGTCGCAAAACAATCGTACATGGGTTAGAGAGTCGCCTTTTGGAAGGGAACGCCCCTTCCAAATAGCGAGTCTCTAAACACTTTTTTGCGAGTCGCAAAATTGTGTTAGTACATGGCCATTCCAATTTTAGCATGCGCAAACGGGTCGCTAACCTGTTTGCGCATGCTAAAATTAATCGTACATCTGGCCCCAGGTTCTTAGCCTTCTCAGTAGGCATTACTATAGTGCCTAATGTCTCAGGCCACAAACTGTGATTCCAGATGGAGGTTTGATTTCCAAAGAGCAGCACCTTTCCCAATTGAGCTTCAGGTAGTTCCTCCTCATGCACCGAACTTCTGTCGTGTAGCTCCTATAGTACCCCTGCAGGACCTGCGTGTTTGGATAACATAAACTGTGTGCTTGGTGTTAGACTGACTCTGTGCACCCCCACCGTATATGTTAGCCGGATTTGCATTAGCTAGCTCACAGTGCCACTAGAATCTCCTCTTATCGGGGAGAGATTAGTTTCTGGCAACCTTAGATCATGACAACCCAAATTCCTCAGAATCGTGGAAACAATGTACTACCTTTCGCTCAGTTACTCGTGCTTACTTATTCGGTTTGTCTCAGAGAGTTACACAAAATAAACAGTCTGGGCGTTTCAATAAGTATTTATTGAACAGTTGTTATTCTAGTGTAAATAATATGTGCTGCGGCAACCAGCAGACAATAGCAGAGATATATTATCAGCAGTACGATAAAAGTGAAGGGTTAGAACAGTTCTACCATATTGCAATAATCATGAATACATACATGAATATAAAAGCATTATGAAAGTGCGCGTACTCCTATGATGCCTAACTAGATGTACCTGAGTGTACCTACCATATGTGTAGGTCTAAAAGCCTAAGAGCCAAGAATCCCTCTAGGATTTAGTCGAACCCCCATACCTGAATAGAGAGAGTGTGGGACCCCGTCCTGGTCTCGAGGTGGACACCCCGTAAGGGCTGTGTTAGACCGCTGTCAGCTGGAGCGACTGCATGCAGGAGCCTCAGCGTCTCTGGTCAGTGTGTCAGCATGGAAGTCTTGGTTCCCTCTATCTTACCGTGGCAAGAAGTGGTGTATTTATACCCTAAAGTGTCTTGTCCCTCAGTATGGTTTGTATTGTTCTTTGTTAGACATGAGGAAGACGTCAGGGGTGAACTTTGTACATACATATTATGCAGGAGATGTAGCTGGTGAATGCTCATGCATAATTTATGAGTACATTGTAGGCCTGTATTCTGGAAAGACCTTGCAGTGTTCTAACCACAGACTAGATAACGTTCAACCCTCAGAGCTTGTTGTGTACTGTAGGGAACTAATGTAGGTGAAAGATCATGCCTATATTAGGAGCCATGACTATAATAGGGCATATACGATTATGACCATAATAGGGCATATACGGGTATGACCATAATAGGGCATATACGGGTATGACCATAATAGGGCATATACAAGTATTTCTACATTATGGCATATATGAACGGGTCTACATTAGGGCCTATATACGAAACATAACACCCACTCCACTTTCGAATTGGATGACAATGACCATACTTAAAATCTGGACAATTTAAAATATTCACTTAAAAACAGCTAAAACATGGGTTTTAAAAGGACGTTTAAAAAAAAAAAAAAGGTTAAAAAGGTTAAAAATTAGCTATTTCTTAGTTACCACTTGAAAAAGTCAATTCTATCTCATTCATAAAATTTGCATTACTACAAGCAGAAGAAAGCCACTCTTTCTCAAGTGAAAGTGTCAATTTAGGAAATGTTCCAAATTTAGTTTGTTTATTTATGAAACGAAGTGGAGAAGCCGAATTCTTTCCCAGGACGCGATGACCCAATTCCAGATTAAGTCTCCTGGCTGGGAGATACAGCATTATCAGTGTTAGCTACTGCAGACTACAAATCCAACGCTTCACAGAGAACGTCAATCGCACATAGATGGAATTCGGCACTGCCAACAGTCGTTGCTGCGGCAGCTTGTGCGGCAGTTGTTACCTCGGTGCCTCTGGAGGAGCCACCTAACCCAGCAGGAGCAAACGGCACCTGTGGATTCTCAAGGAATGTATTCATCAGAATAGGAAGACGCTGGGGACCACGCAGATCATGGGCCTTTAGGGGGTCCAGCATAGCATCTAGGTCCAGTGGCGTATCCAATGGAAACGTTAGACAGAGATCCAATGTGCATTCTTCTCCGCAGAACAGGCATTGAAGAACAGGTAAGATGCAGTTCATTCAGACTGGTCTAAATTATAGAAACCAAGAGGCGTTCAGTTCTCTTAGGCAAGGTATGCCCAGAAGCTGCACTATGTGTTCTCGATATTTCCGTTCCATGAGCGTGTTCACCATTTCTTCGGAAATGGGGCCGTCCATTGCGTAGCAGTAATATTACAATCAGGACTCCTGCAATTAGGAACAGGATAAGCGGGAGACCTCCAAAGACGCTTCCCAGGACGGAGTGTATAAAATTTGGGATTACTCCGAGGACTGTCTGAAAGGTGCTTAATAGTCCTGACCCTATGGTCTTAAATAGGTGTACAATACCGCTCGTATCAGACATGTTAAAGATACGACCCACCATTTCTGCGAAATGAAAGGGGCAGTTTGTACGTTGAAGCGCTTGTATCTCAGTCGAGGTCCTTGCAACTTGAAGTTCAAAGATTTCTCGAGCGGAGATTAAGGGCACGGGTTGCTGTAAAAGCATGGCTTTCAGTCTGCTCAAAGTATCAAATTGTATAAAGGAAACATTCAATGAAGGCCATAACGGCACCTCCCTGACTGTGTTCAGTGGTGGAAACAATACTTGCATACAGCAAGTAACCCTGGAGTTAACAGTGACCAGATAGGCGACGCCCGGAAGCATCCCACAGCAACCTTGATCATTTAGCATTAAGTAACTCCCATTCGAGAGCAGCTGGAAAACTGGCATGATCATGGCCGCTGGGGTCCCTGACATGTGACATGATAAGTTCGCCTCCGAACCACTACATGCTCCGTGTAGAGAAATATCCTGACACATGAGAGAACCGCTTAGAGCGTTCTTGCAGTTCGTACCACTCAGATACACTTCTCGATCCCCGTTCCGGCATCGATATCTGTATGGTAACTCCCAAGTTTCCTTGATGTATCACTTACCCATTTTTTCATATTTGCCTGCCTCTGCTCAAGGCAATATTGGAACTTAAACGTAGTGACGGGCAGAGTGATTTGGCCATGAATTAGCCATTCGGTTGATGGTGATTCGGCTAAAGTGAATGGTAACCTTTCCAGTTTCTCAATACGCAGCATTGTATATTTGGCTCCCCTCTGTGCCATTTCTGTCTGTTTATCGGTTAGATTGTATTCTGAAAACAGAGACGTGGTGTTTATAAAACTCCAGGGCACATAGTCTGTTATAGGGATTCTGCACACACAGAGCTATGCACAGGATAATAGGACCTCGGAATATAGTGGTGAGCCAAACATAAACCTTAGCACCTAAAACCCCAACCCAACTAGCCTTAGCGTCCCATTAGCAACAATGTACCAATGATTAGACAACCCAGAACACGGTATCTCTCTCTCTCTCTCAGGACTCGCAGAAGCAAGAACACTCTTTCGTCACTCACTCGTACCTGTCCACAACGTGCGTAAGAAGAGACACAGTATAGGTTAAAATGTTTATTTCAACTTACGTGCTCTACGATACAGTACACGTGTCAGTACTATAAGCATAATGCATAAGAAGAATATAATCAGCATAGTTACAACTCCATAGAATACAAATGGGGAAAGCATCTCATAAAGCAGTGGATATATGTCTAACTAACATTACCACCCTCCCCGTGCTGGAAGCTAGTTTATTATAAAAATAGAAGACCTCTGGGCTTTGACTAGCGAACCCCCATACCTCAGTATCTAGATGCAAAACTACATCAGCAGACAATCACAGCTCTTCTCCCTGGAAAGGTTGTCTCCAAGTGTCTCTAGAGCGGGAAAACCGCAATATTAAAAGCACACAAATTTCTCCATATTATGTCTAGGTGCGAGGGACTGGCCAAATCAGCAGGAACAAGGAAACGTTGTTATTCGACCTTGTACATGTTATGCAGACTGAGCCCAAACCGAACAGGAGAAAAGGTGAGAGACAGAAAATGCAGACAGTTCTAAAATAACTTGGCAGAAGCAGAGGTCGAAAGAATAACGGCTCAGAGTAACGTGCGCAAAAACCATCATGGCAGCCAGGCCGATGCCAACGTATCCAGGCAGGCCAGGAGGCCACAAACCACAAGACACCCTCCCCTGGACAGGCCATCGGCCAAGACAAAGGATGAAGACAGAGTTCAAAACACCTGAGCAGAACAGAAACGTCCATAGCGGATGTAGTCCCTATGAAGGAGAACGAATGGGAGAGGGGGGCAAAAAAGACAGTCAGCGAAGGCCACATCAATCCAATAGTGTGGAAGTGCAGAATAACGCTATACCCTCCAAGAGGACATCGTTGGAATCGTCAGAAAACATAGACGCCATCCAGTACATTAAATCAAAGCAGCAGGAATGCTCCCCGCAGGAGGGAGCATCCAAAAGCAATGCGGGACAACTTGCGTGATACTCCACATAACTCTGTTGTAGGAGATTCTGAGCAGCCGCCCAGATATCCCATAGCGCCAAAATCCCCAGTGCAGCCGCACGTGTCATGTAGCCTGCAGTGGAACAGTCTCGTTCATGGGCCTCCAAGGGACCCATCAACCGAACAAAATCCGGAACAGACAACGACGTATTGGAGAGGCAATAATCCATGGTCCAGGTGAAAGGACAGCGGATGCAAGACATCACAGGTTGCACGCAAGTGAAATACGCAAAGCGAAATGAAAGGGTATAAGACACACTCAGTGTCGCCAAGGGCAATACGCCGAAACCAGCCAGGATGTGCTCACGGAGCAGCTGGAGGCATCCGGGATCGAGAAGGGCCCATCGGGGAGCAGCCATTGCGCAGAAAACAGACCAACAGCAGGACACCAGCCGCCAAGGCGAGGATCAATGGGAAGCCACCAAAGATGCTGAAAAAAATCGAATGAATAAATGCCGGTACCACACCAAAAATAGTTTGGAAAGTGGAAACAAGGCCGGACCCCACAACTTTAAAAAAGTGCACCAGACCTTCAGTGTTTGATGCGTTAAAAATACGGTGAACCAATTCCCCGAAATGCTGTGGGAGGTTTGTGTTCAAAAGGGCCAGTATTTCACTGTGGGTACTTGCCACCTGGAGAATGAATGTCTCCCGGGCGGATGTGAGCATAACCTCCTGGTTCAATAATAGCGCCTTTATTCTGCTCAGTTTATTGAAATCTGCCTCCATGGTAGGAATGGAAGGCCAAATAGAATTATCTGTGATGTCGTGAGGGGGAGGAAAAAGCACATTCTTGCAGCAGACAACCCTGTGTGAAACCGTAACAATATAGGGTATGCCGGCCTGCATGCCACAGCAGTGTTCGTTATTTAAAAGCAAATAGCTGCCATTTGTAAGCAAAGTAAAGGTAGGAGAATTAGCAGGAGCGGGAATACCCTTCAACACACAAGCAAGATTCGGAGCGGAAACGTTACAAGCCCCGTGCAGTTTAATATGTTTACAAATAAGGGAATGACCCACAGTTGAATCGCATGACTCCCCCGTGAGAAAAACTTCCCTGCCGTCTCTAAGGCATTTATACATGAAAGGCAAGGACCAGAGCTCATGCAGGAAGGCACTACCCAAGGACTGGAAACGGCCCACAGGATAATGTTTCATGCACGAGCTAAATTCAAACAAGGAAAAAGGCAAAGCGATAACCCCATGAACTAGCCACACAGTAGAATCTAATTCCGCCACAGAGAATGGTAAGGGCTCCACTTTCTCGATATGCAACAGAGTGTAAGCTGCATCTTTCATGGACATGAACTGCTGTTTGTCAGTTAAATTAAAAGGCAGAAATAAGGCAGTGGTGTTCAAAAAATGCCAAGGAACTTTACCTAACTTAAGTGTTTGTAAAGTCCACGCAAACTGCATAACTGAACGTAACTGATTCTGACCATGATACAACACAGAAACATCATCTTGTACAATATCAACAACAAAGGATACAATATTCTCCAATGTGTAAATGCGTGAAGACAGGGTATTAATACTATTGTCAACTACAGCAAGTACCTTTTCCAAATTTGCTTGGTCTATTTCCCGTAAACGGGAAGCAGCTTCCATTTGCGACAGCTTCCAGAGTTCATTATAAGCTTCATAAATGAATCTCTTCGGTCGTGGACCACGAGGACCCAATATAAAGTCGGACAGATCAATAGTGCCTGATAGGTGGGATAAATGTTGTTTTACAGATTCAAGGGAAGAATGCTGCAACCACTGTTTACATAATTTACCAACAGAATATGTGGTGACAGTACAGGAGTCAGAAAACCTAGGATCGGGCCTGTCCTGAGTATAGCCAGGAACTGAGTCGTGAAAACGTAGTTGGCACGCATTAGAAGATATGGGCCAAGCCAACCAGGGTGACTGAACAAGCGTAGACATATTAAACGAATTGTTCTGAAACAAAACCTGCAAAGTCGAAAGGGACATATTAAAGTGCAAGCTATTGTTTGGAGTTGAAGACAGGGAAGGAATTGATGGTGCGTTCAACTGTTTGGTGGTAGCCAAACCCCAACACGTAGTTTGGTAGATGGAAGCATTCAGAAACACGATTTGGGCCGGGATAAGGCATGCACGGTGCAAGGCTTCGGTGCCCTGCACCTGCCATGGTTTTGAGCCCCAGATTGATTTCAAATCCACAGTGTCCTTCCAGTATTCATACCCACCCACAGCTAGGGCACTCAAAAAGGAACCCGAATATAGCAATTTGGTGTGGGTCAACATGATTTTCTGAGTGGATGGGGTGTTCAATTTAAAATAATAGGACCCAGGATTCGATCTATTAAAATCAGTGAAATATGTAAATTTATTTCTAAGAGTCTTGGAGCTACCTGGTAAAGGGTTTGGACAATGTTCCCATTGGGTGTAGGCGAAAGAACCACGTAGTGCACTTGGTTTATGGACAAAATGGTTGCCCCAATGCTGGTAGCAATACAAATCGGCATAATTTGCAGAATTCATATACAAATCCTCAGCATTAAAGGAAGCATAATATTTTAAATCAGCAAACAATGCTTCAACTGCATGCACATCCCAATCGTCAGAATGAATATTACTTTTTACTACATCACCCATCGAAACTCGAAGGACATTTGGTACATTAATAATTTCTGTCGGCCCATGAATTTGAAAGTTTACCGCATCCCATACGATGCCATCAGCAACTGGAAAAGCTGAAATGTTCACTAATGTGTGGTCACGCTTCATGATGTGAGATGAGGAATGTGGAGCCAAAGTTCCAGCAACACTGTTCACAGCAGAGCGTTCTGGTAAATAGTGACCATTGATGAGCAAAAAAAACACTGTGACAAAGCCAATGGACATGAACAAAAAAATGAGGAACAGCACCAACCAGATGTATGTCCAGGGGGGAATCAAAAAATTGTCTCTGAACCAGGATACAAAAATACTGAACTTGGACGGGACAATTGAGGAGTTGGAATCTGAGTCAAAGGAATAACGTGTTGGGCTCAGTGGCATTGTTGGTAAGTGTGCCACAGATTCGGTATCGGGATAGGTATACTCGTTCTCGTCGATGCAGGGGGAGATAGGGGGTTCGAGTATACTTTCAGGCAAATCAACCATCTCAATTGTAACATCAGTGACCATTCGGGCAGGAGGGCCACGAACACATGTCCGGTAAATGGCAGGACAAGAGACCGCTGGTGTAACACTATTCAGGATCGGCCAGATGTTGTAGCTTGACATTTTCCACTGAGATGTATCTGTTCTCCTTGCGACCAGGAAGCGGTGGTAAGATGACTGTACGTGTTCCCTTCAAGCCCAGGACTGGAACCGGTGCACCATAAGAGGGGCCGAATTCTTTTTTGTTCTCCACCTTCTCTCGAACCAGGTCGCCAATCTTCGGAAGCCAGCCGGCAACCAGAATCTGCAGTGCAGGATCTGCGGCTGAAGATAAATGTGCGTTTGCAAGTCTGTCTCGGGCTTCTTGTAAGTCCTGTAACATAGTAGAATGGTTATCTACATCGGATTGCGCCGCCATGTCTAGACCATCAAGGTCAGGCACAAACATTCTTATGCCAAAAAGCATTTCGTATGGGGTCCGCCCACCCAGAGGTCTTCTAGGGAGATTATTAAGTGCACGTTGTACGGTATACAAGTGGGCCAGCCAGTTCCTGCCAGTACCTAAGACTCTAGCTGTCAAGGATTGCTTTAAGTCACAGTTCATTCGTTCAATGATTGAGTTGCCCTCAGGCCTATACGGAGATGAAAATTTCACCCGCACCCCCAGTGAACCCATTGCGTCCTTGTAAGCCTTAGAGGCAAACGCTGGACCTTGGTCAGAATGGAAGGTGCCGCAAGCGAAAATTCCCACAAAGACACGCAAATCCCTGATGACATTTCGAGCGTCAGCACTCCGTTGTGGCCAGACCCAGATGAAACGTGTGCACGAGTCCACTGCCACTAAGATATATTTATAGGCAGTGTCTGAAGAAAATGGACCGCAGTGATCCAGGTAAACACACCCAAAGGGCCTGTTAGAAATGCAGAGCGAGGTCTGTGGTGGTCGTGTAACCGTGGACGGCTTAATCGGTTGACAAACGTCACAAGAAAGCACATAAGTACGGGTGTCTTTATATAAACCACGCCACCAGTAACGCTGCTGCAAGATGGAAACGGTCGCAGACACTCCAGCATGAGCCGAAGCCATGCCTTTGTGTGCTGCCGTTATCAAGGAAAGTCTGCGGTCCGCGTTGGGGATCAGCCGATCACCAACGTCGGGTATTGTTACATAAGGAGCCTGTTCGGGTCCTAACTGATAATAATATTTGGAAGGAAAACCCCTAGGGTAATTAGCACCTTCCTTCGTCGCAGCAATAGCTGCCAATATATCGTTGTCAATTTTAGACATGGATCTAGTAACTGCTGCTACTGAACACGCGACTACTGCTGATCTGGCAGCTTCATCTGCCAGACCGTTACCAACAGCGTGTGCGCCCACCCGCTGATGGCCTAGGGTGTGAACCACCTGTGTGAGTGGCAGACGTTGTTGCAATTCTGCCACCCGAACCCAAAGCATTTTATGCTTGATTGTGCTGTCTTTAGCGTCTCGATAGTCGTTTTGCGACCAAAAGAACAGATTGTCATTGTAAGATTGAACACAGTAGTAAGAATCGCACACAATGAGAGTGGTCACATCAGGATTAACGAACTCAAGTGCAAGCACCAATGCGCGCAGCTCGGCTAATTGTGCAGTACTGTCCCCGAGTGCCTGAGTGTGCACTACAGTGGATTTGAACTTTCCGTTCACAAAAGTACCTGCAACAATAGCACATGCGGCTGAATAAGCATTCTTGGACCCCGTGGCCGGTTGTGCTGAACCATCGGTGTAGATCACACAGTCGTAATCCTCAAGCAGCAGTAAAGACAAAGGAGGTGGATGAACGAATTCATACTGTAAAAACTCCTGAGTCTGAAGAGAAGAATCGAAAATGAAAGTGACATCCGGAGACGTCAAAGATGTTGCCCATTGAATCCAACGGGGGTGCAAAGCTTTAGAATTCAGAACACTTGCCTTCGTCACTGCCTCTAGGGCAGGATAGGGTGTTACCACCATAATGCGCTTTCCCTGTGCCAGTGCGCGCTCCTTTAGGATCGCCATTTGCACTGCAGTCAGAACTTTCTCCACAGAAGAAAAGCGCATTTCTGCGGAAGTGTAGAGATGTGACTTGTATGCGATGGGTACTGTGTCACCTTCGTTAAAGGTTAAGTACGTGAAACCCACTGCCCCCGGAATTATTCTAATCACCAGGTTTGTGTGGTTATCACGCGTCAATAGGTATTTAGACTCAAGAAGGTCTATCTGCAAAGACTGCAGAATGGAGGAATGCTCCGGAAGCCAGCAAGACTTCAAAAAGGTAGGTTGTATCAAGGCATACAGTGGCTTGATACGCTGGGCATATTCGGGAATGTAAGTACGCCCGAAATTCAGAAAACCCAGCAAGGACTGAAATTTTTTCAGATTAGTAGTAGGGCACAAAAGTGCGCATTTTTCTAGGAAGTGGGGGGCTAAGCCCTTACCTTCATTGTTGAGCTCATAGCCCAAGAACAAAACGGTAAATTCAGCAATGTGAGACTTGGCAAAGTTAAACTTGTAACCTTGAACCGCAAATTCTAGAATAATGCGGTCTACTCGGGAGAGATGCGGGAACAATTCGTCGTCCGTCAGATAAATGTCATCGACGTACGAACATGCATCTGGATCAATGCCGTCTAACAAAGAGACAACACGGGCGGCGAATACGCCGGGACTGTTCTTGTAGCCCATAGGTAAACGCCTGAATTTGAATAATTTACCACCGGAGGTAAAAGCGCTCCATTGGCCACTCTCCGGGGCTAAGTTGTGCGTGTAGAATCCATTTGAGAGGTCAAGTGTCGTTTTATATTTTTTACGAACAAGACTGTTTACAAGCGCAGAACTGTGGGTGTTTTGCACCGCAAAGGTCCGACAATGAGAGTTTAAATGCCGGTAATCCAAAACTATGCGGTACGATCCATCGGGTTTAGAAACCGTGAAAGGGGATTGCTCATAGGGGATACGCACGTTTCAATTACTCCCTGATATTCCAACTGAGTCAGAATTTCAGAAACAGGACCTTTGGCGTCCCGTTTGATGGGATATTGGGGTTGCGGCTGCGGTAGGGACCTCAAAGGTATTTCATGGGGTGGAGAGTCTTCATCCCAACTAAGCCTGGGCGTAGTTCGCGAAGTAGCGCTACGCGAAGCTACGCAAAGTGCAGTTCGCACTACGCGAGCTACGCGTAGCACTACGCGAACTGCGTAGTGCACTGTTCGCAATGATTGCACAGTGCCGGATGCTTGTCCGCACTGTGCAATCATTGAAAACGGCATCTTGCACAGTGCGAGCTGTCTTTTACTGCCGCTCGAGTAGATTTTTACTCGAGCGGCAGCTTTCTCAACGCGGACTGGTAGTTTCTCATCGCGAGCGGTCGCGAGCATACGCGACCACTCGCAATGAGAAACCTGACCTCCCGCGTTGAGAATCTCGCCGGGAGGTTTATTTTCCACGCTCGCGATCGGCAACTTGATGTTGCTGATCGCGAACGAGAAAAGTCTCGCCGGGATGTCATTTTGCTTGCTTGCGGTCGCCAACTTGACGTTGAGGACCGCGAGCAAGCAAAAAATGACCGCTGCACTACGCTACGCTACGCGTATTTGCACTATGCTATGTGCAATTCGCGTTGTGCGAAGTAGCGCAAACTTTGCAAACTACGCGAGCGTAGCATAGTGCTTTGCCCAGGGTTAATCCCAACCCACGTGGTTGCGGTATAACGCAGGAGCCAGGGACACAGCCCATTCAGCTGCAAGAGCCTCCGCTTTGTCCTTTGGGACATGTCGAGAAAAGCTCGGAAGGATTACCTCCTCCCCTTTACGTGCAGCAAGAACGAATGGGGGTGGCCAATCCACCTCCGCTAACAAAATGTCGTATGAAGAGGTTAGATTCTCCCCAAAAATATCTTTTATTACACGCTGTATATCACCTTCGATTTGAATGACAATATTAAAAAGTCTGTCAGTGGGTGCCACTCTGGTGTCAGCTGTCTCGACAGTAATGAATGTTTCAGTTGCTGTCGCCTCCATATGAGGACGTAGCGCCTCCCGCACTATGGTAACTTCCGCGGCGCTGTCTAGGAGGGTCACTGCCCACGTCCAATTCAGGAGCCTCGTTCTCACCGTCTGTGGCATATTTCGCTGTTACAGCGGCAACTTTCTTCTTCTGAAATTGTGGGCGAGAACGTTGAAAGTCTTCTGCTTTCCCTCTGACTGGTTGTCGAGGTTGGTCTAGTCCCTGGGGAGCCTCTCGACCCCTTCCTCTATCCTGGCGGTCTCCTCCACCGGCCTGTGAAGTTGCCTGTGCCTGTGAAGAACGAGGAGAACGCGTATCAGGGATCTGAAACCTATCCGGAGATTTAATTCTCGCCCTATCGCGTAAATCATAAGTGCGTTCAGAAGAGACTGAAACCGGGGATGCACCTCTCGACCCCGGCTTCTTTTGTTGCTTACCCTGGTTTTTCAGCCTCCAGCTCTTTTTAGTGAAGACTGGTCTCTCATCTTTCTCAGATTGAGGTTTGGATTGTTGTTGTTGTTGTTGCGATTGTGTTTGCTGTTTGGCAAAAGGCTTATTGCCCAGGCTATTTCTGCCAATAGTTTTGTAAGCCTGGGTAATAATTTTCGGTAATTCGCGAGGCTTGTCCAATTCTGGGACCAAAGCCAAAGCATTAGCTACTTGAAAGTTCACTGCATCGCCCTTGACATTCGCAAGGATCAACTCAGCTACTACTTCAAACACTCCCACCAGTCTCATCCCTAATTCCACAGCCGCCTCAGGACCATGTTCATCCTGTACTTTTTTAATTACAGAGGGGAGAACCGTCATGGAAGGAGTGCCGAAACACTTCGAATAAACTGCTGCGAATACCCTACCCCAGTTGTCGCATGCTGTCAACTCGGGAATTAAGTCTTTCGGCAAACTAATCGTAAGAATTCTATGTTTATCCACCGGTGTTGTGTGTGGAAAAACTGCCTCCAACTGGTCAAATTTTTCTGCAAGCCAATAAGGAAAATCATTCTTATTTTGTGGACGTTTGCCCATCACCGAGTTCACCATGACGGGACTTATGGTTACTCCGCCTGCAACAGCTGGATGGCCCGCAAATCCAGGTGGGGCTCCCTGGATGTTGCCTGTAACATATTGCACTAAGGCGCGATGCACTCGCACCAAAGCCGAATACATATTGCGCAGGTCCGCGACTGGTATCTGCATATATCGCGGATGTGGGGTGTACCCGGCCAAAACAGGCCAAGTGGCCCCGTCAATAGATAAGGGGCCTAAACGAACCGTCGTTACCGGTTGTGGGAGGGCGCCATCAAACCAAACACGGTGCTGCCAAGCCGTGAGCGGTACTTCAAGATTAGTATAAGGTCTATAGGCAGCAGGAACAATGGTGGGTTCATATTCATGGAACAGATTATCGTTCGCATCCACCGCTGGAAAGGTGACCCAAGAGTAGAATACTTCAAAGTGGAAAGCCGGATCGGCTTGTACCACAAAGATCAGTTCGACTCCCGTGTCGGGCACTCCATACACCCTTAAGTGATCCCGGAGCGCTGTGCGGCTGTGTGCCGCTATGTTTACACCCGCCATTACGATCGGGGATGTTCGACAACCTAACAGGAGGCAGCACAATAAAGGGTTTTTTGTCGAAGAAACCTTTTAACAACTTCAAGCTTGAAAGAACCTACAAAAACGTCATTATAGGAGGTATCACCGTCACACACGCTTCCGGAAGCGTCTGCGAGTACTACTCAAGCGTCCCACAGATAAGCAGCCCACTCATTGGTCGCGCCATGTTATAGGGATTCTGCACACACAGAGCTATGCACAGGATAATAGGACCTCGGAATATAGTGGTGAGCCAAACATAAACCTTAGCACCTAAAACCCCAACCCAACTAGCCTTAGCGTCCCATTAGCAACAATGTACCAATGATTAGACAACCCAGAACACGGTATCTCTCTCTCTCTCTCTCAGGACTCGCAGAAGCAAGAACACTCTTTCGTCACTCACTCGTACCTGTCCACAACGTGCGTAAGAAGAGACACAGTATAGGTTAAAATGTTTATTTCAACTTACGTGCTCTACGATACAGTACACGTGTCAGTACTATAAGCATAATGCATAAGAAGAATATAATCAGCATAGTTACAACTCCATAGAATACAAACGGGGAAAGCATCTCATAAAGCAGTGGATATATGTCTAACTAACATTACCACCCTCCCCGTGCTGGAAGCTAGTTTATTATAAAAATAGAAGACCTCTGGGCTTTGACTAGCGAACCCCCATACCTCAGTCTCTAGATGTAAAACTACATCAGCAGACAATCACAGCTCTTCTCCCTGGAAAGGTTGTCTCCAAGTGTCTCTAGAGCGGGAAAACCGCAATATTAAAAGCACACAAATTTCTCCATGTTATGTCTAGGTGCGAGGGACTGGCCAAATCAGCAGGAACAAGGAAACGTTGTTATTCGACCTTGTACATGTTATGCAGACTGAGCCCAAAGGGAACAGGAGAAAAGGTGAGAGACAGAAAATGCAGACAGTTCTAAAATAACTTGGCAGAAGCAGAGGTCGACAGAATAACGGCTCAGAGTAACGTGCGCAAAAACCATCATGGCAGCCAGGCCGATGCCAACGTATCCAGGCAGGCCAGGAGGCCACAAACCACAAGACAAGCCTGCACGCAAAGATTGCAGCGTCCAGCTTAACATCATAATAGAACATAGCTGAGATTGCCCGTGTTGTAATATGTCGATTGCCGAAGACACAATGTTGCCTAAGGAGTAAATCCTGGAGGTCAAAGTTGTTAACCCATTATCCACTACAGCTAATGCCTTCTCTAGGTTAATACGGTCTATTTTCCGTATTCTTTCTGGGGCCTCCTGTTGGGATATTTTCCAGTTTTCATTATAATAGGCATAAAAGCCAGCATATATGAAACGTTTCTGACGTGGTTTCCTTGGGCCTAGTAAAAAATCCCTAAGGTCTACATCAGGTGTGAGTAAGGTCAAGTGATGTTTCACTTCTGTCAGTGTTGAGGTTTCTAGCTAATCAAGGCACAACTTCCCAACACTATAGGATGTCACTACCCCTGGGTGTTGTCTTTGTACATAGGGTGTATCTGGCTTATTGATACTAAACCCCTCGGCTATACCTAGGAATCTCATTTTGACATGTGTTTGTGTCAAAGGGCCAAATCAGCCATCCTGTCCAATTGGGATCTGACCTGTTGTACTGGAAAATGTCATCTAATCCTACCCCATGTGTAGTTGAATACTGCCCCCCACCCATCTGTGATGGTGCTGGAAACCCCGGTGTGTTCATTTCCTTGTTCTTGGCTAGTCCAAGACAGGATGTCTGTTGCACAGTGTCATTCATAAATATTATCTGCTGTTGAATGAGGCATGCTCTAAAAAGCACTTCCGTTCCCTGGACCTGCCAGTCCCTAGAACCCCAGATTGATTTTGAATCTATAGTGTCCTTCCATAGGTCAAAACCCTGTGTAGACAACTGGGCCATAAAGGAAGTAGAGTAAATCTGTTTGGTGTTAGTCAACATAATTTTCTGTGCTGATGTTGTTGCCACTTTGTAATAAAATGACTTCAGGTCAGATGTATTAAGCGCTGAAAAGTATGTGAATTTCTGTGCAAAAGTTTGCGAACTACCTTTTGGAGGTGTTGGGCAGTGTTTCCACTGGTGGTATTCAAATACATTTCTAGGTGTTGTAGATTTGTGCAAGAAATGATGACCATAGTGTTGATAACAGTACAATGTATCATAGTCTGAAGTACCTTCTAACATTTCATTATTCGGAAATGCTGCAGTTTTTTCTAAATCAGACATTAAATTATTCACAGTTTCAGTGTCCCAATCATCAGAAAATGTACTGGAGGTAATGATATCACTTGAAGAAATTTTAAATACATGTTTAAGCTTTAAAAGTTCAGTCGGACCGAATATATCATAATCAATCTTGTCCCATACTATACCGCCAGGTATAGGAACTGCTGTGATGTTCACTGAAGACAAGTCTCTTGGTTCACGATGTGAAGACTGGTGTGGTTTTAAAATGAAAGTGACTCTTTGGGCTGTAGAGCTCTGCTGAAGATATCGTCCATTAATAAGCATACTAAAAGTTATAATTAAACCTAGCCAGAATAGGAAAAATAGAATCCCAGTGATATACCATAGTTCTATATAAGTTGACACCAGGTAAGTCTTTCTAAAAAAGTTCAAATAGTCAATGAGTTTCTGTTTCAGTGATTTTTTGGCTGGCGTTGTTTCCGGCTCGCTTGGATCCAGTGAAAACGTATCAAAGTTCATGAAATAGCCAGAAGCAGTTCGATCAATTGTTGGAATTGCATTGGGATTTGTTGAAATCGGATTTTGCCCTTGACGAGGCATGTTGACGTAGACGTCTGTAGTCGGTCTTATTGCAACTTGGTTGTTAAGTTGATTTTCTTCTTGAAGTTGAACTTCTTCTTGAAGTGGAACGAGTTCCATAGCATTGTTGCTTAGTCCTTCATTCCATACAGGTGGCTCTTCAAACGTGATGAGTCTTTTTGTTTGGACTTCTTGGATTGTAGCGAGAGGAGGGCGTCTGCTACTGTGGAGTCCATGTGGCCTACTGTTTAGTATCGGCCACATAGTGTGGTTTGATTAGGTCGATTGAGACAAATCTTTTCTCCTTTTTTCCGGCAAGAGGCGGCAGAAGTGCAGTTCTCATGCCTTGGATTGCTAGGACCGGTACAGCTGTTCTGTAGGATGGTCCGAATTCTTTCTTGTCTGCAATCTTTTCTCTGACCAGATCCCCGACTTTTGGGATCCAGACAGGTCTTGCCGTTACTGCCTTGACTTCCTCAGTGGTGGTCTGTTTTAAGTGGACGTTGCTTTGTTGTGTCCTGGATTCATTTAGATCCTGTAAAACAGCCAAACGATCATGGATATCAAATGGTTTTTCATCCTCCACTGTGCCTTCACAATCAAGAACAGGTACCCACATTCTTGTCCCAAATAGGACCTCATAAGGAGTGACACCCCCTAGAGAGCTTCTTGGCTGATTGTTTATTGCTCGTTGGACCCCATAAAGGTGATCGACCCATCTACCGCCTTTGCCTAATACCCTAGCTGTTAAAGATTGCTTTAAGTCCCGGTTTTTCCTCTCCACAACAGAATTTCCCTCAGGATGGTACGGAGAGGAGTACCGCAATGCTACGCCCATTCCTTCCATAGCCTCTTTGTAAGCCCGAGAGCTAAACGCCGGACCACGGTCAGAATGTAACGTGCCAACTACGTATGTGCCGATAAAGACTTGCAAATCTTTTATAATGATTCGAGCATCAGCCGAGCGCTGAGGCCAAACCCATAGGAATCTAGAGCAGGAATCCACTGCAACAATGATATATTTCTTGGCCCCATCAGATTGTAGGGGTCCACAGTGGTCCAAATATACACATGCGAGAGGTTTGTCTGATTTTAGTAATGGTGTCTGCGCTGGGCGTGTTACGGTGGAGCCTTTCATCTGCTGGCAGATGTCGCATTTCAAGACATAGTCTTTGGTCTGCTTTGTTAACCCTGGCCACCAGTAGCGCTGTTTCAGTAAAGAAATAGTCGCTGTAACGCCTGTATGCGCAGAACCCAAACCCTCGTGTGCTGCTAGAATTAAGCCTTGCCTACGATCCATATCTGGTACTACTCTATCCCCCACTCCAGGAATCTGAGCATATGGAATGTTTTGTGCATCTAACTTATAGGAGTACTTTGAGTGGAAATTCTTTAGGTACTGCTGTGCTGCCTTTGCGTGAAGCATTGACAGCTACCATAATCTCGCCTTCTATTCTCAGTTTTGAACGAGTGATTGCAGCTACAGACGCTGTGCGTACAGCCCCTTTGCGGCTTCATCAGCCAATGAATTCCCTTCAACGTGAACGCCATCACGCTGATGACTCAGTGTATGTATCACGTGAGCCCTTGGTAGTTCATTTCTCAACTCCAATAACTGTTCCCATAGCATTTTATGCTTAATTGTGCCACCTTTTGCATCTTTAAACCCGTTTTGTTCCCAATGATGTAAATATTCATTGTACGACTATACACAGTAAAAGGAATCACACACAATTAGTGTGGGGAATTCATGTTCCGTATTTATAAGTGCCAGTATCAGTGCTTTTAATTCTGCTAACTGAGCCGTGCAGTCTCCTAGAGATTGCGTTTTAGTGCAACTTGGATGGAACTTTCCATCGCGCATGCGACCTTTAACGATTGCACACGCCGCGCTGTAAGCTTGCTTACTCCCTATGGCCGGTTGAGCAGATCCGTCAGTGTAAATAATGTATTCATACTGATCTAGAGGCAAAATCTAATTTGGTAGAGGATATTCTTGTTCGTATTGCAGAAATGCTTGTGTTTTTAAATTTGGATCAAATCTGTATTCAACATCCATTGCAGTAAGAGAATTAGCCCATTTTATCCATCTGGGATGTAAGGCTTTCGCATTTGGAATGCTAGCGCTGGTACTGGGGTCACGACAATTATGCATTTACCCTGAGCCAGAGCTCTTTCTCTTGCTACAGCGGTCTGCACTGCTGTCAGGATTTTTTCTGTTGAAGTGAAACGCATTTCTGCGTTTGTGTACAGGTGTGATTTGTATGCGATTGGTACCGTTTCGCCTTCATTGAAAGTTAAACAAGTGTACCCGCATTGACCCGCTTTTACTCGGATCACTAAATTGCGAACGTTTACGCGTGTCTGTAAATGTTTTGAAGCTATCATGTCTTCTTGTAGTGAACGTAGGATATTTGTATGTTCCTGTGTCCATTGTCTGACTGAAAAATCAGGTTTTATTAAGTTGTAGAAAGGTTTTACTCTTTCTGCGTAATCCAAAATGTATGTTCGACCAAAATTTAGGAATCCCAGAATTGATTGTAAATTCTTTAATGATTTTGGAGGTTGGAGCAGTGCACACTTTTCTAAAAAGTTAGCTGCTAGGCTTTTTCCTTCACTTGACAGCTCATACCCCAGAAACAGGACATTGAGATGGGCAATTTTTGATTTTTTGAAATTAAATTTATAGCCCTCAGAGGCGAATCCCATAATAATGGTGCTCATCCTGGTCAAGTGCCTCGGTAAGTCATCGTCTGTCAGATAAATATCATCCACACAGGACAATGCTTCTTCATCCAAATTTGGGAGTAACTCTGTTACCCTTGCTGAAAACAACCCCGGGCTATTCTTATACCCTTGGGGGAGTCGGCAAAATTACTGTTGGGACCCTAGCGCTGAGAATGCGATCAGATACCTGCTTTTAGGCGCTATATTTTGGCAGAAAAATCCATTTGAGATATCAAGTGTTGTTTTATATTTTTGTCGCACAATGTTATTCATTAATGCGGCACTGTGTGTATTTTGAACTGCAAATGTCTTTGTGCAGGTGTTTAAATGTTTATAATCCAAAACTAAACGATATGAGTTGTCAGGTTTGGCTACGGGGAACAAAGGATTGTTCATTGGTTAGGTGCAATTTTCTATCACCCCCTGGTATTCAAGTTGATCTAGGATCTCCCTGACTTGTTTTTTAGCTTCCTGCTTTATAGGGTATTGCCTTTGAGCATTTGGTGAAAATTTTAACGGGATCACGTGGTGGGTTGAATCCTCATCCCAACCAGCATGATTTTTGTACAATGCTGGAGCTAGGGCAACCGCCCACTCCTGCGCATATGCATGTTTTAAATGTATGGGAACGAGGTCGGAAAATGCTGGAAAAATTACCTTTTCTCCCTTTGGGCACTCCATGACAAATGCTGGCGGCCAGTCTTGCTCCGCTAATAGGATGTCATATCCAGATGACAAATTTTCCCAAAATAGACCTTTAACTTTCCTGGGCTTGTCCCCCTCCATCCGGAGTGTTATCTCATGTAACTTATGTGGGACACTTACCCGAGTATCAGGTGTTTCCGCCGTGATATACTCACTTAACTCCGCTGTCACCTGAAATTCCTTCAGGTTCTGGCGAGCTATTGTCACTTCTGCCGCACTGTCTAGCATCGTCAGAGCCCATTCCCCGTTCAGAAGCTGTGTCCTCAGAATTCTGGGCATGTCTGATCTTGAAATCTGCTACCTTCTTCTTTTTGAACGGAGGTTTTTTTTTATCTTCTTTTTTAGGTGCGTAGTCCGCAGCGCGCTGCATGTCTCTGGACTTTGTACGCTCCTCTTGTCTGTGTTCTGACAGTCCTTCCCTCTCGGAGTTTCTTGATGAACCCTGAAAGGAACGAGTGGAACGTGTATCAGTATCCTGATACCTGTCAGGTTTCCTAATATTATCCCTATTCCTGAGGTTATACCTCCTTTCAGAGGGCTCCTGTTGAGGAGACCTGCCTCGGCATTGAGATCTGCTGTCTTTAGACTTTTATTGTTTTTTTATTTTCCCACTTCTTTTTAGAAGAAGTAGGTGTCTGCTTTGTAGTGTCATTTTCAGGACTGCCCAGTTGTGGTTTTAATGCTTTCCCACCTAGACTGTCTCTGCCTAATTCTGCACATGCAGTTTCAATTATTTTTGGTAGTTCGTGTTGTTGATCTACTGGACTGAACTCCCTTAGGCGTTGGCGGATCGCCACTGAAGCTGCTTCCCCCTTAATGTTAGCTAGTATTATGGCTGATACCTGATCAAAGTTGTTTAGTAACTTCATCCCTAAGTTTAGGGCAGGCTCTGCTCCGTACTCATTTTGTATCTGTCTCAATACGTCAGGTACTACTGCTAATGACGGGATACCATGTGTTCTAGTATATATGGCAGCAAAGACTGTACCCCAAGAGGGGCAGTCCTCTACTTGTGGTGTGATCCCCATGGGCAAGCAGATTTTTAGAATTCTGTGTTTATCATAGGTGGTAGTATTCGGGAAAGCTGCCTCAAGCTGAGTTATTTTCTGAGCTATCCAGAATGGTATTTGTTCGCATTTTGCGGGCATTTTGCCCATTACCGCGTGTAATGTTTGAGGAGTAATTTTATTTCCTGTACCCTGAGCTGGAGTACTATTTACTGCACCTGGTGCAGGTTGGATTGTTAAAGTCCTCATGTCGAATTGTGTCAGGTTTCTGTCGATTTTAATTAAATCTCTGTGTTGTACGAGTAATTCTGGCTGTGGCATTGTTCCAATGTCAGGGTGCGGTGTGTAAGCCGCTAGTATTGGCCATGTGGCCCCGTCTCCTCCGAGCGGGCCTAATCTTACTCTTCCTCTTACGTGGGGTAGGGCACCATTAAAACAGTAATAATGTTCCTGGTATGTGAGTGGAATCTCTATGTCCTCAAACGGACCATATTCCAGTGGTGCATTTCCTTTTATATAGTAGTGAAATGTCTTTGTTATGGCATTTGCTGCTAGGAATGTAACCCATGAATAGAACACCTCTGTTTTGTTTGATTCATGTGCCTCAATCACAAAAACTACCATGCCACCCTTAGCTTGTAAACCATTTTCTAATAGTCTTAAGGTGACTGTCATTCTGAATTTTGGTGCAATCTGTATTGCATCCGCAGGATCCTCTCCTCCTTCTAAGAAATTCAGGTCAACTCTGTCATCCCCTGCCTCGGAATCAGGCATCTTTAGGGGAAGAAGTGTTCAAAGTGGATCCTCTCTTCCTTCTAAGAAATTCAGGTCAACTCTGTCATCCCCTGCCTCGGAATCAGGCATCTTTAGGGGAAGAAGTGTTCAAAGTGAACTAAGATGAGGTGTTATGCACAATTTAGGAACTAAATGTCCTTCAAGCTTGATTAACCAACAGCCGATAAATAGGATTTCTCGCCTACCCAGCTGTGGCAGAGTTTGTGCCCACCCACTCCAGATGTCTCTGGGGTTTTGTGAGTAGGTTCTCTGAGAATAGCACAACTGAACTACTCAGATTCTACTGTTAAATAAGTACCCAACCAACGTTGGTGGCGCCATGTCGTGTAGTTCCTATAGTACCCCTGCAGGACCTGCGCGTTTGGATAACATAAACTGTGGGCTTGGTGTTAGACTGACTCTGTGCACCCCCACCGTATATGTTAGCCGGATTTGCATTAGCTAGCTCACAGTGCCACTAGAATCTCCTCTTATCGGGGAGAGATTAGTTTCTTGAAACCTTAGATCATGACAACCCAAATTCCTCAGAATCGTGGAAACAATGTACTACCTTTCGCTCAGTTACTCGTGCTTACTTATTCAGTTTGTCTCCGAGAGTTACACAGAATAAACAGTCTGGGCATTTCAATAAGTATTTATTGAACAGTTGTTATTCTAGTGTAAAATATATGTGCTGCGGCAACCAGCAGACAATAGCAGAAATATATTATCAGCAGTACGATAAAAGTGAAGGGATAGAACAGTTCTACCATATTGCAATAATCATGAATACATACATGAATATAAAAGCATTATGAAAGTGCACATACTCCTACGATACCTAACTAGATGTACCTGAGTGTACCTAGCATATGTGTAGGTCTAAAAGCCTAAGAGCCAAGAATCCCTCTAGAATTTAGTCGAACCCCCATACCTGAATAGAGAGAGTGTGGGACCCCGTCCTGGTCTCGAGTTGGACACCCCGCAAGGGCTGTGTTAGACCGCTGTCAGGTGGAGCGACTGCATGCAGGAGCCTCAGCGTCTCTGGTCAGTGTGTCAGCATGGAAGTCTCGGTTCCCTCTAGCTTACCGTGGTAAGATGTGGTCTATTTATACCCTAAAGTGTCTCGTCCCTCAGTATGGTTTGTTTTGGTCTTTGTTAGACATGAGGAAGACGTCAGGGGTGAACTTTGTACATACATATTATGCGGGAGATGTAGCTGGTGAATGCTCATGCATAATTTATGAGTACATTGTAGGCCTGTGTTCTGGAAAGACCTTGCAGTGTTCTAACCACAGACTAGATAATGTTCAACCCTCAGAGCTTGTTGTGTACTGTAGGGAACTAATGTAGGTGAAAGATCATGCCTATATTAGGAGCCATGACTATAATATGGCATATACGATTATGACCATAATAGGGCATATACGGGTATGACCATAATAGGGCATATACGGGTATGTCCATAATAGGGCATATACGAGTATTTCTACATTATGGCATATATGAACGGGTCTACATTAGGGCCTATATACGATACTAACACTTCTGCTGTCATGCAATGGCTGAAATTGACTGCAGCCATTACCGTATCTTTTGAAATGTACACAATAAACTGGGAGCCGTCGGCGTAGGAAACCACCTGCAGCCCAAATGAGCGAATAATCCTGCCAAGGGGAGAGACATACTGGTTGAAAAGTGTATGGCTTAATGATGAGCCCTGAGGCACCCTGCCACCCTCTGAGATCTATCATTGAGGAAAGAGGACAGTAGTTTCAGCGCGCTGCCTGAGGCGCCAAGTTTGTGTAGGCAATCTATCAGAAGGGATGGAGAGATGGTGTCAAAGGCCTCGGACAGATCCAGCAGGAGCCTTGCCCCATGTTCACAAGTCTCCTGATACTGTCCGTAGCCATCAACAGCAATGTAGTTTCGATACCAGGATCTTTACGGAATCCACACTGTGACACATCTAAACAGTTCTGCTCTTCCCCACAAGCCATCAGGTGGTTATTAAGATGTCGTTCAAAGATCTTTGCAGGGACTGGGAGAAGGGAGATCGTTCAGAAGTTTTTAAGATCTTTGGGGCCCAGGTTAGGTTTTTTGAGAAGAAGTTTCACTACTGCCTCTTTCCACAGTCGGGGATAGCAGAGTTATGGCTGTGCTGGGTTGTGTCTTCAAGTCAAGTGTCGAGAACATATTCTTAGAAGTTTTAGGTTTGTGGAACTTCTTGAAATTTCTTCTGCAACATTACCTCAAAGACTTTCCTTGCATTATTAGAATTATTCAACCTCCCCCTGTGCTGTCTTCAGAGGCCCAGGTTAGCGATAGCTATGGAGAGTTATTAATAACTTGTGTGGATTGCAGACCTCCTGGTAAGCCCTTGTACTGTTACCTGCAGCTGTGTACTTGGTTTCTGTCATGCCCTGAAAGTTGTTGTTGTAACAAATGTCTATTGGGCCTTTGCAGAGTTATATGTAGATCTTTAGAGTAAACCTTTGTTTCAGGTCAGTGTGTCTGGTTGTGGAGCAGTAACAACTGTTACAGAACATCAGAACAAGACCAGTCTCATGATGATTTTCTTGACTCTAACAAGATAATAGTACTGTCCCAGTAAGATGTTGAATATAAATCTTGGATATTTCTAATTTCTTGAAGAATAATACCATTCATGCAAAATCATATAAATGAAAATAAAACTGCTTTTATTTTAAGGTTATGTAAGAGCAGAGAGTAACAGTAGTCCTGTATTCTGGTTGTGTAAAAAAGCTGTCACTCGTGAGACACTACAGAAAATCTGAGAGAACCTCCATCTGAAGATACAAGCTGTGTGAAATTTTGTGAATACAAACCAATGTTGTAGCTTATGTGCCTTCTTTCATTATCTCACTTCCTCTATCATCGCAATCAGCGCCAAGCGCAGTCTTGGACAAGATCAGAAATGTAAACGGGTAAGGAGACTGGCAGGTTCCATAACTTTCTTGCGCCAGCATTTTAATTTACAGGTTACTAGTAACCTTGTCATTGGTTGTCCTTGTAATCCCACAATCAGAACTGTGGTGTTCAGTGGTGATGAATTTTGCACTGATCAGAGTTCTCCAGTCAGTACCTCAGAGGTGGAGAGCTACCTGAGAGTAGCTCTCCTATGTGTAGCACAGCCTAGAAAATGAAAAGCTTTTGTTTGGTTATATTATGTATGTTGCCAAAATTCAAAAGGATGAATTTAAAAGCAAAATGTGTGCATTTTAAGAACTGATTAGCTAATGTTTTCTGTTGACACAGAGAAGTCATCTGTATGGAAATGGACGTGGATCCCTGCCTTTGGTGCCACAAATCTACTAATATCTGGATGCCTAATGTTAACTTTTGTTGTCATAGGCAAACACAGATCATGCGTGTGCGTCATGATATAGGTCTGGCTCACGGAGTGCGGTGTTGTTGGATGGGGAAGGGCACCCAAAGCGCCATCCTTATAGTGGTAAAAATCTACTGCCTTTACCAGGATTCAAGAAGCATGAACGCTGTGGTGGCAGCATACTGTGTAGCAATCAGTAGGGGGGAACTGGCCCTTTTTAAACTGTGTCACTGGAGTGAGGTCTACAGGCCCACTCATTCAGAGTTCCTCTGCTGTGTGCTTAACTTACCCCTTCGCCTATATTGGTTTGGTGTGGAGTGCTGCCCAGCACAAGTGGTGTATCTCTGCTGGGTGTACTTGGGCCTGGGAAGAATGCAATACAAGGACAATGCAGTACTGTGCAGTTCGTGCATGTTGAATGCATGTGCTGGGTGAATGTGTGCCTTTGAGTGGTACAATAGATGAAGGGTATAGTGCTGTGCAGTGCATGTATGTTAAATGCACGTGCTGGGTGTATGTGTGTACATGGAGATCCCATTTTGGGACTCCCAGGGCTCCATGGTGAAGCATTAGGAGAAGAGATGGAGGAATCCCCCAGACAGACTTGTGTATTGCTGCATTCCCATAAGCTAGATGGGGCACACTAGAAAAAGGGAGCTGGGCACCCCAAGTGCACTCTAAAGATTGCTCTTTGATTCAGAGAGGGGTAAAAGGAAGGACCCTGTGCCCATCTTAGGAATGAAATGGGGATGATAAGAGATAAGAGAATCATAAAGAGTGGGACTGAGGCCCTGGGCTAACCTTTTGATACTCATATCACTGTGGCTGACATCCAGGTGTGAACGCTCATCCTATCAGCTTTGGAGTCACTCCTGCTATAACAGATTGCTTTCAAGAGGAAGAGAGGGCAGAGGAGTGGACACCTCAAATGAAGAAGACCCCCAACATAAACTTCAAAGACACAGGCTCTAAATCACATTTGGTGTCTTGAAATGGACTATAAGAAGGGGGGTTGGAGACCCCAAAAATTGTCAGCTGTCAAGCCAGCCAGTTGGGCTGTGCAAGGAGGAGAAGGTCTGCAAGACTTCTATCTGTGACCAGGACTGGGGGTTAGGGCCTGCTAGTCTCCCAGTTGGGTAAAGGGACGTCACCCAGGGAATCCAAGATCACCTGCCATGGAGCCTGGAGCACCAGTGCCTGCCTGCTTTCCAAAACCAGTGTGCACTCTGAGGAAGAGGAGAGCATTGGCGGGAGCGAGGTCCAGTGGGCAATCCCTTTTGTGAGGAGACGGCTGCTGTACCAATTGGGTTGGTGACCGTGTGCACAAAATAGTCGGCAACCCTTGTATGCCAGAGTAGGGCTGCTGTGAAGTGAGCTGTGGACATCGCTGTTTTGAACGGGTCGTTGCCCGTGTGCAGTGAGCAGCCGGTGACACTGTGTGCCCAGAGGGGCCAGCGGCAAGTGAACTCTGATCAATGCTGTGTTGATCGGGCCAGTGCCCATGTGCGGTGAGGGACTGGTGACCCCATATGCCAGGCGTGTCATCCTGGACAAATTGCTGTGTTGAGTGGATCATAGCCCAAGTGCAGTGGTGAACGGGTTACCCTGTATGTCAGGAGGGGCCACTGTGAAGGAATCTTCTATGCTGATCTGGTTGGAGCCCATGTGCAGTAGAGCTATGGTGACACCATCAGCCAGAGGGTGTCACTGGGACCAGCAAAAAGTGAGACTGTGTCAGGATCATTACCAGAGGGGTGAGGCCACTGCACCCCTGCGTACCTTCATAGGGACACAGGATCTGCATCACCACCTTCACACTACTTCCCTCTTGCCTGATGAAAAACTCACCCTGCCAGGAGGACCCATGAAGTTTGCCAGTAATGGCAGTTGCACAACCATGTGTGAGGAACTTGAGGACCGCGGAGCATATCCCAATTGGGCTGCATACAGTTACTCACCCGAACCAGCCACTGCTGCAACAGTGCCCATGGAGGGGGCGCACTCGTGAACTCTGGTAGCTCAGATCCTGCAGGTGCAGGTAAGGCTGAATTCGGGCCAGTAGGCCCTGGGGGAACTTGCTTGCTAAATAGCACTTTGCCACTTGAACACTTTTGACTTTAATACTTAGTTACAGAGGACTCTTGAGACTTGAACTACTGAGGGGCTTACCCTGGAAGTTGCCTATAGAGAATAGGGAACAACCACTATTGCTGAAGCATGAAGCTAGGAGGTACTTGGAGACAGAGAACTGCCTACATAACACTAGAAGCCCGTCCTCCGGGGCACTGTATAGTTGTTTGTGAATGTCGTATTTCCCTTTGTGTTGTTAGTGGTAAAATAAAATGCTTCTTTGATCCTAAAAGTAAGTGTTTGGCTGGTGGTAAGGGCATTGCATCTATCACCACTATGACATGTAGAGACATTCAAAATTGAAATTGCTAAAGATTTTTATTTACATTTTTGCTGATGCAGTGAGTTGGTCAGTGCTATTAATCCTGCATGCAACGGCCACTAATGGAATCATGTCTGAAGTGGTCACTACAGTAAGACTCATAATTTGTGTTAGTAGCAAAGGATGATTTTTATTGAACAGAAGTGAGTCTTATTATAGAAAAGGTTGGATATCTCAGGAATAGATGGTCTGAAGATAAGACTGAAATTTGTCTTATAATGGGGAATACAAGGATAAGTGATCACTAATGATTGGTTAGGGTCCAGATAGAGGAGGCTTTTAGGTGACAAAGATTTTTGCAGGACCTTCCTGCACATAAACAATCTTCCCCTGCACGCAGACACCCTTGCACTATGGTGCAAGGGTGCCTGCGTTGGAGCTAGGCTGCTAAGAGTAGCGCCAGCACAGGGGGAAACACAGGGCTGCACCATATTCTTGTAAATATGGTGCAGCCTTGCGTTTCTGAAGTGGCGGAGTGAGGCGTTAAGCCAGGAGGGCTAACGCCTCACTCCACCACTTCCCTTGTACATATGCCCCCAAGTTTAAGTCTCAGTGCAGGCTCAATATTCTGTGAATTTGGGCAGATCACGTCATTTCCCCATGCCTAAATAAACAAAAATGAATTTGTCCTTGTGTAATGTATCTGGTGCTCATGTAAAGTGCTCCAATATCCTTGGGTCGAGTTTGTGGTGTATAAAACTGCAAAAGAAATACTATAAATGAACCTGCTGCACTGTTGATAGCCACTCCCCTGAGTGCGACTCACAATATGAAGATGTAGACAATAAATGTGTACAGGTATGACACATAGAGGTAGACGGGAATATCTCTGGAGATCAGGTCTTTCCAACGTGCATGTGCCAACTAGAATGCAGTGCTCCTTTGAGCTCTTTAGTGCTATGATAGGGGTGCCCATGAAAGAAGAAACATTATCATTGCTAAGGGACAAGAGGACTCTGCATTGCACAGAGGAAGAACCTGGTGTGACTGACAGTTCCTGTAGGACAAGGGACTAGTTCTGTGCCTGCAGGGCAGTAGTTAAGTCTGTAAGACAGAGAATTGTTTGAGTTAGAAATAGATTTATATTTATTTGTGAATTGTACTATTATTAACTTCATTAAAATGAGAAATCACAGACACGTAAATCTAAAATTCAATATGTGCATGCAAAACAATATAATTTAATTGGAGGTCACAAACGCATCGTGGAAAATTGAGACTACATATTCACCTAAAAAATTAATATTGTGCCTTCTCCAGTATCAGCCATATAGATAGATCACAATGTGCTAATTGCACTGCCCCCAAAATTTAGACACCTGGGTACTGCACCACCCAGGTAAAATCATCTGCAGGAAGGGAAAGATAATTAAAAACTATGATGGCACATGCAAGAGATAATGTTCAAGCTACAGAAATGATGTCCTAAAAATAAACTTTAAAATAACAATAAATAAAAAAGCTATTGGAGCACTGCAGCACCACTCATATAGGGGGAAATCGCACATGAAAAAACTGATGAAAGAATTGTTTGAGTTAGTGTGTAGTCCTACTTAATTGAATAAATTGCAATTGTGAGACTGCAGTTTAGTCCAGGCCTGTGGTGCAGATAAAATGCAAGAGTGAAATAGGATTCTTCTTGTTTGCCGTTGCCACAGTGGCTGAGTGATCAGCGGCCCTATTACAGATAGGGAGCACTTTTCCTGTTTGTGACAATGTGCACCTTTGAGCAGGTGCACTGGGTGCAAACAGGGAAAGTGTGCCCTATTATGTTGATTGGGATGCCCTCAGGTTAGCTGCAAACATGCGCTTCCCCTAAGGCAGTGCATTCAAGGGAAATACGGAGCAACTGTTTAAAAGCTGCTCCTTGTTACTTTGTGTAAGTCGCAACCAGGCTGCACTTTTAAGAGGGATTAGATCCCCTTGCAGGTGGGTGAAGTGAGTGCTGGCACCAACCTGCAGGAGGATCTCTGGGGGGATCCATGGCACCCTCTTTCATCCCTCCATAGGGCTGCCTTTAGGAGGTGCACCACCTAAAGGCATGTTTGCCTCTGCACCCACATCAGTAATACAGCTTTGGTGCAAAGGCAAAGAGATTCCCTCATTTGTATGGGGCCACACCCCCACGCAAACCAGGGAACATTCTCTGTGCATCAGCACTATCTGTATTACAGAAGGGGCTGCACAAGCTTTTGCGGCCCCTCTGTAATGCCAAAGTTCACTGAGGATGCAAAAAGCAGGTACAAACACCTGTTGCACCCCGGTGCACATCTGCAATATGGCTCCAGGGGCCCTATTATGTATAGCTATGGCTCCTGGGGCCCTATTACGTATAGGGTGCACTTTCCCTGTTTGTACCATGGAGCACCTTCAAACTGGTACGCTGTGCACAAACAGGGAAAGTGCACCCCATTAGGTTGAATGCTCTGCCCTCAGGGCAGCCACAAACTCGTTCTGCCATGGGGGCAGCACATTCACAGAGCGGCTGCTTCAAAGCCACTCTGTGTTTCACTGCGCAGGTGGCATCTGCCTGCACTTTAAAGAGGGGAGAGAGATCTCCTTGCAGGAGGGTGCAGTGAGTGACTGCACCCACCTGTAAGGGTATGTCTGGGGGTTCATAGGACATAGTTGACCCCCTCCAGAGTGCTGCCATCAGGGTGTGCCTCCTGACAGTTTCTTTACCTGTGCACCCACGTCAATAATATGGCATAAGCGCAGAGGTTAAGAGATTCCCTCATTTGCATGGGGTCATACCTCCATGCAAATGAGGAAACGCCATCTTGAGATAGCACTGGTGCAACATGTGCACCAGAGCTATCGGTATCACAGAAGGCACTGACAAGTGTCTGCGTCCCCTTCAGTAATACCAGTGTGCCCCGGGGGTGCACAAAGTGGACGCAATCACCCATTGAGCCCCTGGGGCCCCTGGGCCCATACTATTTTAGTATGGGCCCAGGTGTGCATTCAAGGTGTGAGGGAAAGACAAGCAGAAGAGTCGATCAAGGACCCTCCAATGTCAAGATATTGTTTACCATAATTAAATTGAAGGGTTTTCAGGTTGCAGTTGTCATCCCATGTTGAACAAAGGCCAAGGATTCACAGATTGGTCGGAAAATTCAAACTTCAAAGTGAAAGGAACTACGATTTCCAAATTATCTTTATTAATTCTTTTAAAATAAATTGTTATTATTGTTTAATAACAGAATGTTAAATATTAATTTTAAGCCTGCATAGTAAAAACAGTACTTTATTTAAGGAGATATATAAAGTGTCTGAAAGACATTATTTACGAGGCTCACGCAGAATTTAAGAATTAGGGGTCGATTATGATGGTGTTCGGAAAGCCTCCAACCGCCAGTCGGAAGCTTTCAGACAGTGGTTGGAGGCCTTCCGACCAACTCGGTAGGTTGTGGTCCGACGGCCTGATTACAATGCCGTCGGTCGGAACGTAAACAGGCCAGTCATTCTGACTCGGTTCCGACCGGCTCTCGGAAGTCTATCAGCCGGTCGGAACTGCACCGTAACCACCTATGGATGGCATTTCCGCCGTCAGGATTACGATGTTGGATTCCGACAGCCTTTCCGTGCCGGCCTTTCTGACACGGAAAGGCTGTCGGAGAGTCTGCAGGCTATGGTTGGTGGCCGAGAGGGTACCTAAGGTACCCCCTGTAAAACCTGCACTGTGTGGCTGGCACCATGGGGTGCCTACATCAAGGTGCAGGGTTTTACACATACCCCCCATTTCTCCATAGGAGCCTGTGTTATGATGGGTTTATGGCCGTAACACAAGCTCCCATAGAGAACAATGGAAATCCAACCGAACAGTGTTCAATCACATCGTTATCAGGCGGTCAGAACCGCTGACCGCCTTTTGGCCGGTCCCGAGTCCGAGACGGTGTCGGCCGGAGGCTTTTCGACCAGCATCGTAATCGGCCCCATAGTGTCTGAAATTAAACAGAGAATGGAACCTGCTATAAGTTTATTTAACTAAATGGAAATGCGATTTAGATCTACAGTTTAATTGAAAGCCAAACGAGATTGAAACTATATAAAGCTTTGGTTTAAAATTCAGGAAACAACATAAAGGCCTGAAAATGTATGCAGTGAAAAATACACATTTATCTTCATTTAGAGAACCAGAGACTGAACCTGACCTTCATCTGAAGTGACCATTTATTTATGTATTTTAGAAGCAAAAGAATAGAGTACAAATTAGAGAGCATTTATTTATCATTAAAGTTGAAATATTCACAAATAATGAATTGGAAGCTGTACTTTATTTTAACTGTTAATTTTTGCGCCTGCATTATTTACTTTTAATTGTATTTTTCACAGGATAAGTTTATAGAAGTTTATTTAAAAAATGCATGCATGAGCCTTTCTTTACAGCTTGCATTATTCTGTATCGTTATTTATGTTAAGGTTGGAGGCATGGGCGAGATTTATCGAAGTTCAACTATGCTGTTGTTTCATGCAATAAGGATGTAGAAATGTGCAGAATCTGACTCTCAATTTAGCTCACATTCGTGTGAAGAGAATGCTGATACAAATTTAAAGCATCTTGTGAAAGTACAGAAATAAATCGAACCTTGTCTAGAAAAGGTCAGATTTCCTTAAAAAAAACTGGTGAATACATTGAAAGCCGATGAAAAGACAGAACGTGGCTGAACATGACTGACAATAAGTACAGGCTACACAGTACAAGTCAAAAACTGGTTCTCATTAGTGCATATTATACCTGTGACATCCCGTTGTACCAAAGGACATCACTGTTGCTGATAAGGAAGATCTTTTCTGGAGGGGCGCTGGCATTATAGCTCCCAACCTTCACTTGTCTCAGGGAGCCTCCTGGACCTCTCTGCCAGTTCACAATGTCATACAGAGCTGGGGGATTCCCATGAGCATCAAAGACCAGCTCCACACCATCTCTTTTCTGCAAACCAAGAGTCTTCACATAGTGGAGAAGCTGTAGAATGGAGAAAAGGGGAGAAGGGATGCACATTTTAATGTTCAGAGACCAAACCTTTACATGAAATGGTGGGGGATGCTGGTAAAGAGGCACGATGCAATACAGGAAGTCACTCACTCCTCTTGAAACAGGCTGCAACCCTATGTATGGTGCTTGCTTCTAATTAGGAAGACGAATGAGCGAAATGCTCCTCACTGGTCCATGAAGGACCTAAATATGCAAGAACTGGTTGAAGGAGGTATTTTGGACAGTATGGAAGTGCTGAGGAAGGTGCTGCTTTATTGAGATCTAGAAAACCAACTAACGGTTGCCATCGTTGTTCCCAAGGACAGACTCCTTTGGGCTTTGAGGGCATCTGAAATAGTTTAAGTCTGCAGCACATGTTAATTATGCAGACCAATCTGTTTCCTTTTAGGAATCCATGACTTGAATAGATTTTGTTTTTGCATATAAATCTCTCTGTAGGCCTGTTTGCTCTCCTAGCCATAATTATCTGCTGACTGACCAGACAGCACAGCAGCATATGAAAGTAGCTTGATGACAGACACTTTGTAGTGCTTAGGTCTAGCAGCTTGCTTTCAGTAAGCAACGTCTCAGTAGCAGAGACATGTGAAGTCCTGATACCAACCATTGGCATCCTTCTGAATTACTGCTTTGATTATAGTATTTTTAGTAGTAATGAATCTAAAAAATTCTTACAAGTGACAGTCAGAGTAAGTGTTACCATTATTGCATGATTTTATTTTTGTATGAGTTCAACTGGCACACAAACACACACATACACGCACACACACAACCTCTCTCTCTCACACGCACACACATTTCTCCAGACACAAACCCACTTGTGAGATCATTCATTCATGCATTTATTGTCCAACAGAATGAGCTTAATCATCCATCTGGTCAACCAAACTTTTACATTCAGCCATTCATCCACCCACATCCTAATTTGCATCTACCCATTCAACCATCCTACAACATTGCTCTAAAATCTCATATATTCATAGGTGATCAACAAGCCCTATACATGAATCTATTCACCTACACCAGTTCTTTTGCTCGTACAGCCATTTGCTAAACCAATTAAATCCACTAGCAAGTGATTCACTCATACACGCATCTGTTCAAAAACAACCCAATCACATACAAATAAACTCAGTTCCATCTGGTCAGAACTCTAGCCTTCCCTCCTTCTATCTCTTACCCGTGCATTCTTCTACTAACACATAACCAGCCCTTCACCTCCCAAACCGTTATTCTATGCATCCATCCACATGTGTGTGAGTGAAAGTGGACCTGTGTGTCTACTAATTGTAATTCTATTATGTTATTTGTATGTATATTCTGTTTCTATATCTTTTGTTTGTATTTACATTGTTTGTGCGTATACATTAATGGATGATGTACATGTGCAGTTTCATGTACATTGGTCTGTGTGAAGAAATGCTTTTGGATGTTGGTCTGGTCCCTCATGGGTGAATGTATGCATTGTGTTTGTGACTATGTGCCAGCATTCTGCCTATATTTTGTGTGCGTGGACTACACAAAAGACAGCCCTATTGGCTTTCTCAGTGGTTGTTTATTTTTGCATTGATGGCGGTGGGTTAAAAAAAAGCTTACCTGCCAACCTTGGAAATCCATGCCTTGTGCACAGGTCCTACCAAAGAAAGGTCCTTCCTCTTTCTTACAGGAAATGAGATCTTGCAAAGCCAAAACAATAGTATATACTGCCATGTAGACATTGTAAGTGATTCTTAAATCAATGTTGCTGATGTATTTTGCAAGAGTACTATTGTTTTTCTTACTGATGTTGCAGGGATTTGTTTCTTTGTCACCAACTACTTGGAGAGTTTTTTGGTCCATGCATCCATAAGCTTCCTCCCAGAACTGTCTGATAAAAGATTCACTGGAAGGTAGGAAAGGCTGGACATTGCTGAGATACTCTCCAAAGCCTTCCATCTCTCCGATGTGGACTGCAAACCCAACGGTGCCAGTAAGAATTTCTGAATACTTCTCCTTGGAGAGGACAGGGGATGTAGACCAGGCCTCACTGGCTATCCATATTTTTCCAGTCACTTTCTGCCTCACCATCTCATCCATAATTGGAGTTACAAAGGGGTCAGAAGAGAAAATGACAACAGCTTTGGCTGTGGAGCTTTTGATCACTTGAACTATGTGTAATGAATTCCTATCCGGTCGACTGGTGATGATGTTCTCCAAGAAGGCGATACATGCCCCAGACCGACAAGCTCTTGTTTCAAGAGTTGGATGCCTAGTTGACCATAGTCATTGTCATCGGCCAATAGACCAACCCATGTCCAGCCAAAGTGTATCACTAACTGTGCCAGACCACGTGACTGGAAGTCGTCACTAGGAATGGTCCGGAAAAAGGAAGGAAACTGGATCCGGTCACTCAGGAGGGGGCTTGTTGCCAGGTAACTGATCTGATTAAAAACATATATAGAGAGTTTAAAGGAATATTTCCTTTAGTAGTAATCTGTACGGAGATAATACACATCATTGCAAGTCAGGAATTACCATAATAATGTAGATGAACTTAAATTCCAAACCACTTTTAGAGGACCCACGCAAAAGTGGGTGTATATAATGCCTGGTAAGAGGTCAAAGTAAACACAGCATCACCGGAAGTTTAAGTAGTGGCACCTATCAGGGTTCTTTATTGAGGCAACAATTTTTTTAATGGGTCTTATGCTGTGTAAGCTAAGACTCTGGTATAGCTCTACAAGATTTGCTTTCCCACCTACGGATGACCTAGGTGAACTTAATTCAATGCACTAACTCTGAACGTGAAAGGTTATTGTAGTACCATAGAACTCCACTCATTGCAAAGTTGAAGTGAAATCATTGCTTTTGGGTTACTAACAATCCCTGAAGGGGATCGGGACATTGGGGTAACAGTAATCCTATTTTGTTCTTCACAGTTGCACACACACACAGTACTAAGAGGAACAGACACTTTTAATTAAAAGTATTTATTACAACAGGGTGAACCTTTTTCTTAGTAGATCTAAAACAATCACACAGGATATCATAAAAACAATAAGAAGGAATGTTGCAAACAACGAGAACAAAATGAACATTTCTAACATGGTTAAAATGTAATCTATAAGCCTAATACGCAAAACCTACTTCTATGCTCTACACTAGAAGAGCATATAGTAGAGTAACTCATAGTCACTCTAAGGTGGACACAAGAGAGTCCCGACCCGCAGCGATCACTAAACTGACACTGGGGGGACTTCAGAAAGCCGGCTACGAGCCACTGCTAAGCCCCGCAGCGCCTGTCCCCAAAATGGCCGCCCCGACGTGGATCCGATAAAGGTAACCCGGCTTGAGCAATAGACTGCTCGTTACACAAAAGCACCCCACAGAGGACACATGAGAGCCCTGATAGTTAAGGCCCTTAACGAAATCGGAGAAAACGGAGCGTGAGCTACTGCTGAGCTCCACAACGCCTGACCTCAAAATGGCCGCACAAGATGTTGAAGCAGTAAAGGAAACCAGGCTTGGTTAGCGGGCTGCAAGTAAATCAAAGACACTCTAAAGTGGACACACGAGAGTACCGACCTGCAGTGATCATCAAACTGGCACTGGGGGGCCTTCAGCTAGTTGACTATGAGCTACTGCTGAGCTCCGCAGTGTCTGGCCCCAAAATGGCCACCCCGAGGTGAATCCGACAATGTTAACCCTCCATGAGCAATAGACTGCTCGCGACATAAAGGCACCACACAGTGACACAAAAGAGCCCTGACAGATAATGCCCATAACGATCTTCTAACTGAGGAACTTCGGAAATCGGACCATGAGCTTCTACAGAGCTCCACAATGCCTGCCCCAAGATGGCCGCTTGAACCAGCATTAGTAACCCACCGATTATGCGAGTCCTCCACGGAAACTGCCGCTTTGTAAACTGAAGCACAAGACAAATAACCTCTGGAAAATCACACTAACCGCCACTGGGCAATCAATTTGCAAGCAATCAAGGGACTCTGTAACACCTGACCTCAAGATTGCCGCACAGAAATAGTACTTCTCACCGAGGAACAGACTGCTTCGGTGAGTCCCCTTTCACCCTAAATACCCCCTATACACCCTGTTCCTGCCGGCCTCGACTAGAATAAGCAACGAAGGCCCCTACTTCACAGAGCCGATCCGACCAACTCTAAAAAGGGGCTGGTCCTCCTAACTCTGCGTCCAGACTCATTAAGCTCTAAAAAGAAGTTACGTTGGCCCGCCACATCCCTGTCTTGCTGCGCCTATCTACACACTGCCAAACCCATACTGCCTGACCACCCGGTAGCTTCCCCATTAGAATTCCGGGGGTCACGGAACTCAAAACCTGAACCCAGAGGGGTCTCGGAACTCGAAATTCAATGGCAAGACAACAGCAACTACCCGCCCCATACCTGAAACTATACGACACGAGCCGCACCTCAATGCCCCCACCGCTCTTACACTCTTCCTACCCCCAGTGACCGCAGGCTGGCAGCCAACCAACCAACCCCTAAAGAAGAGGCTTGACCACGCTACCAGTCCCGTCTACCACCACAACCCACACGACCCCTGTGATAGCGTAGCACACCTAGCCCTAAAGGTACTAGCCTCACCCCCTGCGTAGTTAAAATTCCTTCTACCACACCAACCTACGCCAACCCCCTCACGTCGAGCTACGTAAAACCGCACGGCCCGAACTCCTTCTCCATTAGTCTCCCCCCAACCTCTCACCCAAAGCGAGAAAAAACCTCAAACATAAGCTGATCAGCCAATTCCCAGAATCACTATTTGCTGACATATATCACTGCTCCTATAAAGGCCAAGTAAAAATAGACCTCATTTTTCACACGGAAAGACCCGAAAAGTGGATCTCCACCCTCAGATCACAACTCCACATTACCAAAACTACCAATACACCCCATAGCTGCAAACTAGCATTCCCTATCCCTAATCATACGACGAGAAGCGGGAACACCTCTGTGACCATCTACTCCAACTGCACAGTCCTGATTCAAGCTAACAATGACAACCTTGAGGCATTTGACTCCCTCTTCCCCTCACTTAGGACTGCCTCCGCTCACACTCATCTCCCCCATCCAACTCACCACTTATACCCTGACATCCAGACCCCCCCAGATGAACACCCACACCTCTCCTGCGCCCGCTATCATAAGCCCCCGCTCTCCAACTCGAGACACCACCAGCACCTCTGGCACCAAGAACAAGACCCCTCCTCTCCCGCCGGTTCGTCCCTGCGAACAGCCCCCCGCTCATAACCTTCCTCAAGCAACACGGACCGCCCTCAATGTACAGTCTAAGACTTCCAACCACCTTCCCATACCCACCTGCAAAAGAAAGCAGCTACCACAACATGACCCCCCTCACCCCATGCCCACGGCCCTTCTCAAAGCCCTCACTGACAACACAATAACTACCAGAAGGCAACACAACATCGTCAGGCATTCTCCCCTTCAGGAAGACCCAGCCCAGAATCCTCCCACCTCAACCCAAGATGAGACAGGGCGCCGGCTCTCCCTGCTTGAAAGCCAATTGGCTATTATAACACAGGGCTTTAATGAAATCCTAAACAACCTCGCTACGCTTCGCAAGCCCTCCAAAAACCCCCACGGTACTCCCACTGTCTCCAACCCTACACACCAAAGGCTCTACAAGGCTTCGCGACCCAGTTGGACCTCAGCCCCCCTCTCGAGTCATACACTGAGGCCCAAAAGAACTATGGAGGCTATGTCCTCGGATGAAACGGCTGATCTGGCCTCCTCGTACGACACACCCCACTGCTTCCATTCCTCAATCCATGATTCAGGTAATCACTGGATTCAGAAGAGATCACTCTACTCCGAAACCCCGTAGACCCCCAGCCTCCATCATCAACATCCCCATTGTACCCATAAGAAAAAAAACAAAAGAAGAGACACCACCTACCAACTGCATGCTCATAAACTGCAGATCAGCCACCAAACATGCCACAGAGCTAGCAGAATCCATCCTCACTCATGACATAGACATAGCCTTCATCACCAAGACCTGGTTTAACGACAGCTCGCCTCCAATCATGGACACCCTCGTACCCCCAGGCTTCTCAATCATCAACAAAGACCGAAAAGACCAAAGAGGTGGGGGTTTAGCAATCGTTCACAACAACAACTTGTCTGTGACCGAAATAGATACCTTCAACTACAACACCTTTGAATGCCTAACCGCCAACATCAACACCAGCAACAACAAAATACTACAATGCCATCTCCTATACCATCCCCCAGGCAACACCACCACATTCACTGAACACCTGTCAGACCTGGTCGCACACTGCACTCTCCGAGACAACAACAACCTAATTCTGGGTGACCTCAACTTGCACTGGAATGATAAAAACAGCGCACCAATACAAAACCTGAACGAGCTACTACAAAGCAACAACCTTACCCAGCACTGCTCAGAAGTAACCCATAACAAAGGGGCAATCCTGGATGCCATCATCGCCCAACATGACGCAATCACAATAGACCACATCTTACCGGTCGACTGGTCAGACCACCACTTAATTCTATTCCACATCACGCAACCGATCATGTATCAACCCCCCATCCAAAACCCCCCTACATGGACGAGAAACCTATCACAGATCAACATGGTCAACCTAGAAGAAAAGATAAGCACGCTCCTGCCCATCTCCCCAGACGGTCTCTCCGCAACAGAACTCACATCCCATTACAACACAACTATGTCGTCCATCTTAGACCAACTTGCCCCCCTGAAACTGAAAAAAACTAGGAATATTCCTTCCAGATCCTGGTTCAACTCGGACATTAACGAGGAAAGGAGACAACTTAGAGCTACAGAACGTATATGGAGAAACAATCCCTCCACAAGCCTCTGCGAGCAACTCAAAGCAGCCTGAAGGAATTACAAAAAACATATCAACAACGAAAAAACCAACTTTTTCTGCACCGCCCTTGACAACGCGAAAAACAGGCTCAAAGAACTCTTTAACATCATCAGGCAACAAACTTCCAAGACCTCTGCAACCCCAGTCCAGGCCTCCAAAGACCTGTGTGACAACTTCGCCAACTTCTTCAACGACAAAATCACCAAGATTGAGCTATCTCTTGACACCAACCTCTATCCCTCCTGCAAAAACCCAACCCCAACAATCGAAACCACCACGAGCAAGCTCCCCATGAAAGCCTGGAAATCCTTCGACCCTGTACCTGAAGCTGAGATTCTTAAACTAATCTCCTCCTCCAAGCCCGCATCCCACACCCTCAATCCTATACCCACCCAATTGACCAAAAAGCTGAAACTCTCACTCGCCCCACTCTGGAGCGAAATCATAAACAGCTCCTTGAAAACCGGCATCATACCAGACTGCCTCAAAGTCGGCCAAGTCACGCCACTATTGAAAAAGCCAGGCCTAGACAACACCGATCTGAACAACTTCAGACCTGTTTCCAACCTCCCCTTCCTATCCAAAATCCTTAAAAAGTGCGTTCTCATACAACTGACTCAGCACATAGACAACATCAACCTGCTAGACCACCACCACCAATCGGGCTTCAGAAAAGGCTGTAGCACTGAAACCGCGATCCTTAACATCGTGGATGACATCCACAAATCTCTTGATGCTGACAAATGCTGCCTACTCATCCTCCTGGACCTATCGGCAGCCTTTGACATGGTTGATCACAATCTACTCATCAAGGCTCTTCAAGACAGAGTAGGTGCGGATGAGGTGGTCCTACAATGGTTCTCCTCCTTAGGATAAAAATCAAAACCTTTACGTCCGACCTACACCCCGTCAACAGAGGTGTCCCCCAAGGCTCGGTGCTCTCCCCTCAACTGTTCAACATATACATGGAACCCCTCACCACCCTTCTCAAAAAAGCCAACATCCCCTTTCACCTATATGCTGATGACACCCAGATCTACTTGGAAACCTCCTCCATTAACGACATTCTAAGACTCAACAACACTCTTAGAGAAGTTCAACAGTGGCTAGCAACAAACCACCTTAAACTCAATCAAGACAAAACCGAAATCCTCCTCATCTCCAACAAAGAAGAAAACCCTCAAATCGTAGAGTGGCTGAAAGCAATCGATGCTCTCAACGGTAATCTCACCCTGGCGAAGTCGATAAAATCTCTAGGAATCACCCTCGACCCAAAACTGAACATGTCCAAGCACATTAAGATCTCCGCGAAGAGTGCCTTCCTCAATTTGAACCTTCTCAACAAAATTAAGCCCTTCATCCCGCCCAAGGACCTCAAACAAGCCACCCAATCACTGGTGCTATCTAGACTTGACTACGGGAACGCAGTCCTCACCGGTACAGCTCAATCCCACCTAGCGCCACTCAAAACAACTCTCAATGCAGCTGCCAGAATGGTCACCGGAGTTAAGAAATATGACCACTTTACTCCCGCACTCAGAACTAAAATGGCTCCCAGTCGAAATGCGTGCCAGCTTTAGAACTGCCTGCCTCATGCACAAAGCCCTGCACAGAGGGAAACCGGAATACCTGGCCTCCAAACTCAAGAAAGCCGGCCAGACAAGAAACCTCAGGAGCTCCAACACCCTCTTACTCATCCCTATGAAAACACGCAAACAAAAATCGGCTGCACGATCCTTCGCTGGAAACGCACCCAAAATCTGGAACTCCATCCCAGTCAATATCAGGACTATCCCTTCCTTTATAAAATTCAAAAGTCTCCTAAAAGACCTCTACCTCAACCGTGCCTTCCCGAACCGAGAATCACCGCCGAAACGCACAAACCTGAAGTCTGCAGTCACCTGACAATGTGCCACCACAACCTACCTCTTCCTGCACTTTACAACCCTTGGACAATGTTCCGCCACTATCTCCCTCATCTCCGCTCCCCTACCCCCCTCCTCGTTCCCTCTTCCCGGAAGGAGGTTTAACTCAAGATTTTGTGCACTCATCAATGCTATCTCAGGACCTCCCTACCTCAATGACGCACAGCACACTGAGTCCTTCGAACTTTTACGTTTACCTTTGCCTTTTTATGTGATGTCTGCTTTAAATCTGTTGTAAAGCGCTCCGATACCCTCGGGTCTGGCCAGCGCTATATAAAACTCCTAATAAATAAATAAACTTGTGAACTAGAGTTTCTTGGGAAGAAGCGGCGCACTGCATACCTAGTTAACAGCTTGGGAAGTGGCATGCTGCAAATCTTGTTGACAGCCCGGGCTGTCAATATCAGAAGAGCCGCTGAGGAAGTGTTTGATGGGGAAGGTAAATAACCGCTGTGGTAGCAGCTCTCCTTGTGTACCCAGTTCTTATCAGCTTCAGGCAGGAAGCATCAGCTTCTCTGAACACTGGAAATAATCAAGATCGTCTTCGAATGGTATCCTGCAGGATAATCTGCGATGAAGGACCTCTTTACCCGAGGGGTCGAATGTTGTTCCTTAAATACTAAACATTATCAGGGATGAAAAACTCTGACGTAGTTTTAGGAATGTGGTGTATAGATTATAGACACCAAAGAAGGGGTCCTAGATATATCTTCAAGAAAATGAGAATCAAGGGGATGTCAATTTGAACTACACTTCTTTAATGAACAATCAAGGGATGTTGCTTGATGGCCTTGATATATTGATAAGTGAAGACTTGCTTCAGACTTTGTGTCTCATCGTGTGTTATATCTGGGTCATTATCAGAACACCTTGACACTTTCTGCCCTCTTATCAGTTCAATGAATGATAAGAGTGGATGACATTCCTGGCATTCTTGTTTATAACAGATACGACAGAATTTGGAAGGAGTGTAGTCTGAGATGGATTGGAGAGTCGTATCGGAATGGAATCGGGCCTTAGGTGAGTTTCCGTCACTTTAGAGGTAAGTAAGTGTCTTTAATTACAGCCAACCATCAATGATTAATTGTAGGTTTATTTCACCACAACTACAATTTATCGTAAGATAATGTTGTTCCTAAAAAGTACAATAGGGTAGGATGAATATAAATAAAGTGGATTGGGGTAGAATAAAACATTAGCTACCACCTGGTGTCGACTACATAAAATATTGTGTAATATGGCAGAAGAGCTGTGACTATTTTGTAAAACACTCCCTAACTGTAAATATGTTCATTCTGGTAGCCTATAAAACCGATTCTCAGTGTTTTGATCTTAGAATACTCTCCTCATCTGCACCAGAGACAGACACTGGTGTAATGGATCCTGCCTCTATTCTACTGCTGCAAATTTTATGTCTGTGACATAGGGTAGGAAGCTTGACCTAATGGGTGCCTGACCTGCAGGAGTGAAACATTTCCTATGGCTGTCCTAAAACAAACACTGGAGTTAAAGCACAAGTGAAGCACATGGTCTCACGGTTGGAAACTTACTCCCAACTTCCATTCCAGAGCTTCACTTTGACTGCAGTGTTGCAGTGGTTAAAGAACTGACAATGCTGAAGGTGAAGCAGTGCATAAGGTTGCCATTTGAACACTCAGGATAGGCCCTAGTTATGCAGTACAATTACCAGCAGCAATGGACCCGCTTGTTTGCCTTTTTTATTTGTCTAGAGTTCTACACAATGTAATATGTGCTCCCAACAACTCAAATGAGTATGGCAGTTTGTGCTTCAAAGCATAAATGCAAAAACAACAATTGATGGACAGAATGCAGAACAATGTCATACATTCACCCCAGTACAGAGATCTGGGCCTAAATCCATCATTTTTTTGCTCACCATGCCATTCTAGTTTGAACCCAGCCATATGCAAATCAGTCTTGACCTGTACCCAATGGGAACAGTCCAGCCCGAACTGCCAGGCCATGTCCTCCCTGGACTGGAAACAAGCATCCTAGGACCGGTTTCGGGGTTTTACCCCTCATCAGCCAGGATAGCCTGACTCCAGTGGCATGGAGAGCACGGGACCCACGCCTGGGCATACCCGTCCCACTCGGGGTGAGAAATGCAAAAACAACAATTGATGGACAGAATGCAGAACAATGTCATACATTCACCCCAGTACAGAGATCTGGGCCTAAATCCATCGTTTTTTTGCTCACCATGTCATTCCAGTTTGAACCTAGCCATATGCAAATCAGTCTTGACCTGTCCCCAATGGGAACAGTCCAGCCCGAACTGCCAGGCCAGGTCCTCCCTGGACTGGAAACAAGCATCCTAGGACCGGTCTCAGGGTTTTACCCCTCATCAGCCAGGATAGCCTGACTCCAGTGGCATGGAGAGCACGGGACCCACGTCTGGGCATATCCGTCCCACTCGGGATGAGAAATGCAAAAACAACAATTAATGGACAGAATGCAGAACAGTGTCATACAATCACCCCAGTACAGAGATCTGGGCCTAAATCCATCGTTTTTTTGCTCACCATGCCATTCCAGTTTGTTTCTTTTGCATATGTCACCCTAAGTGGGAAGGGTATGCCCAGACGTGGGTCCCGTGCTCACTACACCACTGGATTCAAGCTAGCCTGGCTGATGAAGGGTGATGCCCTGAAACCGGTCCCAGGATGCTTGTTTCTGGTCCAGGGAGGACCTGGCTTGGCAGTTCGGGCTGGACTGTTCCCACAAGGAACAGGGTCAAGACTGATTTGCATATGGTTGGGTCCAAACTGGGGTGGTGTGGTGAGCAAAAGAATGATGCATTAAACCCAGATCCTTGTGACTGGGGGTAAATGTTTGCATTGTCCAGCATTCCGTCCATCAATTGTTTCTTTTGCATATGTCACCCTAAGTGGGAAGGGTATGCCCAGACGTGTGTCCCGTGCTCACTACACCACTGGATTCAAGCTAGCATGGCTGATGAAGGGTGATGCCCTGAAACCGGTCCCAGGATGCTTGTTTCCGGTCCAGGGAGCACCTGGCTTGGCAGTTCAGTCTGGACTGTTGCCACAAGGAACAGGGTCAAGACTGATTTGCATATGGCTGGGTCCAAACTGGGGTGGTGTGGTGAGCAAAAGAATGATGGATTAAACCCAGATCCTTGTAACTGGGGGTGAATGTTTGCATTGTCCAGCATACCGTCCATCAATTGTTTCTTTTCCATATGTCGCCCTAAGTGGGAAGGGTATACACAGACGTGGGTTCCATGCTCACTACACCACTGGATTCAAGGTAGCCTGGCTGATGAAGGGTGATGCCCTGAAACCGGTCCCAGGATGCTTGGTTCTGGCCCAGGGAGGACCTGGCTTGGCAGTTCGTGCTGGAATATTCCCACAAGGAACAGGGTCAAGACTGATTTGCTTGTGGCTGGGTCCAAACTGGGGTGGTGTGGTGAGCAAAAGAATGATGGATTAAACCAAGATCCTTGTGACTGGGGGTGAATGTTTGCATTGCCCAGCAATCCGTTCATCAATTGTTTCTTTTGCATATGTCGCCCTAAGTGGGAAGGGTATGCCCAGACGTGGGTCCCGTGCTCACTACACCACTGGATTCAAGCTAGCCTGGCTGATGAAGGGTGATGCCCTGAAACCGGTCCCAGGAGGCTTGTTTCCGGTCCAGGGAGGACCTGGCTTGGCAGTTCGGGCTGGACTGTTCCCACAAGGAACAGGGTCAAGACTGATTTGCATATGGCTGGGTCCAAACTGGGGTGGTGTAATGAGCAAAAAAATTATGGATTAAACCCAGATCCTTGTGACTGGGGGTGAATGTTTGCATTGTCCAGCATTCCGTCCATCAATTGTTTCTTTTTTTCAAAGCATAAATGGGCATGTCACTTTGACTATTTGGGATACATTTCTTCCATTTTGGTGAGCCAAAGCTTAAGAAGTCAGGTGCATACCCTGGGTTCTGCCATCACTGGCACAAATGGGATATCAAGCAGTGGTTGCTCAGGTGAGTTTGGAATCATACATCCAAAGTATCAAACAAGTCTATCCCATGCCCATATTATACATCCCACTGAATTCATCTGTCTAATGGACCCTGCCAATTGGCACACTATAGCTGTGTTGATGTGGCACAGTGTAGTTTTTTCTTTTTTCACTGCTGTATGAGGCAGATGTGGAATTAGACCTGATATGCATATGCTACATAAAAATATGGTGCCTGATTTACAGTTTGGCAGATGAGTACTTGGACACAAATGTGACGGATTTAACTCCTGCCTTTTTACAAGTTCATTATATCCTAATGCATGGCGTTTGTGATAATGTACCCACCAGCCAAACTCTAAATAAGGCTCATAGTTCAATGTTTGGTACTGCCAGTTCTCCATTAGCAAATACAAGTGTCAATCACAGTGTCAATCACAGACTACAAGTGATTGCTTCCCATCCCTTAGCAACTTGGTCATAAGTGACTGACTCTTTCAGAAGAATGATTGGGCCAGTCGGACGGGGATATTAACAAACAGATAAAGCAACTTAGGCCATTTAACTCTTTTGATCAATGCAATACACCCTGCCATCAGCAGCAGGAGGCATAGTACCAGGCAATCTAAGAGTTCTGACATTTGGATTCCAGAATATCAAACCAATTAGTTCCTCCCTTTAAAGAAAAGCCTACTAGTAGTTGGTTCATATGTGGCATGTGGAAAACTCCCTGACCTTTCCTAGTTAATTTGAATCCCTGACAGTTGGCCAAAGTGTAGAATATCTCTGACAATTGGACATAAATTGTGATCTGGGTCCCTAACAAAAAGTGAAATGTTGTTGGCATCATTCTCCAAACTACAACTTCTTCTTGAATAATGCCCCCTAAAGATACATGTCAGGGGTTCCATCACAACTGCAAATAATAGCAGACAGGATATATCCCTGTCTGGTGATCCGGGTTATAGCCAAACTCACTGAGATATTGTGGTTTACCCATACCTGTGCCAACAGTGATCTATGTAGCCATTGAATCAAGTTCATTGCACTTTCAAAGCTGTCTGAGCACCCTGAACTCCCTCTAAAGTGAATCAAATGCTTTCTCAGTGCCAAGGAATACTGCAGCAACAGACAACTTGGGACTGATCTAATGAAGTAGACCCAAAAGTGTTCTCAAATTATATATTATTGAGTGCCTGGTAATGAAGCAGGCCTGGTCAGGCAGCACTAGCCCTTACATGTAGGGTAGCAGTCATTTTACAATATCTTGGCGAATAGCTCAGTGTCAATTGTGATTATCAAAAGTGACCTGTATGTATGAGGAACACTGATTAAGCCTCTTGTACCCATTGACTATAGTTGTGATGAGTATCTCACTTGAAGTGGGCGGATTATGGTAATGTGCTTTACTTGGGCATAGACAAGGCATCCATACGCCGTTTGCAGATGGTACAGAATGCAGCTGCCAGGCTTCTCTACCATCTACCAAAATATGCCTGTTTCCCATCTTTTTCATGAGTTACTCTGGCTTACAATTCCCAAACCTATTATTTTTGAAGCCATGTGCTACATGTTTAAGGCTAAGGCTGGTTAATGAGCCCAGTACATCCAACATTTGGTGGTGTTGTATCAGTTCTCTCTCACACTTTGAGATCTTCAAATCGTGCTCTGTTTGCCGTGCCTAGATTTTGCTTGACCCACATGAAAGGGCGCACCTTCTCCTATCTTGGTCCGAAAGTATGGAATTCCCTTCCAGAGCACCTAGGGGCCTTTATGTCAGTATTCGCTTTCCACGAGGGCTTGAAGACTTGGCTTTTCTAGGCTGATGAACCCATAACAACTCTGTCCCTGTTGCCTTGTGCCAGGAAACCTCAAGGGTTAGCTGTGTGCAATACAAATCTGTTAAATAAATAAAAATAAATAAATGCTCAATGCTTGCAAGCACCTCCTCAAAGATTGCCAGTTGATGGACAGCAAGCATATTGCAATATTTCTTATTAAAACTCTCCCATCAAGCTATCTGTCCCAGATGCCTTCCCCCTGCAATGTTCTGAATTGGCTCCCTTAACTCAGCTATTGTCAGTGGCTGGGTCAGGTGCACCAGTGTTATACTTGGCTGTTCTCCCTTGACACAGTGACAGCCTACTGTGCATTTGCCTATGAATAGTTCATGTCCCTTGCAGTCCCCTCTCTGAATTGCACCATCAGCTTGTGCATATGTTTTAAATCCTCTCCATTCCCCATTTGGGTGTAGTGAGCCTCAAAAGCCTGAATCTCTTTTATGAGATACAGTAAGGGTTCTAAACACTGTATATTGCTTAGACATAAAAACCCAATAATACACACCTTAAAGGTTTCCCACACATTACATATGCTGGACATAGACCCAGTATTTAGGTTAAAAAAGTCAATAATGGGCTGTCGTACTTCAGGTCTAAAGACTGCATCTCTCAAAGCTTAGGAACCTCCACATCCTCCTGCATATTTCATTCATCTTTAAGCAAAAGCCTTTAATCAAGTTGGGAGAAGGCATAGTGTGCTGTAGGATAAGGCATGTAAGTATAGCACTAAATGCTTGGGTCTCCCGATGATTAATAAACCTGCACAGTGCTCTAAATTCAACCATTTAGGATCTTATTATGGTGTTGGAGTTAACAACTCAGGCAGTTGGAACCCCAATCTGCACCCCATTGTCCTAACAAATTACATCATCCAAAAGTTGCATATAGCAAATTGTGTGTGGCTTCTCCATGTCCTACTAATATTACGCATGAATGTATACCAGCACAAGGACAACATATTAGCATCCTGAAGTTATGTTTGTTAATGGTGTATAAAAAACAGCAGCAACTATAAAGTAACATGGTAGCAGTGTCTTGCCAACTCTTTATCACCTTTCCCTACACCCCATTCCAGGTGGTTTCATACAGGTCTCAGGACTAAGGGTGTGCAAAATTTGTGCAATTTGATTTCGCTTAATTACATGAAATTTTGGCAGCATTTTGTGAAATTATGCACAATTACGTAAAATGCATATTGCAAAATGCATTCTCACATCATTTTTTGATGCAAGGACACATCAATAAGAGCAAAACCAACAATCGCCTCGTTCCGTTGCTCCCATACATTCACTCTATTTTTTCACTGCCAATGGCACGTTATGCGGAAAACTTTTAGTACAAAAAGGTGATTAATTATGCAAAATGGGATAATGGCGTACTTTCAAGACTTTTGGGTAACAATCATAGTATGAAATTGCCACAAATACACTGGTGTCATTTCAGTTTTGCCCAGACAAACTCAACCAATCTCTCAGCCCAAGCAAACAATGTGCACTTTCCACAATGAACATTGACAGAAGAGATTCCTCATATACTTTATGTTTGCACTTTGCCATTTTCTCAGCAACACCTACTATCCTAATGTTATTGAATCTGAATATGACTTTGAGGCCCCTAATGTTGGTATGAATCACCCCCAGGACTTTCTCCATATGAAGCAATTTTTGAGAAGGGGGCATTGGAGCAAACTTCTGGGTCAGAAACATGGTCTTCCACCATGTCAATTTTTGTAGGCTTTTAATCTAACCTTCCTTTGAGGTGATCCATTCCCACTGATAGAATGTCTATTTTAGTATCAACAGACATTAGTCTGCTATTTGTTTCCAGCAAGATTTGTGTCGATATCACTTGTGGACTGCTGATTCTGAACAGTCTTCTGCACCCCTCGCCTCTTTCCACCACAGTAATCTTATTAGTATATGGTTGGTAAAATAGAGAGTTTGCTCGGTTGTGCATCAATTTTCTTCATATTGCCCTACTAACTTATTTTTTTAATCTTTATTTATAATTTCCATAAAGTACAAAACATGCTTTTCAAGACACATGCTCGCCATCTACAACTGTCAGTGATCCATCTAATACATAGTAATCCTGCATAACACAATTACACGTTCAATGCCTGGCAATACAGTGACATATTCTCATTCACTTCTTTTTACCCCACTCCAGTTGGGTACCTCAATTACTCATGCCACTCTGTGCACTGGTATCCTGTTCAGTTTGCAAGCTAACAGATGTCTGTTCCAGCAAGTAGAACCTGTAGGGCTGCCAGATATCAAGCGGCCTAGACAACGGGTGTTGTAGCTGTGCGTACATCTTACTGGTAGTATTACAATATGACATGCTGAACATCCAGCCCTTCAGTGTTGGCGGGTATTTACTCCCCCAGTGAATTGCCACTTCTATTTTTTGCTAACAATAATGCAATTGCACTGAAACGCTTATATGGCTTAGCGATCCCTTGTACATACCCCAACAGTGCCTGCATAGGTGACGGGGAAGGTCCAAGCCGGTCATTTTCGATAACTCACTAAATACTTGAGACCAAAATCGCGCCACCTTGACACAAGTCCAAGCCATGTATGCAAAATCGGCCATCGGGGCACTACATTTGGGGCAGGTGTGCGGGCGTAGTGGGTCCATCCGGTGAACTTTGGAAGGAGAGACGTAGGCTCGCCATAGAAATTTAAAGTGTAACATCTTATGTTTATGGTTGAACGAAACTTTACGTGTTTGCTTGCAACATATCTGCCACTGTGCATCAGTAAGAGGGGCACCCAAATCCCGTTCCCAGGCTGCGCGTACCCCCTCATCCTTAACTGGGAGCATAGCTATCGATGCCCTATACATCCTAGCCATGAGGTGCTCACCGGTTATATCCTTAATAAGCAGCGGAGGGAACTCCTGTGGTTCCAAGGGGTAACTCAGAATCAAGGATCTAAATGCTCTCTGTAATCTACACAAATTGAACTGATCAAGGAACGTGGCTCCCTGGAATCTTCTTCTCTGGAGAACATGTGTCCGTCAGGAAGCACATCCCCAATTGTGCTCAAATTAAATTTGGTTAAGGTTCGTTGCATCGTGACCTCTTTGGTAATGGATACCTAGATGTTCCCAGCAAGCGGGAGAGCCGGGTAGTCAGCAACTGAGTTCCCATAGCTCGAGCCAACTGCATCCAGGCCCAACTGGTCGTTGACAGTGTCTGTATGTCCACCGGGTCTCTTTTTAAACCGGTCGGGAGCAATGCAGACAAGGGGGTGGGGTGAGATAAATCTACTTCGGGGCATAAATATGGAATCCGTCAGTCAAAGTGAAACCAGTGTCTGGAAAAGCTACAGTGCGCAACCAAGTAATATACGTGGAAATTAGGAATTTCAACCCACCCCCCTCATAGGGGAGCATCAAAGTGTCCCAGCTAATCCTCTGCTGTTTGCGCCCCACACCAATTGGATTAATTTAGAGTGAAGCGTGGCGAAGAAGGTCTTATATAGCGGTATTGGAATATTCTGGAACAGGTATAGAAATTGCGGCAAACCCACCATCTTGATCAACGCTATCCTGCAAACCATGGCGAGTTTAAGCCACCTCTCTATTTTACCATCTAATTTCTCCATGGCAGGACCGTAATTAAGTTGGAGTATTTGGGCCAGATCCCTGTGAATGTTTATCCCCAGATATATGACCGAATCATCACACCATTTCAAAGCCAACTCAGTGTCCCGGTCGCAGGGGGCCTCTGTCAATGGGAAAATGTCAGACTTACCCCAGTTTATGTGCAATCCCGATAGAGCACTAAAGCGGTTGATCTCCCGCAAAAGAGGCCACAGGTTTTCATCCGGGTGCCGCACATATAAAATGATATCATCGGCGTATAGTGTGATAAACAATGGGCTCGTCTTGAATTGTATGCCCCTTTGAAAATGATTATCCTGGAGGTGACGCACCAGGGAGTCCATTGCAATTACAAATAGCAACAGAGAGAGAGGACACCCCTGGTGCGTTCCCCTTGACAGTGTGAAGGAGGCCGTTAACATACCGTTCACCTGGATTCAGGCCGACGGAAGCGTAAATAATAACGAGACCACCGCTATGAACCTGGGCGGCATCCCCAGCCTTATCAAAGTAGCCCGGAGAAAGGGCCACTCTAACGAATCGAAGGCCTTTTCGGCATCTAAAAGCACTGCACCTGCTGGTAGTGCAGGTGAGATCCTGTGTAATGTGGCAAACAAAGTACGAAGGTTCAGGGCAGTGGACCTATGCGGAATGAACCCTGCTTGGGCGGGCGAAATCAGTTGATCAATTATCAGGGCCAACCTGGTGGCCAGCATCTTCACCAGAATCTTATAATCAAAATTCAATAAGGATAGTGGCCTGTACGAGCCACAGCTCTTGGGGTCCTTAACTGCCTTAGGTATTAGTGTGACAACTGCCTTGCGGAGAGTCGGGGGAGTATACCTGTTTCTATTGCTTCCTGATACACATCTATCAGATGGGGGGCAAGTGTCCGTTTGAAGGCTTTATAGAAATTGCCAGAAAACCCATCCAGACCAGGGGCCTTGGACCCGTCCATTGCGTCTATTGTTTGAACCACATCATCCCCTGTAAATGGTTCCACCAGGAATTCCCTTTGTGCATTCTCCAGCCACACTAACGCTATTTCATCCAAATAGGCATTACTAGCATCAGCATCCAAGGAGACTTTAGTAGTATATAAATCTTTATAATTCGATAATATTTTGGTCTCTATACCTTCACAATCGGTTATAATCTCACCTTCTTGCCCAATCAAACTGGTTATGTACGTTGGGGTCCCGTGGGGCTGAATCAATCTAGCCAATGTGCGACCTGGCGCTCTCCCTCCCCGTACCTCCTGGCAACTGCATACTTCCCTAAATAGTGTGATTCCCTCTCCGCGGCCTCATGGAATTCAGCCAGGAGTGCCGCCCGTCACCTCAGTCCGGAAGCCGTCTGAGCATCTCCTCGTTCTTTGTCAATAGCCACTAACTGCCTCTCAATTCCGGATAGGGTATTACGCAGGTCCTTAAGTATTCCGGCCCCCTTCGATATACACACCCCTCTTATGTATCTTTAAATGCTTCCCAAAGCATCGCTTTGGTGTCCACTGAGCCCTCATTAAGTTCAAAGTAGTCATCAATGGCCTGACCTAGCTCGCTTGCAAATACTGAATCACGCAGTGCCATCTCGCGGAACCGCCACCGCTTGGCTCTAACACCTGGGCCAGGGATTCTCAGTCCCACCGTAACCAGGGCATGGTCCGACAAAGTATGCGGCAGATGCCTGGTCTCAACCAGCCATACAGCCACATCAGGGGTAAGGAACCAATAATCCAGTCTTGTCCATGTGTTATGTGGTGCTGCATAGTGCATGTACATCGGCGTGTCTGCATGTAAGAGACGCCAAGCATCAATCATTCGATACTCCTCTAACAATCCTGTCAAGGTTTGCCTGGCTCTTGGCTTCGTATCTGAAGTTTTGGCGGTACTATCCAGCTGTGGGTTCAATAAAATATTCAGATCCCCACTCATGCACACCCGGTCTGCACCCATCCTGTCAATGCTGGCATGTAGGTCAATAAAAGATTCCGGGACGTCTATTTTTGGAGCATATACATTAACAAATAGAATCGTGTTCCCTAATAGTCACCCTTTTACTAGTAGGAACCTACCAGCCTGATCTGAGTATACCTCTACAGCTCTAAAGGGTACTCGCTTGTGGATCAAAATGGCAACCCCTCTAGAATAAGTGCTGTAACTAGCAAAGTAGCAATTTATGCCAAAACTAGAGGCAAAATTGGGGGGTTATGTGGTGACTGTGAGAAGGTGGCCTGGTATATGCTGTCCACTAATTAAAGTGGGCACCTTGTACCAGTCCACACGACCCTTATGATGTATGAGGTCAAAGATAACCTTTAGAAAGCTATCCTAGTGGTAGCTGTGGAGAGCAGCCTTCAGGCTTAATCTTGAAGGAATGTAAAGCAGCTTGTTTTACCAGAGTATCACCTCCTGAATGACTAAATGAAAGGAGAACCACACAGTAGTGATATAAAAATATGTATTTATTAATATATCACTCTCTACTAATCTCTACACTAGATTAGAACATCAAGCACACCACATTGAATCAATAGGACAATTGTAAGTAGCACAATACACAGCGGGCTCCAGGGAGAGACCGAACCATATACTAAAAAAATGGTATAACAATCATGACTTGACTAGACACAGTGCCTAGAGCACGTAGAATCGCTGGGACCCCAAGGAAACACCCAAGGCAGTGACACAGGGTGCCCACGGAGGACGGGTGCAGTGAGGAAACACGACCGCGTGCTCCGTGCAACTCTATGGGAAAGTCGCAGTTGGAAAGTTACAAGTTAAGGACACTTCTACGAGGACTTCAAGCAAACCCTTTGGAACATAAGAGGTTCTAGAGCCAACACACCAGTGAGTACCGAGGTACCCGTGTTACCTATCCCAGAGGAGCCGGGTGCATAGGGGTCAAGTGGTGTCGGAAAACTCCGTCGTTTTCAATGGAGGGCTGCGAAGAAGTACTGCTGCAAGGAAGGCGAAGAGTGTCCGGTGGAATTCAAGCCTGGATTCGAGGTGAGAGGAACCTGAAAGCAGAGGGGACAGAGTCTGGGTCACTTCAGGTGACCAGGGGCTCGGTAGTCGAATGCCCACCGATGTTGGGTGCTTCAGGTGAGAAGTAAGGATGCTTGACTCTGCAGCCACGGGGACCAGGAGACGTCGTCGATGACCAAAGTCTGGAGGTGAGCTGTCCCACGAAGGATGTCGAGTGCTGAGGGGTCAGTGTCCGGCTGGATCACCAACAAGCCTTGGCAAATGCAACCCACGCGAGCCGAGGAAACAGGTTACGGTGTAGACCAGCAAGGGCCAGAAGACTCTCCAAGCAATGGGGAGTCAGGGCACGTCTGGAGCAACCAGGGAAGCCCAAGAACAAACAAGGTGACCCTCGCCAGGACCCACAGGCCAACGGACCAGGGATCGCAAGGAGACCTCAAGCGAATTCACAAAGCACCAGCCCACAGAGCACTCGGTGAGTGGAGGCCGGATATCTTCAGTGCAAATGCTGCTCGGGGTCAGGACTATACAGAGTCCAAACCACAAACTCAGGGATCACCACCAAGCATATGCTTCTGCAAATGTATGCAGTGCCCAGGGGTTCAGGTTGCACGGTCCCCACGAGGGATACTGGTCTCAGAATCGCTGAGAGGTCAGATCAACCTCGAGGACCATCAGGAACCCACTCCTGTGTTGCTGAAATCTTCGGAGTCCGCAGGAGCTCTGGAGATGCAAGCCGGTCAGATGCATTTAGGTGCCTGCTGCTGCAGGGGAGTAACTCCTTTACTCCAAGGGAGATTCTTCAGTCGTCCAGCATCGTGCAGACCATCGAAGTACTTGGTTTCTTCTTTGCAGAATCATGTCCAGGTAAAATCTAAAGTCCTGTAGCCAGGTAGCCCACCTCATACCCACGGGAGAGGGTTGGAAAGATTCTGTGGACCCTCCTAGGGGAGGGGCAGGACAGAGGGATGGCTACACCCATGTCCTTTGTCCAGTTTTGCGCCAGAGCAGGAGCCACTGGCTCCCAGAACTGGTTTGAGCTGGACTATGCACAGGGACACCAAATGTGCACCCAGTGCAGACTTTCTGGCACTCTCAGAGTGTACCCACCCAGCCCCAATACACTAAACCCTGTCTGGGAGGTGGTCACACCTCCTTGTGACAGGATGCATGTTGTCATGCCTTCCTCTGCTCGAGCTTGGCTCAGCAGCAGGAGGGCAAAATTGTGTCTGCGGCTCGCAGCTTCCATTTTGTGCTGCCCAGGTCAAGAAAGCTGGTACCGGGTGGACCGGTGACCCACAGTAGTGGTTCTAGAAGGGTGGAATCATACCCACCACAGCAGTTACTGGTGTGGAGGTATGATTCCAAGGTGTTTGACAGCAAACACAACATATTTCTAAGCAGCCGTTTTAAAGTTAGCATTTACCGTGAGGTTATAATGCAACTTAAACTATATGTCTGGCTGCATCACTGACAACCCCGGAGAATGGTCTCCAAAGGCTGCAGAGGGGCTCTGCTCATGCAGGGGCACCTTCTCACGTAAAACCCAGCACCCTGCCTTCAGGATTGATAAGGCCTGCCATAGGGGTGACTGATAGGTTTGTAAGTGTAGTTATTTAGATAGATATAGTGAACCTATATCTAAGTAAGTGGTGCAAGCACCAGCTTACACAGGCTGCTGTAGCAGACCTGTAGTGTCATTTTGAATGGCCTCTCATGGGTGGCATAATACATGCTTCAGCCCATGGGAGGCCTCTGGGGTACCTATGCCCTGGGTACATGGTGTACCATATACTAGGGACTTATAAGGGTACCCCAGTATCCAATCTGGAGTGTACCTAAAGTAAATGCATATCAATTTAAGGGAGAAAGCAGATAGACTGGGGTCCTGGATGGCAGGATCCCAGTCAGGCTAGTCCAAAAACAGTGATACATCAGCAAAAAGTGGGGGTAACCATAAGAAGCAGATCCTACTTTCCTACACAACCCCCCCAAACGCAAGGACATTAAACTAACCTTGACCAGTTGAGTCTTCATGTTCTAAGTGGAAATATCTGGAGAGTCCATCTGCATTGGCATGGTTACTCCCAGGTCTATGTTCCACTGTATAGTCTATCCCCTGTAGGGAAATGGACCACCTCAAGAGTTTGGGGTTTTCACCCTTCATCTGTTTTTGCCATAAGAGGGGCATATGGTCTGTCTGAACAATGAAGTGAGTGCCAAACAGGTATGGCCTCAGCTTCTTCAGAGCCCAAACCACAGCAAAGGCTTCCCTCTCAATAGCTGACCAACGTTTCTCTCTGGGGGTCAGCCTCCTGCTTATGAAAACTACTGGCTGATCCTGACCCTCCTCATTCAATTGTGATAACACAGCCCCTACCCCAATTCAGATGCATCTGTTTGAACAATGAATTGCTTGGAATAATCAGGACTTTGCAGAATGGGAGCAGTGCACATGGCCTGCTTCAGGTCATCAAATGCCTTTTGACAGCTAACTGTCCACTGAACTTTCTTAGGCATTCTTTTGGAAGTTAAGTCATTTAAAGGGGTCACTATGGAGCCATATCCTTTGACAAACCTCCTGTAGTACCCAGTCAGGCCCAAGAAAGCTCTGACCTGAGTCTGGGTAGTTGGAGCAACCCAATCCATGATGGTTTGGATTTTGCTCTGCAATGGTTGAACCTGGCCTCCACCCACAAGGTGGCTGAAGTACACAACCTTACTCTGCCCTATCTGGCACTTGGTGGCCTTGATAGTGAGGCCTGCTTTCTGCAGGGCCTCCAGAACATTTCTCAGGTGGACCAGGTAATCCTCCCAGGTGGAGCTAAAGACAGCAATATCATCTAGATAAGCTGCACTATAGGCTTCCAGACCTGTGAGAACTTTATTCACCAGCCTTTGAAATGTGGCAGGTGCATTCTTCAAGCCAAAAGGCATCACCACAAATTGGTAGTGCCCACTAGGGGTTGAGAATGCTGTTTTTGGTTTTGCTTCCTCAGCTAATCTGATTTGCCAGTAACCAGCTGTCAGGTCAAATGTACTTAAGAATTTGGCAGAGGCCAAAGTATCAATAAGTTCATCTGCCCTTGGAATTGGATGAGCATCAGTCCTAGTTACTGCATTGAGTCACCTCTAGTCAACACAGAACCTCATCTCTCTCTTACCACCCTGGGTGTGAGGTTTTGGTACTAAGACTACTGGGCTAGCCCAAGGGCTATCTGAGGGCTCAATCACTCCCAGTTCCAACATTTTCTGGACTTCAGTCCTGATACAGTCCCTGACATGGTCAGGTTGCCTGTAAATCTTATTTTTAACAGGCAGACTGTCACCTGTGTCCACCTTATGTGTACACCAGGTAGTCTGACTTGGAGTCAGTGAAAACATGTGTCTGTACTGATTAAGGACCTTCCTGCAATCAGTCTGTTGCTGTTCAGTGAGGCTGCCTGCCAAGGCTACTCCATCAACTGAACCATCATCAGGGTTCTGTGAGAGGAGGTCAGGGAGTGGATCACTCTCTTCCTCCTGTCCCTCATCAGTAGCCATGAGCAAGCCCATGTCTGCCCTGTCCACATATGGCTTGAGCCTGTTCACATGGAGCACCCTGTGGGGGCTCATGGGAGTTCCAAGGTCCACCAGGTAGGTAACCTCTCCCTTCTGTTCAAGAATGGTATGGGGCCCACTCCACTTGTCTTGGAGAGCTGCTGGGGCCACAGGCTCCGACACCCATACCTTCTGTCCTGGCTGATACACAGTCAAAACAGCCTTTTGGTCATGCCATGCCTTTTGCAATTCCTGGCTAGCCTCAAGGTTTTTGGATGCCTTCTTCATGTACTCAGCCATCCTGGAGCGGAGACCAAGTACATAGTCCACTATGTCCTGTTTAGGTGGTTTGAGAGGTAACTCCCATCCCTCCTTAACCAAACATAAGGGACCCCTAACTGGATGTCCAAACAGAAGTTCAAAAGGGCTGTATCCAACCCCCTTCTGAGGAACCTCTCTGTAGGCAAAGAGAAGGCAGGGCAAAAGGATATCCCATCTACGCCTGAGCTTGTCAGGGAGACCTTTTATCATGCCCTTCAGGGTTTTGTTGAATCTTTCAACTAACCCGTTGCATTGTGGGTGATAGGGAGTGGTGAATTTGTAATTCACTCCACACTCCTTCCACATAGCAGTAAGGTAACCAGACATAAAGTTTGCACCTCTATCTGATATCACCTCCTTAGGGAAACCACCTCTGGAAAAGATTCCCAGGAGGGCCCTTGCCACAGCAGGAGCTGTGGTGGTCCTAAGGGGTATTGCTTCTGGATACCTAGTGGCATGGTCCACCACCACTAGTATGAATCTGTGACCAGATGCAGTCTGAGGATCCATGGGACCAACTATGTCAATCTCAACCCTCTCAAAGGGAACCCCCACCACAGGTAGTGGTATCAGGGGGGCCTTTGTAGTACCACCTGCCTTACCACTGGCTTGGCAAGTGATACAGGAGCGACAAAACTCCTTTGTGTCTTCTGACATGTGAGGCTAGTGAAAGTGAGGGACAATTCTGTCCCAGGTCTTGCTTTGGCCTAAGTGTCCTGCTGATGGGCTATCATGTGCCAGTGTTAATAGGAAGCCCCTAAACTTCAGACATATAACCAACCTCCTGGTAGCACCAGGCTTGAGGTCTCTACCCTCTGAGTATAGGAGTCCATCATCCCAGTAGATCCTGTGGGACTCACTGGTACTCCCAGCAGCCTCAGCAGCAGCTTGCTGTCTGAGGGATTCAAGAGAGGGGCAGTTCAGCTGCTCCTGGCTCAGATCTCCCCTGGAAGGGCCCCCTGTCCCCAAGAACTCAACCTGGTCAGGTTCAAGTTCCTCTGAGACAGTTCCTTCACAGGGACTGAGATCATCTCCCTCAGGAGACTGATCCTTACTCTGAGGCAGGGGGGAAGACACTGCCTTACCCCTACTGCTCCTTCTCTTGGAAGGCACCCGGTTCATTATTCCAGGATCCAGGGCCTGTTCAGTGAAAGACATTTTTGCCTGTGACCTAGTCATGGCAAACACATCTGCAGGGATGCCCAGCATTTCTGCATGTGTCCTGAGTTCCACTTCAGCCCAAGCTGAAGTCTCCAAATCATTGCCCAACAAGCACTCTACAGGGAGGTCTGAGCTAACCACAACCTTCTTAGGGCCAGTTACCCCTCCCCAGGTGAAATTCACAACTGCCAAGGAATGGTCTGTCCTGACATTGCTTGCATTGGTCACTTGGTACATCTCACCAAGTATGATCTGGTCAGGGCCCACAAGATCTTTTGTCACCATAGTGACACTTGCACCTGTGTCCCTGTATGCCATTGCCTCCTTACCATTGATCAAAGGCTGTTGTCTGTACTTGCCCAGGTTACTGGGACTTACAAATAAGGAGGCAAAATCCATGCCTCCATCACAGACCAAAACAGCCTGAGTTGGAAGTCTGACTAGGCCAGAATCCATCTCAGATCCCAAGGTTAACCCTACTATACCCTTGTTCTGTGTACCACCACTTGAGACTGTGCTAGGGGGAACAGTTGCCTTAGGGGCAGTGGTGGTAGGAGTGGAATCCTTGGCCCTTGCACAATTGGCATATTTTGTCCAATGGGTCTTTACAGATATGACACCAAGGTTTCATTTTGCCTTTACCCTTGTTGGATTGTGACTCCCCCCCAGATGCAGGTTTTTGGGGCCCTTGTGAAGACTTCTGGTCATCACCCTTCTCCCCACCCTTATCTGAAGTTTTAGCATCTTGCTTCTTGGGGTCACCACCTTGGTTCTGAGCTTTCTGCTTCACCCTGGTTCTGCCCCATTTGTCTGCCTTCTTACCCAATTCTTGGGGAGAGGTCAGATCAGAATCAACCAGGTACTGATGCAACAACTGATTTTGGCAATTATTAAGGATCTGCTCCCTCATAATTAAATTGTACAATCCCTTAAAATCATTCACTTTACTGCCAAGTAACCAGCCTTCCAGAGCCTTAGTAGCATAATCTACAAAGTCTACCCAGTCCTGAGTCTTTGTCTTCTGGATGTCTCTGAACTTAATTCTGTATTGCCCAGTGGTTAAGCCAAACCCATCAATGACAGCACTCTTCAGGACTGAATAATTGTCAGCATCCTCTTCTCTAACCGTGAGGAGCTTATCTGTACCTTTGTCAGCAAAGGAGAGCCACAAGATAGCTGCCCACTGCTCCTGAGGGACCCTCTGGACCTTACAGGCCCTCTCTAGTGCAGTTATCCATTTGTGGAAGTCATCCCCACTCTGGTAGGGAGGGACTATCTTGTTCAGGTTCCTATGATCATGAGTATACTCCTTAACCCTAGGGACACTGTTGCTGCCACCATGGGACTCTAGTCCCAATCTCTTTGTAGCTCTCTGGAGCTCTAGGGATTCCCTGTCTAGGGCCAACTGCTCCTTCTTGAGCCAAAGCTTGATTTTCTCAAGCACCAGAAGTTGGCACTGACTCGCATAAGAGCATTCCCTCTTATTTGAAATGGAAGTCCCTATTGAAGTTCCTGAGTGCTGAGATTCTACAGAGGGAGATCTAGATCTCCTATGTAAACTGTGTTCTCTTCCTGATGGAGTAAAGAGTGGGCCACTGGGGCCTTCTCCCCCACCTGAAGGAAGTTCTGTGTTTTCCAGGTTAGAATCATTCTGATCCTCCTGGCCAGGGTTTGAGTTCAGGTCAAAGAAGGTTTCACATCCTGGCCTTTCCTCATTCCTTGTCCGACCCACTCTATCTGCCTCATCAGACCCTGGGGTCTTCCTAAGGTCATCTAGGAGCAACATCTCAATGAGACGTTGGGTGCTGGCCCTTCTCCCTGTCTTCAACTTCCTAGACATGCACATGATTCTCAATTCTTGAAATGAGAGGCCATCATACCTAGTTGGCAGAGAGCCACTGGCTTCTCCTCTAGAAGACATACTAGTGTTATGTGGTGTAGGCACCTACCTAACCTAGTGGAGACTAAACTCACTTGAGTTGGAGAAAGGGTGTGCTAGACCCTTGACTTACCCAACTCCAAGTTCAGTAGAACTTACTTATTCTAATCTTGATTATATGTGCCTAATACTTAGTGGTTTTCAGTTAATCACTCAATGAGATTTATCTGGTAAAACAATAGCAAGCTTGAATCCCAACCGCTGCACACCAATGTGAGAAGGTGGCCTGGTATATGCTGTCCACTAATTAAAGTGGGCACCTTGTACCAGTCCACACGACCCTTATGATGTATGAGGTCAAAGATAACCTTTAGAAAGCTATCCTAGTGGTAGCTGTGGAGAGCAGCCTTCAGGCTTAATCTTGAAGGAATGTAAAGCAGCTTGTTTAACCAGAGTATCACCTCCTGAATGACTAAATAAAAGGAGAACCACACAGTAGTGATACAAAAATATGTATTTATTAATATAACACTCTCTACTAATCTCTACACAAGATTAGAACATAAAGCACACCACATTGAATCAATATAACAATTGTAAGTAGCAGAATACACAGCGGGCTCCAGGGGGAGACCGAACCATATACTAAAAAAATGGTATAACAATCACGACTTGACTAGACACAGTGCCTAGAGCACGTAGAATTGCTGGGAACCCAAGGAACCACCCAAAGCAGTGACACAGGGCGCCCACGGAGGACAGGTGCAGTGAGGAAACACGACTGCGTGCTCCGTGCAACTCTTTGGGAAAGTCGCAGTTGGAAAGTTACAAGTTAAGGACACTTCTACGAGGACTTCAAGCAAACCCTTTGGAAAATAAGAGGTTCTAGAGCCAACACACCAGTGAGTACCGAGGTACCCTTGTTACCTATCCCAGAGGAGCCGGGTGCATAGGGGTCAAGTGGTGTCGGAAACCTCTGTCGTTTTAAATGGAGGGCTGCGAAGAAGTACTGCTGCCAGGAAGGCGAAGAGTGTCCGGTGGAATCCAAGCCTGGATTCCAGGTGAGAGGAATCTGAAAGCAGAGGGGACAGAGTCTGGGTCACTTCAGGTGACCAGGGGCTCAGTAGTTGAATGCCCACTGATGTCGGGTGCTTCAGGTGAGAAGTAAGGATGCTTGAGTCTGCAGCCACGGGGACCAGGAGATGTCGACGATGACCAAAGTCCGGAGGTGAGCTGTCACATGAAGGATGTCGAGTGCTGAGGGGTCAGTGTCTGGCTGGAGCACCAACAAGCCTTGGCAAATGCATCCCATGCGGGCAGAAGAAACAGGTTACGGTGTGGACCAGCAAGGTCCAGGAGACTCTCCAAGCAATGGGGAGTCAGGGCACGTCTAGAGCAACCAGGGAAGCACAAGAATAAAGAAGGTGACCCTCGCCAGGACCCACAGGCCAACGGACCAGGGATCGCGAGGAGACCTCGAGTGATTTCACAAAGCACCAGCCCACAGAGCACTCGGTGAGTGGAGGCCAGATATCTTCAGTGCAAATGCTGCTCGGGGTCAGGACTATACGGAGTTCAAAGCACAAGCTTAGGGATCACCACCAAGCATATGCTTCTGCAAATGTACGCTGTGCACAGGGGTTCGGGTTGCACGGTCCCCATGAGGGATACTGGTCTCAGAATTGCTGAGAGGTCAGATCAACCTCGAGGACCTTCAGGAACCCACCTCCTGTGTTGCTGAAATCTTCAGAGTCTGCAGGAGCTCTGGAGATGCAAGCCGGTCAGATGCGTTTAGGTGCCTGCTGCTGCAGGGGAGTAACTCCTTTACTCCAAGGGAGATTCTTCAGTTGTCCAGCATCGTGCAGACCATCGAAGTACTTGGTTTCTTCTTTGCAGAATCTTGTCCAGGTAAGTTCTAAAGTCCTGTATCCAGGTATCCCACTTTATACCCACGGGTGAGGGTTGGAAAGATTCTGTGGACCCTCCTAGGGGAGGGGCAGGACAGAGGGTTGGCTACACCCATGTCCTTTGTCCAGTTTCACGCCAGAGCAGGAGCCACTGGCTCTCAGAACTGGTTTGAGCTGGACTATGCACAGGGACACCAAATGTGCCCTCAGTGCAGACTTTCTGGCACTCTCAGAGTGCACCCACCCAGCCCCAACACACTAAACCCTGTCTGGGAGGTGGTCACACCTCCCTGTGACAGGATGCCTATTGTCATGCCTTCCTCTGCTCGAGCTTGGCTCAGCAGCAGGAGGGCAGAATCGTGTCTGCGGTTGGCAGCATCCATTTTGTGCTGCCCAGGTCGAGAAAGCTGGTACCGCGTAGACCGGTGACCCACAGTAGTGGTTCTAGAAGGGTGGAATCATACCTCCCACAACAGGTACTGGTGTGGAGGTATGATTCCAAGGTGTTTGATACCAAACACGACATATTTCTAAGCAGCCGTTTTAAAGTTAGCATTTACCGCGAGGTTATAATGCAACTTAACCTATATGTCTGGCTGCATCACTGACAACCCCGGAGAATGGTCTCCGAAGGCTGCAGAGGGGCTCTGCTCATGCAGGGGCACCCTCTCACGTAAAACCCAGCACCCTGCCTTCAGGATTGATAAGGCCTGCCATAGGGGTGACTGATAGGTTTTTAAGTGTAGTGATTTAGATAGATATAGTGAACCTATATCTAAGTAAGTGGTGCAAGCACCAGCTTACACAGGCTGCTGTAGCAGACCTGTTGTGTCATTTTGAATGGCCTCTCATGGGTGGCATAATACATGCTTCAGCACATGGGAGGCCTCTGGGGTACCTATGCCCTGGGCACATGGTGTACCATATACTAGGGACTTATAAGGGTACCCCAGTATCCAATCTGGAGTGTACCTAAAGTACATGCATATCAATTTAAGGGAGAAAGCAGATAGACTGGGGTCCTGGATAGCAGGATCCCAGTCAGACTAGTCCAAAAACAGTGATACATCAGCAAAAAGTGGGGGTAACCATAATAAGCAGATCCTACTTGTGAGAAGTTGGCCTGGTATATGCTGTCCACTAATTATAGTGGGCACCTTGCACCAGTCCAAACAACCCCTTATTGGAGATAGGTTAAAGACAACCTTTATTGAAAGCTATCCTAGTGTTAGCTATGGAGAGCAGCCTTCAGGCTAAGTCTTGAAGGAATGTAAAGCAGCTTGTTTTACCAGTCTATAATCTCTTGAGTGATCAAATGAAAGAGCACCACACCAGGTATATATTCAAAATATATGTATTTATTACTAAACACACCCCTCTCGTCTCTTTATGAGGCTAGAGTTCGAAGTACATAAGTTATAAGTTATTTAAACACAGTAATAGCACAAATACACGTTTGGGCCCTAGGGGCGTACCAAACCATATACCAATAAAGTGGTATAAGAACCACGACTGAGCTAGACACTAGGCCTAGAGCCTCTAGAAGTGCTTGGACCACAAGGACCCACCCAAGGTAGTGACACAGGGGACCCACAGGGGACGCGTGCAGTGTAGTAACACAGCCGCGAATCGCCGTTAACTTCTATGGAGAAAGTCGCGGTTTGGAATTTAAAGAAAAGGGACACTTAAAGAAGGACTTGGAGCAAACCCTTTGAGAACTAGGTCGTTCTAGAGTCTCTACCCACAGGAGCACCGGAGTACTCTTGTTACCTCACCCAGGGAATCCGGGTGCATAGGTGCCTTTCGGGGTCGGGTTTCGTCGTCGATTTGAATGGCGATCTGCTGCAAAGTGCTGCTGGCGACCAAGTGAAAAGTGTCCGGGTGGATCCAAGGGTGGATCAGAGATCTGAAGAACCTGAAAGCAGAGGGGACAGAGTCTGGGTCACTAGCCAGTGACCAGGAAGGCGATGAGCAGATGCCCACCGATGTCGAGTGCTTCAGGTAGGTTGACGGTCGTCTTGACTCTTCAGCCACGAGGTTCAGGAGGCGTTGTCGCGACCAGGAGCAGGATTCAGTCTGGTACATGATGTCTGTCGAGTGCTGAGGTGTCGGCGACCGGATTGGACCCAACAAGCCTTGGCAACGGCAAGTCTCGATGAAGATGAAGATTGATGATTGTGCAGACCAGCAAGGTCTGAGGAACTCACCCAGCAAGGGTAAGTGAGGGCAAGCCTGGAGCAACCAGGGAGCCCAAGTAGAAAAAGATTGGCCTTCGTGAAGGGCTACTAGCCAACGGGCTAGCGACCACAAAGGAGCCTCGAGACGGTGCACGTGGAGCTGGCTGACAGGACACTCGTAGAGTGGAGGCCAGTGATGTTCGGTGCAGTTGGTGCTGGAGGCTAGGGTTACTCGGAGCCCAAAGCACGACTTCGTGGAAGACACAGAAGAGGATGTACTTGCAAATGAGTGCAGTGTCCAGGGGTCACGGTTCCACATTACCCACGACAGCTACGGGCCTCAGCTTTGCTGGGGCCTCAGGGCAGCCTCGGGGAAGTCTGGAAATTCACCTCTGGTGATGCAAAGACTTCGGCGTCCGGCAGGAGCTTCAGCGATGCAGACCGGACAATTGCTTCTTTGGTGCCTGCCAAGCAGGGGAGTCACTCCTTGACCCCAAGGGAGATTCTTCTGTCCTCTAATCTTTAAGTAGAGCGTCGAAGGTCCAGGATTCTGTGTCAGAGTTTCGTCCAGGGATAATCTAAAGTCCTAAGGACTGGGGTCCCATACTTATACTAAGTTTAGGGTTGGACTTACTCTGTGGTCCCACCTATGGGTGGGTCAGGGCAGAGGGGTGGCTACACCCCTTTCCCTTTGTCCAGTTCGTGCCAAAGCAGGGGCTGGAAGCCCCTGATCCGGTTTGAACTGGGGTATGCACAGGGACACCAAATGTGCCCCCAGTGCAGGACTTCAAAGCACCCGAGAGTGCTCCCGCCCAGCCCCAATACACACTATCCTGTCTGGGGAGGTGGTCACACCTCCCTGGGACAGGGAACCTATTGTCCAGGCCTCCCCTGCCGGAGTTTCGGTCAGCAGCAGGAGGCCAGACTTGTGTCTGTGGCAGCAGCATCCATTTTGTGATGCCAGGGCTTTAGAAAGAAGTTACCGGGCATACCGGTGTGTACATGTCTTTCCCTCTAGAAGGGTGGAATGCTACTCCCGCCGCCAGAACTGGCGGGGGGGGTAGTATTCCAAGATGTTTGACACCAAACACGACATGTTTCCGTGCAGCCATCCCAAAGTTAGCATTTAACGCGAGGTTATAATGCGCTTAAGAGTATATGGTCAGGCTGCACTACAAACAGCATCAGAGAAGGGTCTCTGAACGCTGCAGAGGGGCCCTGCTCATGCAGGGGCACCGTCTCACATAGGAACCACTCACTCTGCCTTCAGGATTGATAAGGCCTGCCATAGGAGTGACTTATAGGTTTATATGTGTGTATGTATATAGTGATATAGGTAGCCTATATCACAGTAAGGGGTGCATGCACCACCTTACCCAGGCTGCAGTAGCAGACCTGTGGTGTCAGTTTGGATGGCCTTCCAGGGGTGGCACAATACATGCTGCAGCCCCTGGTAGGCCTCTGAGGTACCTATGCCCTGGGTACATAGTATACCATATACTAGGGACTTATAAGGGCACTCCAGATTCCAATCAGAGATGTGCCTAAGGCACATGGAAACCATTTTAGAGAGGAAGCAGCTAGGCTGGGGTTCTGATTAGCAGGGCCCCAGCCAGACTAAGGTCGAAAAACAGTGAAGCATCAGCAAAAAGTGGGGGTACCCATGTGAAGCAGATCCTACTCTCCTACACAACCCCCCCCCAAACGTAGGGACATTAAACTAACCTTGCCCAGTTAAGTCTTCATGTTCTAAGTGGAAGTACCTAGAGAGCCTATCTGCATTGGCATGGTTACTCCCAGGTCTATGTTCCACTGTGAAGTCCATCCCCTGTAGGGAAATGGACCACCTAAGCAGTTTGGGGTTTTCACCCTTCATTTGTTTTAGCCATAAGAGGGGCTTATGGTCTGTTTGAACAAGGAAGTGAGTACCAAACAAGTATGGCCTCAACTTCTTCAGAGCCCAGACCACAGCAAAGGCCTCCCTCTCAATGGCTGACCAACGTTTCTCTCTAGGGGTCAGCCTTCTGCTAATGAAAGCTACTGGCTGATCCTGACCTTCTTCATTCAATTGTGACAGTACAGCCCCTACCCCCAATTCAGATGCATCAGTTTGAACAATGAACTTCTTGGAGTAATCAGGACTCTGTAGAATGGGAGCAGTGCACATGGCCTGCTTCAGGTCATCAAATGCCTTTTGACAGCTAACTGTCCACTGAAACTTTTTGGGCATTTTCTTGGAAGTTAAGTCATTCAGGGGTGTCACTATTGATCCATACCCCTTGACAAATCTCCTATAGTACCCAGTCAGGCCTAAGAAGGCTCTCACCTGAGTCTGGGTAGTTGGAGCAGTCCAGTCCATGATGGTCTGGATCTTGCTCTGCAAGGGTTGAACCTGGCCTCCACCCACAAGGTGGCCCAGGTACACAACCTGACTCTGCCCTATCTGGCACTTGGTGGCCTTGATAGTCAGGCCTGCCTTTTGCAGGGCCTGTAAAACATTTCTGAGGTGGACCAGGTGATCCTCCCAGGTGGAGCTAAAGACAGCAATATCATCTAGATATGCTGCACTATAGGCTTCCAGACCTGTAAGGACTGTATTCACCAACCTCTGAAAAGTGGCAGGTGCATTCTTCAGACCAAAGGGCATCACCACAAATTGATAATGCCCCCTAGGGGTTGAGAATGCTGTTTTTGGCTTTGCATCATCAGCTAGTCTGATCTGCCAGTAGCCAGCTGTCAGGTCAAATGTGCTTAGATACTTGGCTGAGGCCAAAGTGTCTATTAGCTCATCTGCCCTAGGTATTGGATGGGCATCAGTCCTAGTGACTGCATTGAGACCCCTGTAGTCCACACAAAACCTCATCTCTCTTTTCCCACCACTGGTGTGAGGTTTTGGTACAAGGACCACTGGACTAGCCCAAGGGCTATCTGAGGGTTCAATAACTCCCAAATCCAACATTTTCTGGACTTCTGTCCTGATACAGTCCCTGACATGGTCAGGTTGCCTATAAATCTTATTTTTAATAGGCAGACTGTCCCCAGTGTCCACTTCATGAGTGCACCAGGTGGTCTGACTTGGAGTCAGTGAGAACATGTGTCTGAACTGATTGAGCACTTGTCTACAATCAGTTTGCTGTTGGGTAGTGAGGGTGCCTGCCAAGGCTACACACATCCACTGACCCATCATCAGGGTTCTGTGAGAGCAGGTCAGGGAGTGGGTCACTCTCTTCCTCCTGTCCCTCATCAGTAGCCATGAGCAAGCCCATGTCTGCCCTGTCCACATATGGTTTTAACCTGTTGACATCGAGAACCCTGTGGGGACTCCTGGATGTTCCTAGGTCTACTAAGTAGGTAACCTCACCCTTCTGCTCAACAATGGTGTGGGGTCCACTCCATTTGTCTTGGAGAGCTGCTGGGGCCTCTGGCTCCAACACCCACACCTTCTGTCCTGGCTGATAAACAGTCAGCACAGCCTTTTGGTCATGCCGGGCCTTTTTAAGTTCCTGGGTAGCCTCAAGGTTTTTAGTTGCCTTTTTCATATACTCAGCCATCCGGGAGCGGAGACCAAGTACGTAGTCCACTATGTCTTGCTTTGGGGGCTTGAGAGGTAACTCCCATCCTTCCTTCACCAAGCACAGTGGACCCCTGACAGGGTGACCAAACAAAAGTTCAAAAGGGCTGTAACCAACCCCCTTTTGAGGCACCTCCCTGTATGCAAATAAAAGGCAGGGTAAGAGTATGTCCCATCTTCGCCTAAGCTTTTCTGGGAGCCCTTTAATCATGCCCTTCAAGGTTTTGTTGAATCTCTCAACTAAACCATTGCATTGTGTGTGATAGGGTGTGGTGAACTTGTAAGTCACTCCACACTCCTTCCACATTGCTTTTAAGTATCCAGACATAAAGTTAGCACCCCTGTCTGATACAACCTCCTTAGGAAAGCCCACTCTTGAGAAAATTCCCAGGAGGGCCCTTGCCACCACAGGTGCTGTAGTGGACCTAAGGGGAATAGCCTCTGGGTACCTGGTGGCATGATCCACTACCACCAGGATAAACCTGTGCCCAGATGCTGTTTGGGGATCCATGGGACCAACAATGTCAATCCCCACCCTTTCAAAGGGAACCCCCACCACAGGTAGTGGTATCAGGGGGCCTTTGTAGTGCCACCTGCCTTGCCACTGGCCTGGCAGGTTACACAGGAGCGACAAAACTCCTTGGTGTCTTCAGACATGTGGGGCCAGTGAAAGTGAGGGACAATTCTGTCCCAAGTCTTGTTCTGGCCCAGGTGACCTGCTAAGGGAATATCATGGGCTAGGGTCAATAGGAAGCCCCTGAACTTCAGAGGTATAACCAACCTCCTGGTAGCACCAGGCTTGGGGTCTCTACACTCTGAGTACAAGAGTCCATCATCCCAATACACAGTATGGGGACCACTAGCTTTCCCAGCAGCCTCAGCAGCAGCTTGCTGTCTGAGGGGTTCAAGGGAGGGGCAGCTCTGCTGCTCCTGGCTCAGATCTGCCCTGGAAGGTCCCCCTGTCCCCAAGAACTCAACCTGTTCAGGTTCAAGCTCCTCTGGGACAGTTCCTTCCTCAGGACTGAGATCATCCCCCTCAAGGGACTGATCTTCCTTCTGAGCCAAGGGGAAGGCACTGCCTTTACCCTACTACTCCTCCTCTTGGAAGGCACTTGGTCCATTATTCCAGAATCCAAGGCCTGTTCAGTGCTAGACATTTTGGCTTGTGACCTGGTCACAGCAAACACATCTGCAGGGATCCCCAGCATTTCTGCAGGGGTCCTGAGCTCCACTTCTGCCCAAGCTGAAGTTTCTAAGTCATTGCCAAGCAAGCATTCGACTGGTAGGTCTGCACTTACCACAACCTTCTTAAGGCCAGTTACCCCTCCCCAGGAGAAGTTAACAACTGCCAGAGTATGGTCTGTTCTGACATTGCTAGCATTGGTCACTTGGTACATCTCACCAAGTATAACTTGCCCAGGATTCACAAGGTCTTGTGTCACCATGGTGACACTTGCCCCTGTGTCCCTAAATGCCAAAGCCTCTCGTCCATTGATTAAAAGCTGTTGTCTGTACTTGCCCAGATTACTGGGACTCATAGAGGAGGTCATATCCATGCCTCCATCACAGACTAGGACAGCCTGAGTGAGTTCTCTGACTAGGTCAGAGCCCATCTCAGTACCCAGGGTCAACCCTACTAAACCCTTGGTTGTAGTACTCCCACCACCAACTGTAACTGCACTAGGGGGAGCAGGTGCCTTAGGGGCATTGGTGGGGGCTGGAGTCGAGTCTTTGGACTTGGTGCAATCACTGGTCCAGTGGGTCTTTTGCTTACAGACCTTGCACCATGGTTTTCTTTGGCCTTTCCCTTTGGTAGACTGTGAATCCCCACCTGAAGAAGATTTTTGGGGGCCTTGTGAAGACTTTTGATCTTTACCCTTCTCCCCACCCTTATCAGAGTTCTTAGAATCTTGCTTCTTAGGGTCACCACCTTGGTTCTGTACCTTCTGCCTCACCCTGGTTCTGACCCATTTGTCTGCCTTCTTTCCCAATTCTTGGGGAGAGGTCAGATCAGAGTCCACCAGGTACTGATGCAACAGCTGATTTTGACAGTTATTAAGAATCTGCTCCCTCATTATCAGATTGTACAATCCTGTGAAGTCACACACCTTACTGCCCATCAACCAGCCTTCCAGAGCCTTAGCAGAACAATCCACATAGTCTACCCAGTCTTGAGTCTGTGCTTTTTGGGCATCTCTGAACTTTAACCTGTATTGTTCAGTTGTTAGGCCAAACCCATCAATAAGAGCACTCTTCAAGACCTTGTAATTATCAGCATCCTCTTCTCTTACAGTGAGGAGCTTGTCTCTACCTTTGTCTGCAAAGGAGAGCCACAAGATTGCTGCCCACTACTCCTGAGGGACCTTCTGTACTTTACAGGCCCTCTCTAGAGCAGTTATCCATTTGTGGATGTCATCCCCACTCTGGTAGGGAGGGACAATGTTGCTCAGGTTTCTATGGTCATAAGACCTTTCCCTATCTTTAGGGATATTGCTGACACCATGGGACTCTAGTCCCAACTTTTTTCTCTCTCTGTAGAGATCTAGGGACTCCCTGTCTAGAGCCAATTGCTGCTTTCTGAGTTCAAGCTGGGCTTGCTCATACTGAATCAGTCTCTTTCTCCTCTCATGAGAGGATTCCCTCCTATGAGAGGAGACAGAGGTCCCTATTGAGGTGTCAGAGTGGTTAGACTCCTGAGAAGGAGATCTAGACCTTCTAGGCACACTCATAATCCTTCCTGGGGGGACAAAGTGGAGGTCATTCTGATCCTCCTCTTCCTCTTCCACAGGAGGGATTGGGTTTTCCAGGTCAGGGTCATTGTCACCCTCCTGGTCAGTTCCAGAGGGGGGGTTGGGGGTGTTGCTACCCCTGGCCCCATCCTCATCTTCTGCCCCACCCTCTGCACCTACCCGTTCAGTCCCTAAGGGCCTGTTGAGATCATCAGCCATTAACATCTCTCTCAGATGTTGGGTGGTGGGACTTTGGCCTGTCTTCAGTTTCCTCACATTGCATATTGCTCTCAATTCCAAGAATGGGAGTGTATCATACTTGGAGGGAAGAAGCCCAGTGGCTTCTGGCAAGGACTCTCTAGGTCCTGGCTTTGAAGACATCACTAGTGAGGTGTGGTGTATGCACTACCTACTCTAGTGTGGCCTACTAAACTCTCTTGAGTTGTAGAAAGGGTGTGCTATCCCTTAACACACAACTCTAAGTTCAGTAGAACTTACTGTATACTAAGCTTAATTTATATGTACCTTAGGTACCTTTAGTGGTTTTCAGTTGATCAATTCAATTGAGATTATCTGGTAAAACAATAGCAAGCTGGAATCCCACACGCTGCACACCAATGTGAGAAGTTGGCCTGGTATATGCTGTCCACTAATTATAGTGGGCACCTTGCACCAGTCCAAACAACCCCTTATTGGAGATAGGTTAAAGACAACCTTTATTGAAAGCTATCCTAGTGTTAGCTATGGAGAGCAGCCTTCAGGCTAAGTCTTGAAGGAATGTAAAGCAGCTTGTTTTACCAGTCTATAATCTCTTGAGTGATCAAATGAAAGAGCACCACACCAGGTATATATTCAAAATATATGTATTTATTACTAAACACACCCCTCTAGTCTCTTTATGAGGCTAGAGTTCGAAGTACATAAGTTATAAGTTATTTAAACACAGTAATAGCACAAATACACGTTTGGGCCCTAGGGGCGTACCAAACCATATACCAATAAAGTGGTATAAGAACCACGACTGAGCTAGACACTAGGCCTAGAGCCTCTAGAAGTGCTTGGACCACAAGGAACCACCCAAGGTAGTGACACAGGGGACCCACGGGGGACGCGTGCAGTGTAGTAACACAGCCGCGAATCGCCGTTAACTTCTATGGAGAAAGTCGCGGTTTGGAATTTAAAGAAAAGGGTCACTTAAAGAAGGACTTGGAGCAAACCCTTTGATAACTAGGTCGTTCTAGAGTCTCTACCCAGGGGAGCACCGGAGTACTCTTGTTACCTCACCCAGGGAAGCCGGGTGCATAGGTGCCTTTCGGGGTCGGGTTTCGTCGTCGATTTGAATGGCGATCTGCTGCAAAGTGCTGCTGGCGACCAAGTGAAAAGTGTCCGGGTGGATCCAAGGGTGGATCGGAGATCTGAAGAACCTGAAAGCAGAGGGGACAGAGTCTGGGTCACTAGCCAGTGACCAGGAAGGCGATGAGCAGATGCCCACCGATGTCGAGTGCTTCAGGTAGGTTGACAGTCATCTTGACTCTTCAGCCACGAGGTCCAGGAGGCATTGACGGCAACCAGGAGCAGGATTCGGACTGGTACACGATGTCTGTCGAGTGCTGAGGTGTCGGTGACCGGATTGGACCCAACAAGCCTTGGCAACGGCAAGTCTTGATGAAGATGAAGATTGACGATTGTGCAGACCAGCAAGGTCTGAGGAACTCACCCAGCAAGGGTAGGTGAGGGCAAGCCTGGAGCAACCAGGGAGCCCAAGTAGAAAAAGATTGGCCTTCGTGAAGGGCTACTAGCCAACAGGCTAGCGACCGCAAAGGAGCCTTGAGACGGTGCACGTGGACACTCGTGGAGTGGAGGCCAGTGATCTTCGGTGCAGTTGGTGCTGGAGGCTAGGGCTACTCGTAGCCCAAAGCACGACTTTGTGGGAGACCCAGAAGAGGATGCACTTGCAAATGCGTGCGGTGTCCAGGGGTCACGGTTCCACGTTACCCACGACAGCTACGGGCCTTAGCTTTGCTGGGGACTCAGGGCAACCTCGGGGAAGTCTGGAAATCCACCTCTGGTGATGCAAAGACTTCGGCGTCCGGCGGGAGCTTCAGCGATGCAGACCGGACAATTGCTTCTTTGGTGCCTGCCAAGCAGGGGAGTCACTCCTTGACCCCAAGGGAGATTCTTCTGTCCTCTAATCTTTAAGTAGAGCGTCGAAGGTCCAGGATTCTGTGTCAGAGTTTCGTCCAGGGATAATCTAAAGTCCTAAGGACTGGGGCCCCATACTTATACTAAGTTTAGGGGTTGGACTTACTCTGTGGTCCCACCTATGGGTGGGTCAGGGCAGAGGGGTGGCTACACCCCTTTCCCTTTGTCCAGTTCGTGCCAAAGCAGGGGCTGGAAGCCCCTGATCCGGTTTGAACTGGGGTATGCACAGGGACACCAAATGTGCCCCCAGTGCAGGACTTCAAAGCACCCGAGAGTGCTCCCGCCCAGCCCCAATACACTATCCTGTCTGGGGAGGTGGTCACACCTCCCTGGGACAGGAAACCTATTGTCCAGGCCTCCCCTGCCGGAGTTTCGGTCAGCAGCAGGAGGCCAGACTTGTGTCTGTGGCAGCAGCATCCATTTTGTGATGCCAGGGCTTTAGAAAGAAGTTACCGGGCATACCGGTGTGTACATGTCTTTCCCTCTAGAAGGGTGGAATGCTACCCCCGCCGCCAGAACTGGCGGGGGGTAGTATTCCAAGATGTTTGACACCAAACACGACATGTTTCCGTGCAGCCATCCCAAAGTTAGCATTTAACGCGAGGTTATAATGCGCTTAAGAGTATATGGTCAGGCTGCACTACAAACAGCATCAGAGAAGGGTCTCTGAACGTTGCAGAGGGGCCCTGCTCATGCAGGGGCACCCTCTCACATAGGAACCACGCACTCTGCCTTCAGGATTGATAAGGCCTGCCATAGGAGTGACTTATAGGTTTATATGTGTGTATGTATATAGTGATATAGGTAGCCTATATCACAGTAAGGGGTGCATGCACCACCTTACCCAGGCTGCAGTAGCAGACCTGTGGTGTCAGTTTGGATGGCCTTCCAGGGGTGGCACAATACATGCTGCAGCCCCTGGTAGGCCTCTGAGGTACCTATGCCCTGGGTACATAGTATACCATATACTAGGGACTTATAAGGGCACTCCAGATTCCAATCAGAGATGTGCCTAAGGCACATGGAAACCATTTTAGAGAGGAAGCAGCTAGGCTGGGGTTCTGATTAGCAGGGCCCCAGCCAGACTAAGGTCGAAAAACAGTGAAGCATCAGCAAAAAGTGGGGGTACCCATGTGAAGCAGATCCTACTCTCCTACACTACTTTCCTACAGTGACAAGTGGGCTTCCTGCAGGAAGGCAATGTCAACATTGTGACGCTGTAAATAGTGTAGTACTTGTTTCCTCTTCCGAGCATCATGAAGTCCCCGCACATTCCAAGACATCAACGCCATGGTATCAACAACATTATTACCGTGCATTATTCTTCAATTTGGTATCTAAGCTACTATTCGGTCTCACGATCAGTACATGTATTCTGAGCACGTGTCTACAAGTTTGCAAAGAAAACAAATCTTTGAATTTAAAATCCTCCCATCCCCTCAGTCTTCGCTAGGGGAAAACCCCGACTCCCAAACAGCCAAGTAATCATAATATTGAAAATTGTAACACACAAACAATATAGGTGCCTAAGCACTGGGGGGGTGACAACGCTACGCCTTGTCCCCTATTGCATGCTATCAATAAAGAAAACATATTTAAATCGGCCTCCCCTCCCGACAGCGAACACCCCAATATTCAACAATGTAGTAAAGCACAGGTAATGCTCATCAACCATATTCATAGGGGGAAGTCCATCAGCTGGCCGAGAACAAATCGGAGCTGGCACCAGAGTCCGGCATCTCAGATGAGGGATCCGGTGTCGGGGACTTCCTTTGACGCCCATTCACATCCCGGGTTTGAAGAAATTCTTGCACTGTAGCAGGTGTTTCAAAAATTCGGGACCGTCCATCCACGTCCACTCTGAGTTTTGCAGGATACAACACGCCGTACCTCAGACCCGCTTTCCTCAAAGCAAGTTTGACTGCAGCAAATTTCTTACGTGCATCCTGCACCATTACCGTAAAGTCTGGGTGCAAAGCTATAGTTGACCCCTGCCAGTCCAACATTCCTTTCTCTCTAGCCATACGCAGTGCTGTGTCCCGGTCCCTAAAATTGAAAAGCCTCGCCATTATGGGGCATGGAGGACAACCAGGATTAGGCCGAGGGCCTAAGGTGCGATGTGCTCTTTCAACAATAAATGTAGAAGTGAAAGACTCTCGGCCAAACAGCTCAACCAGCAACCCTTCCACAAATCCATCCAACCGGCCTGTATTCGTGGACTCCGGCACTCCCATAATCCAAACGTTATTTCGCCTTCCTCTGGCCTCCAAGTCCTCATTCTTGATAGGTATTGTTTTAAACACCCTTTCCATTCTCTCAACCGTTTTAGTGGTTTGCGCGGCGCCGTCTTCAATGTCCGAAATACTGCCCTCAGCTTTCTCCAGCCTACCTTCATGCTGATCCAGCCGGGCCCTCATTTTATCAAGCCGTTTGTCCAGTGAGTCGAAGCGCGTATCAAGCGCCTTGAATCCTGATCGCAACTCAGACATTAGCGCTACGTTACTCTGGGGGGTCGTCTGTGGGGGACCTGCAGCGTCGCCTCCTTCCACCATTAATGTGCTTGTGGCATCCGATCCGCCACCCGGCTTCTCAAAGGTGAGCTTTCTCTGCTTGGGGTCTCCTTTGCCCATGTCCCTCCTTGTCTGGTATATTCATTGGGCCAACCCACACTCCTTGGCCTGTTAATGTATACTCTTCCAGTGCTCCGATGTGTCCACAGTGCAAGGATGGACCCAGGCCCAGCAATGGCCAACCCCCTCTCAGCTGGTTGACTCACCCCCTCCTCGTGTGGTGCGAGACCTCAGTCACTCGTATCACCCTATGTTCTGTATGGGCTACACGGTATCTGTATTTCTTTTATATCTTCTCCGGTAGGGCTTCGGTACCTGTGCTCACCTCGAGCCCGGGTCTCCCTTGTTATCGTGCTGTGTCCCGCTGTCAGTGGAGAACTCTGCACACCAATTTGATCCTAACTGGGCAGTCATGTGGCCGCTCCGTAGTGTGCACTGTCTGCTACAATGAGAGGCACCCTGCCGGGTTACAGCCACTCTTCGCGCTCCTGCCGTTCAGCTGCATGTGTGCGGGGAGCCCAGTGATGGCACAATGCCATCTCCGCTATCCGGCCTCCCGGTGCTCCTCATTACTGCCCGTGAATCTTCTGGGGCCCCCAGGGGAAAAAAGGAGAACCCCGCTTTCTTACTTGGTCTGGGGGGGGCGCCTCGACCACCGATGTCCCGCCTCCTGTTGCCGTTTCAGTTCGCAACACAACGATGCCAAAGCGCGGCCATCTTAGGTTAATGCGCCGGGCGCACCGAGCCCCAAAGCCAGCCCAGGCCCGCATCACTGAGCACAGCGCCGGCTCCAAGCGAACTCGAGCCACCGGCTCCTCGTTCACCATGCCTCACCCAGGCCAGCAGATACAGGTGCTCATATCTCTGGCTTGATGCCTCCGTTCACAGCCGGGGAAGGGTCATTGCGATGCCCATCGCCAGGGCCTTTGCCGGTGCCTCCATACAATCGCTAGGGTGCCGCTACCGTCAGGCGGCTGAGGTTTATTGGGGATTTCAGCAGAGATCCACAGCTACGTGGCCATCTTGGTCTGCAGCTTGGCCACGCCCCAACTATTGAAACTTGCCCTACTAACTTTGGAAGAAATCATGTCCGGGTGTATATAGTTAATTTAGAATCAGGTGAGTCCAAGTACATGGTGCTATGATGTGTGATAGTGCACCACCAATCTTTAGCTCTGTCGCAGTATCAACCATGATCTCTGTACTTGCAATATATTTCCCCAAGTTCTATTGATCCATGACATGCCCAAGTCCCAGCTTCTTCTATATGAGAACATTGGAATGTTGAGTGCTCCATTGAAGACAATGGAGTAGCTTCAGGCTTCTAATGTCTGGGAGAAGGCCCGAACCTCACCACTCCAATGTCTTCCTTTCACAGCTGTTGCTGTGAACAAAGGCCTCATGGAGCCCGAAGGGATTTCAAACCCCTCATGCTCCGTGAGGTCTTTGTTTTACTAATTAGAACATTCTGCCCTCTAGGGGAGGAATGTTCTAATAGCCTTATAGCCCATTGTAGCCTTCGGCTCAGGCCTTTAATGCTGGAGCGGGCTTTAGTGGCTGGCATAGTTCACTACAGCAGGCTAGTAGGCTAAAATAATCCGCTCTTATTGAATGTAACATAGGCAGTTCTTAGCATTCAACAGTATAAAATGGCCTGTGGCATCACCCAGTCTTATTCTGCCCTTCTCCCTGCAGAAAAACATTTGTCAGAGGGGGTATGATTAGTGAATCAATTGACAATGACTCCCAATAAAGCACTTTCAGTGGCCTACCAGAGATGTAATCCTGTGCTCATATAGATATGATCCTTTCTCTGCACAAGACTCTCTGCATTCTTGACATCTGGACTACTGGTTATCCATGTGAAGCTCCACTTTTAGTAGGTAAGTGTTGCGATAAGTATTGCAGAGAAGAGATAACTCCACAGAAACCAAATGGAACATCCCTTTATTAATCCTACATTTTTAAGGGCAGTGAGATGCACACTTTCCTAAATTCAGGCTGGTTTGGCAGTATCTACCTCCTGTGGTCCATAGGCACCTTCTCTCCTATGTGCAGTCACATTGTTGGACTTCGTTGGGTGCTGGGCACCACTCCATGTAGGCCCCTACAATGCCATTGACTTCTATCTCCTCTCTATCATCCCCTTTGGTGATTTAGAGGTAAGTACATTGTATAGTCAGCAAAGGCAGTTTGGTGCAGGCAGCCAAATCAATACAATGGCATTAATGCGGGCATTCTCTTAGGCACACCAATAGACCATATCACTGCCAGGTCTCTGAGAGAGTGTTCCGCCAGGCTGTACTAGTACTCCCTTCACCCCATGTTAGTTTTTGACACCTTTCATTTATCATTACACCACCTGGCAAAATCCACTCCCCTGCTTCTTCTCAAATCAGACGTAGTTCCACAATGTGTCCTAGCCTTGAGATGCAGGATCAGAATCCACATGATTGCTTTAATGAGATAGTAACTTTGTTCCTAAGCTGCCATCTTACTTGACAGCTGGCCTTGCATCCTTCCTAAAATTACTCGTAAAGGATTTGTATAGTTCTCAAAAGAACCTCACTACAGGTTCATGGAGGGACATGGTATGGCATATCTTTTTGGAATGAACTGGTGGAAATTTTTAAATAGATGAAACCAGAGTGTTTCATCAATATTAATTTTCTTGTAAGGTGCAATACAACTTGAAATTTTGTGATAAGGAAGCTATTTGAACGTGCATGCCCATTTAAAGTTTTTGTTTTCATCATGTTATTAAATTACTTGGCAGTTCAACTGTGATCTGACATAATTGGGGAGCAATGCGCTGGATCTCAAGTTAGAGTAAGTAAATAATTATAGTGTGGTACCTGTGGGTATCTGTACAGACCAAGGATGTGTGCTAGAAGCATGGAACGTGTGGAGCCAGAGTCCCCAACAATTGCAGCTGGAGGGCGACTCCCATGACAGTTATAGTTTGGAACAGGCTTCACATGCTCTGTGAGCATCCAAAGGGTCCCATAGAGTGACCGCTGCACGGTTGTGCAAGAATCATAGATCATGAAACCCAGAGTGATGTTGGGTAGCAGGGTAGATTTTCTATTGATCACCTCAATAGCAAAGACCATGGCCTGGAGCCACTGGTAAACTTTTAGAGAGAACCTAAAAAACACAGGATAGTAAAAAGAGAAAGGTTATAATTAATATGCAATGGTCTTGATCTATACTGTTTATACTCATCTGTATTAATCTTTTTGACTTCATCATAAGGAAGAATTAAGGACATAATGCCTTTGCAGTAGAAATGAAAACAGTGAATGAATGGATGTTCAACACAAGAGTGCATGTGTGTAATCACTAAACATAAATGCCGTGCAACAGCGTTTCTTTGGTCCAATCAAGAGAAGCATAAAGAGTTGTAAATCATTTTTTAAAGATGCCATCCAGTGAATAATGTCACAATAGGTCTCAAAACCCCAGCCAATATAATCAAACACATGGACATTCTAGAATGTGTATTAATGGTGATTGTTAGAGATGTAGGACTGCTAAAGAGAATTATTTTTTTCTTTAGACTGGATAGTCCCTTTATGGAATCTTAATGAAGCCAATGCAATTCTAACAAAGCCCATTATAAAGCACTAAAAATCCACTCAATTAGGCAATGTTTGAATAGTGTATAATTTACCCATTTATAGAAAATATAAAGGGCCCATACACACAGCCTTCTGGATGGTTCTGGGCTAGACTTTAAATTTCAGAGAAGCGTTCAGTCAAAGAGACCACTTAGAAGAAACTAAAATTCTCCTTATATGCACTTGGAAGATCATGTAATTCCCACACTTCAGATACTTTGTTCATTTCACACTTCAAGACCTATGGATTATTATATGGGTCGAACCTTAACTGTACCCCTCTTCTGATGTTCTGATGAGGCAAGCTTAAAACATCATCCCCCCCTCTCTGCGCATACACTGTGCCCAATGTGCTCTTAACAAATTAAATCTTTAAAAAAGTCAGAAATATCTGAGGGGAAATCACAATATATGCCTTGCAGGGTGGTAGTGGTATGCAACTCTATAGCTCCATGTAATGACTTATTACAACACCTCTCGGAAATCAATGTCTATATAGAACCTGAATCCATCATGATATTGACTTCAAAACTCCCTATTAATTTAAAACTTCTGAGAATCTCTTCTTCTGACCCAACTACCAAAAACTTTGCACTAAATCTATAGAACCACACATCCATCAACATTAGCACTTCCATATCTGTAACACACTCTAGTTTCTCCTCTACCTTCTGCATTGGTAATAGCATTATTGACTGAGTGAAGCTCTTATAGATTGCGCTGGGTTGGAATGGGAATAATATATCTGCACTCGCCAAAATGAAATGTTTACCCCAGTGGTAGTTGGACTAGAGTTAGAACAATAAATTTGAACTTCCCAAAATCAAACACTTTCCTTAATGGTTCATCTTTTGGAGTTACAATAGTGATGTGCAGATCCCAAGTTAAAGAGTTTAGATAATGGGTGTGGGTTAGGCTTAAACTTGTTTAATGTTAGCATTGCAAAATGGGTTCCACCCATTTAGTATTCAGATTTTGTTATTTTTGGATCACCCTGTTTTGGATTTTTTACTGTGGTTGAGTCTCACTACATGTCTTACTCCCAGTAATTGCATAGCAACTGGACTGCACATGTTTACTGCCAGTGTCTGCCTGTTAAGAAAAGGTCACTGCATCGCAGCTAGGGTAAGAGACACTTGGCTGGTTACACGTGAACACGTGCACGCACGTGTGCACACATCTGTGGGCAGCATGTGGGAGACTCCCACTATGCACAGCCCAGTAACTACACACAGGTATTCTGGTGCAAAGGGGACTCTGCAAGGGTAGATTTGACCTGAGGTAGTCCTTATAATATTAATGGGTCCTTATAGGTAAAGTCAATGTCATTTACTGTTTTGTCTGCAATGAGACTTTATTATATAAATAGAGGGAAATCTGCCTTAAAGTGCAGTGTCTCTACTCTTAGGCCTACAAAGTCCTGTGAGGTATGTAACTGGGGTAGAAAAGGTGTTCCCAGTAAGTATTCACAGGTCACAAGACCATACATGTGCATCTCATGGGTCTTCCAGAACTGTCAGATTTCTCTGGCTTAGCTCGGGATGAGAGCCCAGGCCTTTAAGCACACTGCCTGGCCAAGTAAATTACATTTCTTCCCAGCACAGGGAACAAAGGCTGCCCCACACAAAAGAATATTTAACAGTGCTTCCCTCAGTGCCCGTGGAGGAAGGGGTTCGGTCGGTATGGGATGGGATGAAAATCTGCATCTGCTAATTACCAGTCACACTGTACCAGGGCTGGGGACAGCCCAGGCCCACTGAACAAAGGAGGAATCAAAGACAACTGGAGACAACATAGGAGGGGGCTACTCTTTGACATTTTGGTGGGAAAGGCACTGGCAGTGATGTCAGCGCGGGGGCAGTGCTGAGACCCCAAGAGCAGATGTGACCAGTGGCTCCTGGAGGATGCAATCTTGCTGTCCGAGCATGTTGTGCAGGATGGTTGGGACAGGGATGGAGAGGTGATGTGGCACCCTAGCACTGGCCATGGGTGCCTGGCTTCTAGAACTGTCCACCCCCTTTTAAAAACTTTTGTACAAGGGAGAGGGAGTTCATTTCGCTGCCGGACCCTTGAACTGTGACTGCCATGACAACAGGAAGGAGAAACCTCCTGATGTTCAAAAGGACTAACGACTCTGCCCTCAGTTGACCCCAGGACCAGTGGGTCTCTCCTAGGCCCAGTAAGACTGTCCCCCTTACCCCCCTGAAGACCAGATGGGGGAAAGAGCTGGACTTTTGCAAACAGAAATAAAATACCAGGAGAAAAAGCTGGCCAGGGACCTCTGAAAACATGTCCCTGCAGATTATACTGCTTTTCAGGCCAGAAGGCCGGCTAGAGCTCGCCATAAGGAGTAAAATGAGCCCAAGATTGTCCAAATCGGCCCAACGGTGCTCGAGTTATGGGCATTTTAAGATTGATAAACTTTGAACACCCACCGAAGATCAGGCATGTGAGGCTCCACTGCCCAGTGAGAAATTATCCCCAGGGGTCAGCTAGGGCCCAGGGGTCAGCATACAATTTAATCACATATTTCAGTGAGGGGCATGTGTGGGGCTTCCTCCCTGTTTCTACTTTTGCCCCGGGCCCCCATCTCCCTAGGGGTTGATGCAAAACGGAGGGGAGCGCTTGACACACTCCAATAGAGGTGGCCTCAGCTCCCTCCCTGTGCCCGTGTCGTGGGGTAGCAAGCGGTCACCACATACTTAACTCCAGGGGATAACAGAGCTGCTGGCTCCTGCGCAAGCAGAGAAGATTGCCCAGTGGGTGGGGAGCTGTCTGTGTCAGTGGGAGGTGGGCTCCCCGAGCTGCCCCCATCAAGCCAGCAGGTTGGGGTGCCTGTGAGGGACAGGGCTCACCCAAAAACAATTAAAAAAACAAGAGCAACACTATGTGGCTCTCCCCGGCACAGCAGGAGAGCTGCAACTAAAATATTCACTGCTCCAGGCTGTAGCACCCCATAATGCCCAGCTAATTTGCATCTTTTTTGTACCTAGGTGGACAGGGGCACCTTCAATGATTCTGGAAAGTGTTGTTTGGGCTGCTTGTTTCCCATTAAGGTGAAATTGTGGATCTAATACTTGTGTAGGCCTCACATCCTGCACAACTATTAATCCCATTTTCTACAGTTAGCAGTTATAATTTATGTTGTTTGAGTGCAAATACAGTTGTAATATATATTATATTTATCCGTAAAATTTCAGTTGAAAAGAGTAAGAATATGAATGTACAAAAAATGGAGTGAAACACCATAGAGGATGACCCCGTCGAGCCCTCGAGTCATCACAGGTGATATCTACTGAATGCGATATTAAGGACAAAAGCATTGATATTTTCCTTAGATTTCTCCTTTTACAATTTGCCACAAATAAATAGGCGTATAGGTGTGTAACATCGTTAATGCATTATGTATCATGCAATATGCGGCTCTTCTAATTTGAGAATGATAATATGAATCTATAGAAAATAGACATAGCATATACTATGTGATATGGCATTTGAGAGTAAGAATATGAATTTGCAAAAATGGGGTGAAACACCATATTGGGTGACTCAGTTTAGCACTGGAGTTGTCTCCTGAATACGATAACAATGACAAAAGACAGTTAAGTTTTTCCCAGACCTCCCGTTTACAATAGGTTACTACTGAAAAGGCATATAGTGGTAGATACCCATTAAATACACTACAAATTCCCATTAATAAAAAGGAATATGAATTTACAATTGTAGTTTTGTGGATACTAACATACTTGTACCAAACTTGTTTATATAAAGCCTCTCTCCTTCAAATATGGTGGCGGTGGCCATGAGGGTAGTCCTACTTCTAATTCTAAATCATTTCCCCCAGAATAGTTAGAGGATTTCCTGTTAACTGTGTATAAAAACACATTCCAAAATGGTGTGGTGCTTTATACGATATGCGCATGCTCCACGGAACGCCAAACAGGAACAGCATTGTTGACTGGTAAGCATTGCATTGTTTTTCAAAACATTACAATGTGTAGATAATTTTTTTACATAAACATCATCCCTGGCGATGGGAGTTATGATGTAAATCCCACTTTCATTTGTAACATTTCCTTGGAGATGTCAAAGGGCCTTTTGTTAATCATGTACAAAAAGCAGATCACGAGCGGCGTGGCAGTTATACACTATGTGCACGCCGAATGAAAAGCCTGATGTAAATGATATAGTTCACCCGCAAGTATGGTAGACTAGTTTGAAACATTACCAAGGATATATTATGTTCTCCAAGAGAACCCAGTTTTGGTGTGGTACTTATACACTATGCGCACACGCTATGGAACATTAAAAAGAAGTGACATAGATCCCCTATGTATGAGTATATTAGATCATTTTGAAACATTACCAAGGATGTATAATGTTGTAGTTAGTATTCTTTAAGAGTACCCGACTTTGGCGATTTTCACATCTTGTCATTTGGGGGCAATCTGATCTAAATGTTAGACTGTTGTTTTGAACATTCAGCGGAGACATTTTTCAATTATATTATATTATGTTAGGCATCAGGCGCGGTCTGTAGTGTCATGACTTTGTTTTATAAAAAAAATTTAGGACCGTAGAGATCAATCCCTTCAGATTATTGGAGGACCACAAACACGACAGACATCTGCAAATGGACTTAAATTAAGAAAAGTTTATAGATATATAATTTATAGAAAAGTGTGAATTAATAACAAAAAAGGTCCATATTAAAGGATTATTTTGTACTTTGATGTAGAATAGGAGATTTAGTGTAGAGTCCTGAGTGGGACCTAATCAGTTTTAAATAACGATTTTCATTGAAAGTGGATCCAATTCTCATTGGCTGTTTGTGACATGATATCTAATGCATCTAATATGTCACACTAGATGACTATGGTAAATGGGTTGGTAGTAAACAAATGTAATTGCACTTGGCCATTATATAAGTTTAACCATATTGATGACATTATGAAGCCATTGGTAATGCTGTGCTGTGTAGGCCCTGAATGGTGAATCATAAATTTCAAATACCGATGTATCCAATGCAGTTTCATGTGCATGATTAACAGATGAACAGTATCAAAGAGGAGCTACATGTTCAAGTTTTAAAGTTGTTTTTGTATGTATGATGGTTTTCATTTTACATGGACAAATTGTAAATATTATATATATTTTTGTAGCTCAGAAGAAGTCCACAGAGGGATGAAATGCATTGACTATGGCTACAATCAAAAATGTTTTTAGAAAAAGAGCAACAATAACAAAGTGAGCAATAATGTGACTTGCTCATTGTATTATATGGAAGCTTGGACATTGATCTACACTACAGATTGAGTTGTATTGCTTTTAAAATACTTTTCTCTGGAGTGCTGAGTTACCATAATTCAAATTGACGTGGACATGTGCCCCGTACTGATTCCCCATACTCGAGCACCCTTCTTTCTTGTGTTTTTGTGTACCAATAAGTGATAGGTGCAGTATTAATTGCCTCAGCCACTCTTTTGTAAATTATTTATTAAATATTTGATATGACATGTATTAAAATAAGTAAAATCATTTATAAAATAAAATCATTTTCTGAGACTCTTTTTAATAGTTTAAAAATGACATCAAAAATGTTAAAAAACATTTTTGTAGATGTTAGTTAACATAAAATATGGGCTTAATCAAAAAAGACATATTTTATATCATAATAAATGCAGTCAGTAAATGACTTACTTATTTATCAATCAGATTTTGGTAATATATTAAAACTGTTTTAATAATAAACAATTTTATAATGATTTTCACACTTGTATCAATGTAACAGTAGCAGTTTATTAATTTCAAATTCGCTGCTGTTTGTTTTAATGCTAATTGCATTTTTTTAGTCTTCTTTAGTGACCATGGGTTGCAGCTCTGTGTTTCAAGTAAGGGTATTTCTTTTATGATTTGTAAGTGATAGTGGTACGTTTGTGGTTCTGAAGTTAGGTTAGTGTTTGATAATTTGTTTAGTTAAATTGGTTCGGCTAATTAGGTTTAGGAAATCATTATAGTTAGTTTAGTAAGTGGGACAGCAATGAGTAATTCATCCAGTAAAGTTTTTAAATTGTTGCTTTGTAGATAAATGATTGCACTTATGTAGCGTGGGATATTTTAGGTTATTGTGTTTTTATTATAGGAATTCTTTGTTTTTTGAGTGGGAATGTTTGTTTTGTTTTTGCAGTACTTCAAGCCAATTGAACTAAGGCAAAGAGACGACGGAAAAAGTCAATGATTGGCTTGAAGTACTCAATGCAATTTTTGGGCATAAATCTCTTTTGCCAGATAATAATGGAGAGAAAAAATAATATATAACCCTCAATTGGCATAGTTTACAAAAATGCTTTCATTTATTCTCTTTGTAGTTTTATACCAGCATCAGTCCAGAAACCAGTCTTGGTCCTGAAGATAACCATAAATAAGGGGAATTTGAAACATGTTGACCTTGTTGCACGAGGGAGGTGGCGATAAATAAACAACCACACATAGGAAATCCTAAAAGGAACATCAGATGCCTTTCTGTATCGAAATGAAATGGTTGTACAACCACCCTAAATATGCATAAATAAGGAGTTTTCTTTAGGAAATGGACTAGAGTAGGACAACTCCATCGATTTTTTTAATTGATGACTGGTATACAGGAATTGTGTTTCTTGTACTGTGTTTTGATAATAATTTGATGTATGACTTATGATTTATGTCCCTTGTTTGTTTAAGTATGTAGGCTTAAAACTTTTAACAAATGTGTGGTTTTGTTGTTCAAAGAATATGGAAAGTGAACATGTTTTCTGTTGAAAATAAGTTAAGGTTTATAAAAATAATGATAAGTTCAGGAAAACTAAAAACTTGATCATCTCAAAAATTGTGCGGATAAAATAATTATCAGCAAAGGTATTCATTGTTGTTTAACTTTCTAAAAGTGGCATTTGCTAAACTGGAATTTAACATCCAACTTCACCATAAGTTGCGATTTTAAATTGTGAGTTCAGTGACACAAAACTTGAAAAGTCTATCTCTTCACAATTCGGAGTTACACTTGAAAGATATAATAAGATAATACTAATGTTATCTGATGAATGAGATAGGCCTTGCAGTAGTGAACAATGAAATTAAAAGTTTTTCACTACCAATACATGTAAAGTTTAAAAATACAAGTCCCACCTTTCAATACACTACACCCTGCCCAGTGGGTTATACAGGCCCTACCTTATGGGTGACTTGTAGGGGTGGGCGAAGAATTTTGCTCCGCCAGAGGAGTTTGTGGAGTTTTGCCCGTTCCACGCTCCGTGCGTAATTGCAAAAAACTCCACGAAGTGATGCGGAGCGGAGTTTTTTTTCTTGAGCGGCTCTCAAAGGTAAGTTGGCGAGTGATTGCGAGAAAAAATAATGCGCTAGACCTCCTCCTGGTGAGATTTCTCACTGCGGGTGGTTGCGGCAGGTTGAGACCGCTCACGTTGAGAAATCTACCATTTGTGTTGAGGACGCTGCCGCTCGAGTAGAATGTCTACTCCAGTGGCAGAAAGCAGCAGCGCCCTCTATCGCGATGCATATGCTGCTTGCGCTAATTTTAGAGCGCAGGACAAACTCCAAGCGCTAAAAATCAATGCGAGCAGCACAACTTAACAGACTCCACCGCTGATGGAACTCCGTGGAGCGCAACAGAGCTTTTCTGGCACTTCGTGGAGTTCCGCAGAGTAAAACTCTGCGAACTCCGCCCAGGCTTAGTGAGTTGTATGTATAAAAAGGGAAGGTTTAGGCCTGGCAAGAGGGTTTACTTGCCAGGTTGACATGGCAGTGTGAAACAGCACACACATGCGCTGTAGTGACAGGCCTGGGACATGGTTAAGGGGCTTCTTATGAGGGTGGCACAATCAGTGCTGCAGGCGCACCAGCAGCATTTAATTTACAGGCCCTGGGCACATGTAGTGGACTTTACCAGGTAATTATAAGTAAATCAAATATGCCAATTGTAGAAGAACTAATATTACCATGTTTTAAGAAAATAGCACATGCACTTCAGCACTGGTCAGCAGTGGTAAAGTGCACAGAGTCCTAAAACCTGCAAAAACAAGGTCATAAAATTGGAGGGAGGCAGTCAAAAAGTTGGTGGAAGACAACCCTAAGGCTCTCAGGTCTAACAGTTTGCTTGTGTGATGGACTGTACAACATACATACAAATGTTTAAATGGAAGTCTAAGCATACTCGTACAGTTCAAAACCTATGTTAGGCTCCTACAGACATATTTTTACTATGGATAGTGTGTCCCTATGGATAGCTATTTCTGTTGCCTTTTCCACCCCATCCTTGGCACACTATTCCCATTGATTGTATTGTACACTTATCACCTTTGAAAGGTGACCAGTTAATAATTGTAACTCTAAGGGGGATATTCTCAAGAACGTGCGATAAACATCAACAAAATAGGTTAACGCAAATTTTCATATCGCCGTCTATCGCGGGAAAATAACTCTGAGTTACCGTCGTATTTTCAACACGGCAGTAACATGCGATAGTCTCCCGATAACGCGTCAAATGTCCGCAATAACATTACCGGGACGACGATGAAAATCCAAACCCGAACGCGAAAAAAGTTGCGATGGGCCCAACCGCGATAAGACAATCAGCGAAAAGCAGCGCCAGGCCTGCAAATCACACCTGTGAAGCGGGAAAAATCACTACAAACGCAGAAGAAAAAAAACACAAACAAAAACCAAACTTCAGCGAAGCACAATGGAGGCAGCCGGAGCAGGTACAGAGGACGGCCAGAACCCCACAAGCCCCCCGGATGAGCAGCCTGGGACCTCAGGGACAGCGAAGGGCAAGGACAAGAAGAAGAGGAAGAAACGGTTCAGTCCGCAGGAAAACAGGATCCTGATCACAGAGGTGATAGAACACCATCAACAACTGTTTGTCACCTCCACTGTGTCATTGGCAACAAAACATACAACATTGCAGTCCATCGTGGACAAGGTGAATGCAGTTGGAGTGCTGAGGAAGACAATGGAAGAGCTCAAGAGGCGCTGGAATGATGTGAAGCGCAAGACCAAGCAGAAACTCGCCAACAACCAGAAGACAGCAATGCAGACTGGAGGTGGGAGTCCAGTGCCACAGGAGGAGCTGGATGAGATGGAGGAAATGGTGTCCACATTCATCAGTGGGAGTCGGTGGCAGGAGTTGGGGGACCGGACACTGCTCAACATGACCTGACACAACAGCAACAGGGTGAGTAACGACCAGGGACTGGGGGGACGGGGGAGATGGGCACAATGGCACAAATGCACAATCAAGCGGAGCACAGTGCACACCCACAATGACTCTGGATCATGTCCCTGATCCCCTTGGCACACTGCAGCACAAATAGAAACAGCACGTAGGCCCCCGTCAACTATGTGCCCAGAGGAGGCCCGCCCACACATCACTTATCTCACAACCAACCCATGCACATGTGCTGAACCCAGCAAGGCTGCGGGTCCGTGAGCCACACTGACAATGCAAGTGACACTGCATGACGAATAGCATGGCTGCAGTCCGATCATCATGACATGGTGCACGCCACCACACTAAGGTGGCTGAGGGTGGACCACATCCGTAAAGGAGCAGGTCACACTCTGACACATCCACCTGCACAAACAACCCCTGACGTCAACAACACATCTGCAGACAAACCATGCCCCAGAGTCCCAACTCCCACCAAGACCCAAATTCACCAAAGTCTGCAACATCTCAGCACTGTATGGGCACAGAAGTCAAAGGCACACCGCCTGTAAGGGACAAAGGGCAGCAAAATCAGAGCTGCAGGGGCGACTCTCCCAAAATGCAGCACACACATGACATTCAGAGCACATCAGCATTGACAACAATGTGGTACAAACTGCAACACGTTTACAACAGGACAGAGGACACAACAGGTGCTGCTTGTGTGTAGAAACTGGCCAATCACATTTGGCATAGCAGGGAAATGTGAGATGTCAATGTACAAGTACAAACACATATCCGTGATGTTGTCGAAATGTCCACTGTCCCGCATCAAATAGGCAGCTCCCCCTAAACAGTCATAATGTACATTGTCATGCAGTCTGTATGTGAACTTGTACAATGCGTCAACATACATGTGAACACAATGTAATACTGCATCTCCCCTTCACATTGCAGAGGGAGCATCAACACCTCCTGCAGAGCAGCCCCAACAACCCTTCACTGATGACGATGAGGACATTCCCAACATCGACACCGAAGCCCTCCAAATCCTCATTGACAGCTTTGGCACCCCACCTCCAGGAGCAGAGCAGCCCAGCTGCATCGAGGAGACCCCACCCCCTGCACAGACCACACAGCAGGAAGCACCTACCACCCCGGCTGTCTCCCAGGACCCCCACGAACAACACATGGCCTTCCAACGCCGTGTGTTACAGGTCCAGGAGAAGATGGCTGATCAGGTGCGGGTGGGGTTCGACCTCATGGCAGCCAAACTTGATGCCATACATGGGTGTCTGATTTCTATCAGGGACCACTTACAGTCCCTAACGGACACCCACAGTCCGCTCCATGCTCTCCAACGATCCATGGCTGACATCGCTGGAGTCATGACACTGAGACAAGAACAACTGTCCAGTCAGAGTGGCTCCAGCGATGTCAGCCGGGAGTTGGGACAGATGCGGGGGCTCATGGAGAACATGGAGCGGATGATGGCGGAAAGAATGGATTCCACGGCTGCACACCAGCGAGATGTGGCTGGGACCTTCCATGCCCTGCAGCACATTGTCATGACATTGCTGCCTCAAGGCCTTGCGCAGATGAATGCTGCTGCTGCTTCTACATCCACATCTCCACCCCCTGATGTGTCAGTGCCTCACAGTGCGGCAGGCAATCCACCTCCGGCCCCCGATGTGTCAGTGGCACACAGTGCGGCCGACATTCCACCACCACCCACGTGTGAGGCACATGTGACATCAGAGGACGAAGATGTGGGTGAATCAACCTTACTGGTAAGGAGGAGGCAGTAGCATTCTACACCGCCATATGGCCTGTTTCTGCTTGGTTCTGCCCTTTGCATCATCACCTTCCACTGTCCCCCGATACACTCTACGACACTCACCTTGGACCTCGACATGTACTGCCATTTTCTATTTGGTTACCAATGACACAGCGATCAGACTGCGGACTGAACTCTTCCTCTTCCGATGTACTTGTCATTCCCTGAAGGACCCTGGCTGGCCCTCCACGGGCCAATAATGTGAAGTGGGGTTTGCATGGCCCTGTACTGCTCCAGCTGCAACACTCCACTGGATGTGAATTAAACATTCAGAATCGCACAGATGTTTCATGTCTTTGATCATTCAAGTATGAAAGTATGGAGGAATGTAGGGTCAGTGATTCCCCCTTTCATCCATGTTGCTCATGTTGTGGGACTTGAGTCACAGGGTGCAACATTGCCGATTGCGGTCCGGGTGGCGTAGACACTACAACAGAGACACAAGCATCAGTCACTTCCTTGTCCAGCCCAGAACTGAAGCACGCCCAGAGTCCCAGGGTCATTGTTCCCACCCCTACGCTGGCCTGCCATACGCCAGGCCAGTCCACTCCGCTTACGCTCAGAGGGGGGTACGACAAAGCTACATGTCCCAGGTCTTCCCTGTAGTGATCTGCTGATCACTGGTCTACTTGTCAGCATGCCGCAGCCACTCCCTGAGGGCTGGTTAACACCCACACCACACCCATCCAGCACAGGCTTCACAGGACATGTAACCCTGCCAATAAAAGGGGCCTAGCACATCACATTCCCCACTGCCGGAGATGACATGATGGCGTCCGCACCACGAGACTCAATCATGAAGGGTCCATGACTTGTGGCGCACTAGGTTAGTGGCACCTGATGCACTGCAGCCGGCACGGGCCTACTGCCACGTGATGATGACTTGCGTTGCACAGGGTTAGTGGCACCCACTGCACTGCGGCTGGCAGGGGCCTACTGCCACGTGATGATGACTTGCGTTGCACAGGGTTAGTGGCACCCGCTGCACTGCGGCTGGCAGGGGCCTACCGCCACGTGACGATGACTTGCGTCGCACAGGGTTAGTGGCACCTGAAGAGCTGAGCGGGTGTGCAGCCTGCGATGATGCATAGGCCTCGATGAGCTGTCCTGCTAATCGTGGTTCGATTTGAATTGTGAGCCCTGCTGGACCGTAGTGCACGCCGAAGGCAGCAGTCAGCGGACACACATGACTCCGCGGTGCGGTGCCGCAGGGTGCGCTGGGGGCCAGCGATCGGCTGAGAAGGATGCACCGGCACGTGGTGGGCCCTCTTGAAGACACGCTGGTGGCGGCAGGTGAGCATTGAGGCCTGGGTGCGCAGGGGCGGCCAGTCATCGCTGGGCGGAGGACCGGTCTGGGGACCAGGGCTGGGGTGCAGCAGGCACACAGGATCGCGCAGGCACCACCGGTCATGATGGCGGACTCATGGCTGGGTGGGGGGCGCCGCTCTGGCTGACACAACCCTGCATGCGATGACGTGATGTGCGCGGTTTGGTTTGGGACGTAGCCACCTCGTCTCCAGTGTGAATGTACCCGCTGAAGGTGGTCGGCCACGTGTGTGTAGGCCTATGGACAGGTTGTGGCTGAGACTGAGACACACGCAGTAGTCACTTTGGTGGTGGATTTGTGACGTGTGCATTCCCACAGTTGTGAGTTGGGGGATTGTGGAGTTGAGGTGTGTGGTGTGTTCAGTTGGTACTTGCCAATGGGCAGTGCATTTCCATGGGGGCCATCCTCAAAGCGCTGGTTGGTGGCGGACTTGCAGACATGTGAGAATCATGCACACTGCCTGGGGAGTTTGCGACGACATTGGTGGACAGGCCACGGTGGTCCACTTTTGTATGCACATTGATGGCATGCGTGTGGTTGCTGTTGCGGTGATTGTGTGCAGTGTCAGCAGGGGGCACAAGTTGTACATGTGTGCTGTGAATTGCCCCCAACATGTGCGTGACGCCAGCTATGGCCTAGTTCCCTTGCGTGGTCTCAAGATGTTCATGCGCAGTGTGGGGTGAGTGAGGGGCAGGGGAATCGAGCTGACACACGCCGTGATGCTTTCAGGTTTGAGGAGTCCTGCATGATGTGACCGTAACAGCAGTTCATGTGGTCGTTACCTTCCTCTTCATTCCTACGACGGTTACGGCCACACGAACGTCTGTTACGGTAGTCTCATGCATGATTTATCATGCCTGTGAGCATTCCGGTTTGTCCAAGTGCAGTACACTGTGCCAGATTAGGCATGTGACTATACGGGAGTTTGACCATTGTCACCATTTCTCCCACAGGTTTCTGAAGACACGTTGCTCTGTTGAAGTTCCCCGCTGGGAATGGAACACGTTGGCTGAGCTTTTCGTTTTGTTTGTTTGTGTACTTGTAATAAAGTTATGTTTTTACACTACTGTTGACTACTGGACTTCATGTCCTGGCGCATCCACATTTCGGTTACTACGATCTTGGGTCTGGGGCACGGAGGCGTCTAGCACGGCTGGCGTTGGGGTTGGTTGCGCAGGTACACTACGAATTGGAACTATTGTGTGGTGCTGATACAGGGGCCTGCCATTGCTTTTGTGGACATGCATCCATGACATGTGTGAGGGAGTTTGATGGGGCTGGCTGTGAGACTCCTCCGACTCTGGCAGTTGTTGGTTGGGAGGTTCCAGGGGCCAACAGGTACAGCACAGCCAGCAGCTTTGTCTGCGGGGGGATGTAGGTTGTCCGCTGTGTTGGTACCGTCAGCCTGTGAGCAATGTAGGTCAGGATGCGGAGGATGGTTGTCCTTTTGAGCCTGTGTTGGCCAATAGCTTCCTCTGGCATTGAGTCTCTGGGGCTGGTACGTTTTAGGGTCGTCCGCTGTCCTGCACTGCCTAGGTGGTAATCCAGGGGGGTGGTCAGGGGGGGGCCTGGGAGTGGTGGCGGTGGGTGTTGTGGCCCTCTTGGTTCTCCGAGCTGCATGATCAGTAGCTCCATGACATGTGTTGGTCTTCAGATGTGGCTCTGGGCTAGGCTCCCTTTCATACTGCAGGTAGTCGTCCTGCTTAACACCAGTAAAAGGCAGGTGTTGAATCCCTGCTGCTAACGCGCCTTATTGCCTGTTCTTGGTTCGCATCGCAGATCTGACTGGTCGTTGAGAATCTCGTGAAGTGGTGTTTTCGTGTGTTTTTGCACGGGAACGCCTACTCTGCATATCATTAGCGTTAGTTGTCGCACTCATCTGTGGCGATGATTTTTGCGGTTGCTATTGCAGGAAAACTGGCGATGTCGGCAGTTTGCACCAGCTTGTGAATGGGGCGATAAATCTATCGCCACTTTTGCGGCGCTAAAGTGCCGATAAATCGGCAATAACTCCTTGAGAATATGCCCCTAAATGCCTTATCTTAGAAGGCCAATTTTTTCCCATTTAGGAAGATTTTGTCAGCTTCAGAAATAGCAAAGATATTTATCACAGATATTTTGTGGTTTACCTAATTTTATGATTGTAAACTGAAGTTTCCAGTATAGTTCCAAATTCTTGAAAGCACTGGACTCAACTCTTCACAAATGGCAAAGATATAATCTCAGATAATTTTCATCTACATGGTTTACCAAATTCTTTACTTTTATACAGAAGCTCCCCATACATTTCAAAGTTCTTTCAAGTACTGGGCTTACCTGTCAGAGTCCAATTATTTAATTCTTTTTCATTCAAATGCATTTACAGAGATAACAAGTCAAACCTTAGAACAGTACTTGCATAGTTATAGCAATGCTACACAATGTCATTTTGGGCAACAATATGCCCTTGGCAGAATTGGAGTATAATAATTCTACTCACCCTGTCCTTAAAGGCTTTTAGCTATAGAGAGTTACTCAACTTTCATTTTTCCTACTTCACCCAGTTTTTGACCCTATGTAGAATGCTGGTGTAGGTTGTTGGAGGGCTCCTGTTTGGTTAGAGTGATGGTCTCCTTTGCTTTAGGCTAGCTGTGCAGCAATTTGTGTATTTCTCATGTGCTATATTCATGCTCTTTTTAAAAATAGTTTTTTTTAATTTGGTAACTGTTTTGCCTTTAAATGTGATTTGCTAAATTTCTAGTTGGGAGGTATTTTTGTAGGTATTACCATATAAGGACGACACAAATTAAAGTGTTCTTGTTTTACCAGATTTATTCATTATATCATCTTGAGAAATAAACTGTTATTGATATTTTAATACTCTATATTTTTGTCATTGCTATTGTTGGTTTTCTAATGTTTTGAATGACAGTATTTTTCAAGTTGATATTTTTGTCATTTACATACAATACTTTTGTACTCTATATTATGTCATACACCTTTCTGAATTAACTGGAGGCTGTTGATTGACCAAACTGCTGACCCAATTAGCATGCATTCGCATAATGGAACGTAGACAGAATGCTAGCGGTACCCACTGGTACCTAAAGCTACTGTGGAAGAAAATAGCCTTATTAGTTTCTACTGTTCCCAGCTTAATCCAGTTACCAACCACACCACTCTGTTGATTTGTGATATGCAAATATGTATTATCTATCATATTAAATTCTTAACCACATTTCATATCACATGTACAGACTCTCTAACCCACCATCCAGTAAACCATCATTTATATCTCTTCATAGGGCCAGCCAACCAACATAATGTTTGCCAGCCAACATAAAGATCACATCTAAGGTGGTAACCATCGCTCTGTCTCAGTTTTAGCATCTTACCTCGATGTGCTGTTGGCTGTACTTGATGGTGCCAGAAATTGACCTGAAGCTCGCATGTAGCTATAGATCTAGCACAGGTGGGCAGTGTTGTGTAGCTCCTATAGTACCCCTGCAGGACCCGCATGTTTGGATAACATATACTGCGGGCTTGGTGGCAGACTAACTCCGTGCACCCCCACTGTATATGTTAGCCTGGTTTTGCATTAGCTAGCTCGCAGTGCCACTAGTGTCTCCTCTTATCGGGGCGAGATTAATTTCTGGCAACCTTAGATCATGACAACCCTGATTCCCTCAGAATCGTGGAAACAATATACTACCTTCCGCTCAGTCACTCGTGCTCACTTATTCGGTTTGTCTCAGAGAGTTACACAGAATAAACAGTTGGGCGTTTCAATAAGTATTTATTGAACAGTTGTTATTCTAGTGTAAAATATATGTGCTGCGGTAACCAGCAGACAATAGCAGAGATATATGATCAGCAGCACGATAAAAGCAAAGGGATAGAACAGTTCTACCATATTGCGATTAAGCCTGGGCGTAGTTTGCGAAGTAGCGCTACGCGAAGCTACGCAAAGTGCAGTTCGCACTACGCGAGCTACGCGTAGTACTACGCGAACTGCGTAGTGCACTGTTCGCAATGATTGCACAGTGCCGGATGCTTGACCGCACTGTGCAACCATTGAAAACGGCATCTTGCACAGTGCAAGCTGTCTTTTACTGCCGCTCGAGTAGATATTTACTCGAGCGGCAGCTTTCTCAACGCGGACTGGTAGTTTCTCATCGCGAGCGGTCGCGAGCATACGCGACCACTCGCAATGAGAAACCTGACCTCCCCGCGTTGAGAATCTCGCCGGGAGGTTTATTTTCCACGCTCGCGATCGGCAACTTGATGTTGCTGATCGCGAACGAGGAAAAAAGTCTCGCCGGGATAGTCATTTGCTTGCTCGCGGTCGCCAACTTGACGTTGAGGACCGCGAGCAAGCAAAAATGACCGCTGCACTACGCTACGCTACGCGTGTTTGCACTGTGCTACGTGCAATTCGCGTTGTGCGAAGTAGCGCAAACTTCGCAAACTACGCGAGCGTAGCGTAGTGCTTTGCCCAGGGTTAATTGCGATAATCATGAGTACATACATGAATATAAAAGCATTATACAAGTGTGCGTACTCCTACGATGCCTACCTAGATGTACCTGTGTGTACCTAGCATATGTGTGTAGGTCTTAGAAGCTAAAAGCCAAGAATCCTCCTAGGATTTAGTCGAACCCCCATACCTGAATAGAGAGAGTGTGGGACCCCGTCCTGGTCTCGAGTTGGACACCCCGTCCGGGTTGTGTCAGACCACTGTCAGCTTGAGCGACTGCATGCAGGAGCCTCAGCGTCTCTGGTCAGTGTGTCAGCATGGAAGTCTCGGTTCCCTCTGGTTTACCGGGGCAGATGTGGTGTATTTATACCCTAAAGAGTCTCGGTCCTCAGTATGGTTTGTATTGGACATGAGGAAGACGTCAGGGGTGAACTTTGTTCATACATTATGCTGGTGGTGTATTCTTAGAAAGCCATGCATAATTAATGAGTACAGTGTTTGGAAGAACCCTGCTGCATTCAAAACCACAGGATAGATAACGTTCAGCCCTCAGAGCTCATTGTGTACTAGCTGGGACCAATGTAGGTGAAAGATCATGCCTATGTAAGGAATCATACTATAATAGGACATGTACAGTTGTGACCATATTTGGGCATATGCGGCCATGACCATAATTGGGCAAGTACGAATATGACCATATTAGGGTAAATATGAATACGTCCATTTTAGGGCATGTACAAACGGATCTACATTAGGGCATCTATGCGGGATAGAACACATGTTTACCACCACTTTTCCATTTATATGCTTAAACTCTGCTTTGGAGTAGCCCTGCTAGCAATCAAGGGTGATGTGTATACTCCATACTCACACAATCCCTAATAAACCCATGGAGCACCAAATCCATGGTGCTTGTGTTGAAGAAGACAACATGCATCTGAAAATGATCTAATATCATGAGTGTTCTATATGCAGGACAACAATCAAACAGTAGATTGGAAGAGTGGTTTGATAGTCCTCTTACTTATGCATGGTTTATAAAGGTAGTAAGAAAATATCTCAAGCTCTTGGCTAAACTGATGAATGAGCAACTCCCCTCTTCTTGCTTGACAGACCAAGATGGCAGGAATGCCTCATTACATATATGATCATTTGTTTTCAGAGCATTACTGTGCACAATTTCATTGTAAATTTACATTTATAGTTTGTGATCTTACGTCCGACATCCGATCGGTGCGGGCTCCACTCTGAAGCTGATCTCGGGATATGACTCAGCATGGAGTGGAAATAGGCCACCAATCAGGATATCTCCATTTCTTGAGTACCCATTTGCCTGTGGTCTAGAGAGGTGACATCCATCTGCTCTCTTCTGCTCAAAAGAAGCTGGCACCAGGCAGCTGATCAACAGGCAGGAAACTGCTCTCTGGCAGAGCTGAGGTTGGTTTAACCTTCTTAGAATCATATTTCTGGCAGGTTTATATACTTCACAATTTTTACTGTTGCTCAGAAATACTGATATTTCATTAAATCTCTGGTCTTCTAGACTCGTCATTTTCAGGTGCTCATAGCATTATTCTGTAATAAGATGATCAACATAGTTAGCAGTTACTGATAATATTTTGTGCATCTAGCCTCTGCTTTGCATGATATCTGCCAATATCATTAGAGACTCTCATCATGATACAACATAGCACAATAACAGCAGGTGGAAATGCCATTCAGTGGCATAGAGATTGTGTACTTTTTTAGAGTTCACAAATGATATATTAAAAAAATACTCAGTGGTGCAATGACAGCATAATGCTAACTTTTAGACATCTCCCTCTTTGGAATTCATCAGCCCAAAGACCTTCATGAAGAACAAACTTGATCTTTGTTAGAAATGCTGGATTAGATGTATTAGGCACAGCGAAACTAGCAGCACACAATGTTCTCGTCTGTACACACATGCCTTGGTGCCATAGGCAGCCAATAGAGGTACTGGAATATTTAATAAATTACTATTCACAACTGCCTGTAAAACATATGTTTTTCCCCAATATATTTGTAATATTGTGCTTTAAAATTAATAGTTTGGCCCTATTTAAATAATTAATGGGCATATTTAACATACTTTCATGCAGTGCAACTCAGCAAGCCACCTTGCAGCGCTGTGTGAAAGGGCAGGAATGTGCCATATTTAACATCATACGGCGCATTCCTGTCCTTTCAGTGTGCTTTCGCACTTCAGGCAGCCTATCGCTAATGCCCCATGGTGCAAGGGTGCCTGCATTACAAGGAGAATTGTTTTTGTGCAGGAAGGGATACCTTTCTTCACAAAAACAATCTCTCAAGGCATTTTCCTCTTTGTATGTGTGCTTCAGATTGCAGCACACATAAAAAGAGGAACTAAAAGAGGAAATAATGAAGAGATTTCTCCTTGTCATGCCATCCTCTGGGAAGTGTAGAACCTTTGTAAATCTGGGATTGCGTGAAATAAATGTATTGGCACGCCCATGTTCCACCCATGGCACGCCTCCCAGAATTAAATATAACGCAATGCAGCTCAAGCCACTGCAATACATTACATTTGTTTTTTTACAAAGCCACACAAGGCAGCTCAAACTACCCATTGCATAGGCTTTCTAAATATCTACTAGCATTTTACATCATGGATGCGCCACAAAAGTGGTGCAAGCGTGACACAAAACATTAGTAAATTTGGCCCTAAATTCTTGGAATTCGACGCTGCACGTCTAACTCTCCTGGACAGGATCAGTCACTCAGTACAATAATATGCTAGTACTTATCATTCCCAGACTGCTACTGAAATCAGTCACGTATGTACACAGACCCACTAACCAGCCACAGTTTTCATCCCAGGCCGTACAATATGCTGCATTCTGTTGTCCCTCCACACTTACACAACAACCTTTGCTTGCCTGGCTTGCAAAGTTGTTTGAGAGGCCCATTGTGTTCTGATTTTACTTTAGATAGCAAGCATGCATGTCAAGAAATGCATAATGAAACATTGAATGGATTGTATCCAACCAGTAATCTGGCTGCCGAGCTCTACACACTGTACATGTAGGGATTCAGGGCATTTTACGAGACAGTAGATTTCCTCCCATTTTGCTATTGAAGAATTGTACTTTGGGTGTGGGTGGTGGAGGAGGATTTGGACTATGAAAATAGGACCACAAATGGAAATGGTGAAGGTGAGGGCATTTAATAAGGATTTATTTATGATGCATTGAGTGTTGAAAAATGATTAAAAAATATAGACAGTAGGAATGAGAAGACGGACCTCTTCGATGACAGATACAGTAACCAAGATGAGCTCCAAACAGAGCCTTTTGTGACAAAGATGAATTGTCCCCCATTTTATATTTATGAATGTGAACTACTAGGCTTGAGAAAGCTTCTTGGCATAAGTGCCTGAACGAAACACAAGTTGGCTGTCTGTCTTAATGTATGGTATGTCAAAATTATCAAGAAAAGAATCCGATGAAAGTTTTTCTACAGATCATAAAAATATTGGATCAAGAACCACTCAAGAAGTGTGCTTTATTTGCATTCCATTGAAGACTATGTATGCCTTAGGTGGAAGGTCATAGTACCAGTATAACAAAATCATAACAAGGTCCAGCAATAAGTGGGACAAATTTATAAAAATTCTAGTAGCACAGTGAAGATTATTCCTCTTTTTTAGGATATGTGGAAAAGGTGGACTTGGAGTTCTCAATTTGGAGAAAATTCCATTTGATGATCACAAAGAATGGGTCAGCGCAGTGATCAGGACAGGGATATGTAAGAGCTTGGCAGATATAAAATACTGTCAAACAATGATAGCAGTACTTTCAGTACATTACTCACTGTTCTTTAGTATATTCAGGAGCGTTTGCAGAAGACATTCTGCAGATCTTGGCTTAGGCACACTCCCCTACCTCCATGGTGCAATGCAGATGTTCTGTGAAATGGAGGCTGTAAACTTCAGTAGTTGGCTGCTCCCAGAATGTCTTCTGTCTGAAGTGTGACTGGCTTTATTTACGTATTTTGAAACTTTCTGCCCAGCCTCTCTCCACACCTAAGGTGTTCACCTTCTTCAGTATATATTCAGCCAAGGTGAACTCAATGGGATAAGCCCAAGCTTAGCCCTTCTGCCTACCGAGGTGCAATAAACACACTCCCATTGCAACCTGCTTTTTTATATGGACCTGTGACTCACTGAAGATATGGAGCAATAAGCAACTGTGTTAATTGCTTCAAAAAACAGGATGAAAGATTTCAAGCCAATTTGGTTCAAACTGCTTCCTCAAGGACCACATCCTACACACTAAGCACACCGAAGACACATACAGAAATTAAAGAGGTGTGACCAGTTCCACTAACAATCTTATGTAATTTCTTCCCAGAGGCAGAAACAGCCCCAGAGACTAGTAAAGAGGGAACATATTGTTGGAAAAGGAAAGGGTCTGCAATCTTTAGCATTGAAAATTAAATTAAAGTACTAATTGTCAATCCCATTACTACATATCTGATTTTTGCCTTGTCTCCTTTTTATACCTTTTAGAGCTTTTTAACTTAGCCAGAAAGCCCCTCAATTTCTCAGTCATGAGGTGGACTCGTGCTTTGTGATCAATATTTACAAAGCATTTTACCGACTCATCACAGGCCAGAAAATTGGTCAATTTTAGACAACTTACACATATTGCATTTAGTAACTCGTTTCTACTCTAGAAAAGCTAGCAAAATTCAGTATTTTTTCTCTCTTGAAATATAAACGTAGAACATTAAGCACTTGAAGAAATTAATTTAAAAGTAAATGAGAGTTACCTAAATTACTTCATAATGTACTGAGGGATAATTACCATGCTAAAGACAAAGACTTTATACAAATTCTTATTCACCTACCAAGTTTTGCCCTTTCACAAATAGCTCAACATAAACAAGCCACTGGTATTTTTTCTGAGAAAGATGGCAACCCTAGTGCCAAAACAGAGGTGACCCTGCAACACTAGCAGGGTGAAGAGAAACATAAATGTTAAAAAATTAACATCCGCTCTTCCTGAAGATATACTGAGAACAATGTAGCATAAAGATTTATTTGGAGAATAACCGAGCTCAAGCAATGGTATGATGAAGAAAAATATGTAAGCATAAATGCCATAGTCCATCTTACTAACAAGAAAAGTTTCAAAAGAACAAGTTATGTACCATCAGTATCACTCTTTCAGGTAATGTATCTAAATGCATGTTCCTCACTTTTTCAGTATTTCCCAGGCGTCAGATTAGATCCGGAAACATTTCAGAAATGATACCCACACAGTTGCTTAGAGTACCCTTGTGCCCTAAAATACCTATAACTCAAGCCCCAGCCATGCACAGTGGTGTCGTAAATTATATAATTTGAGAAGTTGCTGTCATGTCATCAATGTTGTCATAGAACATGTCATGCATGATGTAATATGGGAGCCTTAGGACTCTGTGCACTTTACCACTGCTAACCAGTGTGAAAGTGCTTGTGCCCTCTCCCCTAAACCTGGCAAAATTGGTTTACACCTGATTGGCATATTAGATTGACTTATTTGTCCCTTTTAGAGTGTATTACCATAATCCCAGGGCCTGTTAATTAAATGCTATTAGGTGGCCTGCACCACTTATTATGCCACCCACTTAAGTAGCTCCTAAAACATGTTCCAGGTCTGCCATTGCAGCTTGTATGCAGTTGTATACTGCCAATTCAACTTGGCAATATTACCCCCATGCCAAGCCTTAAACTCCCCTTTTGTTGCATATAAGTCACCGCTACGGTAGGTTATAGGTAGCTCATGGGGCATGGTGTATAGCAGTTAAAAGATTAGACATGTATTTTTAATGTTTTGCATGTCCAGGTAGAAAAAAACTCTGAATTAGTTTGTCTCTACTGTTAGGCCTCCTTGTCCCTTAGGATAACATTGAGTTGCCGTAATACATATAACAAGTGCTAGCATTTGATTGGGGGCATATAAGCATTTTATGGTTGGTATCTATGAAATTGTAATTAATAATCTTATTTAAAGGAAAAGTCCAATTTTAAATTGCAATTTTGAAAATACCACTTTTGGAAAATTGACATTTTCCTGCCCTCTGCCATTTGGTGCCTGCAGCCTGTCCTAGGATGCATGAATGGGAGGAGATGGTAGTTAGACTTTTTTCATTCCTCTCAGACAGTCACACAATAGAGGTGTTAGATGTGCCTGATAGTGCCATCTGCTGGCAGGAGGGAGTGTGCAGAGCTAGGCACAGCTTCACTTGCATCTGAATAGGCTGTGCTCTGCCTTCACATAAAGCGCTTGTCACCACTGCATTGTCCCTACATTCAACTTGGCGCCATGGCAGGGGAATCAGGAAATTCAAAGCACTTCAAAGGAACACCTCTAGAAACATCTTCTACTTCAAAGAATTCACCAGGTATAAAATATGGCCCCAGACCCACTGTTGAGTTCACTCCCTGGACCTGCGGAAGGACTCTCCGAAGACTGCCTGCTTCTGTGGGTTGCTGTGTACTCTACAAGACTGCTTTGCTGCACCTGGAAGGAGCTTGCCTGTCTTGAACCCTCAGAGGACTGCCTTGCTGATTGAGCCCTGCTTCTTCACCTGCACCCAGGAGTACCAAAGTGACTTCAAGGGCTAGTTTGTTGGCCTCCTGTTCAGAGTCACAGAGACAGAACACGCTCCCACCATCTTGAACATGCACCTGTACCTGGCTTGAGTGAGTCCTAACCCCCCAAATGGTACCACTGCAGTCCTGGACCCTTGGTGGTGGTCTTAAAGGTGCCCAGATAACCACAATCCAAAACATGGGACTTAGAATAAATGAGAATCAACCTGCTCGGCTGTTCGCCCATGGTGCATCACCGGTCAGCCTGACTTTGCGGTAGCTCCAGCTATGTTCTTCTCTGCAGCAGCAGTGTTTAGTGGTCATTCACCAAAGGGGTATCCAGCCTCTTGGAACTCTCATCGGCTACAGTCTCCTCCTTTGTCCCACTGAAGTTTTTTGACTTCCAAAAATGAGTCCAAATGTTCAAATCTTTACTGCGACTTCATCCAGTTGCTCCCCGGCGATGACGCTACTTTCTCGGACACTGCCTGAAGCCTGTCCCGCTAAACTTTACCTTTTCAGAACATTTTCTTCAAAATGTATTCTAAGTCCATGCCAAATCAACTTCTTGTGTTTGACCCACGCTCCTTCACGGTAGGCCATATTTTTCAACTTTGACCTGGTCTTGTGAGACAATATGTCCATGGTTGGTGCTTTGATCTTTTAGTCACTAGGTTTTTATTTAAACTATAAAAATTCATAACTCCGGTTCTATTGATTCGATTTTTGTCATTTTGGTATCAAATAACTTAAAAATGTACTCTATTATTATAAATTGGTGTGGCATTTTTCTTGTATTGTGTTTGTACATTATTACTGTTTATGTGTTGCATAAATACCTTACACATTGCCTCTAAGTTATGCATGACTGCCCAGGGTTAAGGACAGGTTAATTTAGTGACTTTTTGTGGTTCTACCTGCCAGGGATCATTGCTTTTGCTTGAAAAGGTACCACCTTCCAATTAACCAACAACCCAATTTTTCACTATAAATATATAAAACAAACAAACATGTGGAAAAAAAAAACTCAAGGTACACACAGACAAAACATGTACCTCTGGAAGAACATAGATACATACTCAGAGCTTGATGTATGTTCATACTCAGAGTTTGATGTATGTTCTCCCAGGGGTATATGTTTTGTCTGTGTGTACCTTGAGTTATTATTTATGCCACATTTTGGGTTTGTTTTATGTTAGTTATACCATGCTTTTTGCATGCTTTTTTTTTAAATACAATTTTATTGATTTTATAATTATATTCAATACATACAATCATGTCATTCTTACTTTTACATTTGGTATTAGGCGTTTAGCAGTATAATCTTAAGTAGGCCAGCAGTGTACTACGGATATATGCATTCTCTATGTTGTCATTACTATGGCTGACTACTGTAGACCTGGTTTCACATGTATATACCAACCGTATACAGCCGTAATAATAAATGCTTTTTGCATGCTTTAGGATGCTGACAGTGATTTGTATTTGCCTTTGTTTTTTTTCTTCAATATAGTGTTTGGCCATTTTGAGCCACTGGGCTATCACTAGAAATTGGCAGGAAGCTTTCATTTTTTACCACTAACAGAGTTTACATTTGGCGGTGCTGCCACATGTTTAAGATACATGTTATTAACAATCACACTTACCTTTTCAGGTGGACGTCAGGCCACTTTGCCTCAAATTTCTGTATCTGTATTTTATATTAGTGCCATTTCGATTTGATATTGATTGTTTTATCACATGCATTGCTTTGTGCTCTCTGCTACCTGAAGGTTCGTCTTGCTACAATGTTGCTAACACTTATACAGAACTCTGTTTCTTATGCTGAAAACTGAAAGATGTATCCTAAGCACTTAACCTCTCTCCCCCACATATATATGTTTTTCCTGCTCTTTAAATTATGTTGCAGCAAAGTTTTTATATATACAATGGCTGAACAGAAAGAACGTTCTTTCCCTTATGTAAAATAGTATCAAATTGTAAGTATGTTTTTACTTATAAGGCAGTTTTAGGACTTTATGGTTTTTGTCAAAGAGCACAAACAGGCGAATAGGTTTTCTATGTTTATGTTATCTGTTGTAAGGTGTATGACGTAGTTAAGTGTTGGTTCTAGATGGGCAGTATGGCTCTCACAGTAGTGGTGCAGTACTCTGCAGCAGAACCACACCACTAATATGTTTAAAACACTCCTTTCCAAACAGATATATAATGCATGTATACATTAACATAAAAATGTATACATATATATATATAAATATCCTTCACAAAACCGTTCCTCCTCCGGATGCCTCCAACAAACGGATCCGGAACACGATAGTAGGTGCAGTTTATCTTTATTTGGTGCAAGTCGGCATAACGCGTTTCAGTCCTCACAGGGACCTTGATCACATGACATTTGTTCTGCGTTATCATTGGCAATTTTAAAGTGACTAGTGCGGGCGTGGTATACACCATGTGTGCAAAATACGCAATAGACATGGTAAAAATTGCAGTTGAAGTTCGTTGTGGCATACATTCTTGCATAAAATAGCCTTGCAACACGTTATTAGTATCAATTCAATTTATATTTAAAATTTCATTGAAATAATTGTTAAAATACCATTAATAAATGTGATTGCAAAAATTCTCCCGTTTTGAAACTGTCGGTTGTCATTAATGCATGTCTAATTTGCCGATCTCCTTTCTCATGTTTTGTACCTTGCGTATATTTGGATTAAATTAAAGTGCAAAAGAGTGCTATAGTGTAAAAGTGCATGTGTAAATATCACCTGTCGCCCAAAGTGCTTATGTCCTAGTATTTGACACAGATACCATTTGCAATACATTAGTGTGATTGCTATCGATCAAATTGGGACTATATATTATCCCCCTGCGTTTCCCTGATACTGGAGCCCCAGTGACCTGCACAGACATAAGTTACCGTTTTGTTTGTTTCTTGTGTTTTGCTGACTCATATTGCTATCTATGCCCAGGCTGAAATACGATAACTTGCAATCCATCTGGTTGTTTGTACCGGTTTCAATACCCATGCCAATATCAGTGTTTGATTCCTTAATTTTAAGGCGGGTATTTACATGCAAAATTGTGCACACCTCTATGTAATCTAATGTGCAAAATATGCAAAATATATGTGCAAACTTGCTACCTATGGTCTATGCTGAATTGCTTCAGTGTCTTCAATAAATAACTGACAAATATCAATGCATACATATGTTAAATATTAATGATATAAATATATAAAATCATAGTAAAATACTAGATTTAAAACATATTTGTATAACAATAAAATGTCAATAAATATTGGATAAAACATTGCTACAAAAACCCCTAAAACTACTCATTTGACATGTAAATATCAACGTATGTGAATTGCGCTAAGGATTAAAGACATGTAAAAAGGTCCTCCGTTACATTCAGCCCAGCCGGTTGTTTAGTATTCAGCTCTAAAATATACCTGGTTTCCAATTGCCGCAATCTTTGTTCCCTGTTCCCTCCTCTTCTACTAGGTGGTACCGAGTCTATCACATCATACCTTAGGTCTAGACTTTTGGATTCATGTTTGCTTCTAAAATGACGTGCTACAGGGTAGGTATTATCTTGATTATTAATCGCCCGTAAATGTTGTAAAATTCTTTTATGCACCTGTAATTTGGTGCTACCTATGTACTGTAGGTTACATGGGCAGATTAAAACGTATACTGCATATTCTGTCTTACATGTAAGAAGTTTAGTTATTTGTATGCTTCTGGCACTAAAAGGTGTTGTGTAACAAGTCCTATTTTCCCCTTGTTGGCACGCCTTACAGGTTTTACACCTGAAGAATCCTTTATGCGTCTGTAGCCAAGTGGTAGTCTCAATGACTTCTGGACTTGTTCTAACCAACTCATCCCGCATAGATAGACCCCTACTATATGTTATGGAGGGTCTAGTCGGTAGATTCTGCCCAATGATAGGGTCACTTAACACCATGGGCCAATTGCGAGTTATGATTGATTGGAGATGTTTATGTTGTTGACTATACTGTATGATGATTCTAAATTCTTTCATAGTCCTCAAATCACTATTTACCGGCTGCTGGGCAAGTTTGTCAAGATTGGAATTTTTTGCTGCCAGTAGCTCATACCTTTCCTGGCGCATGGATTCTAAAATGGCAGTGTCTATAACCTTTCTGGAGTATCCTCTGTCTAGTAATCTCACACTACTGGCTATCTGCGCTTCCCTCAGGTCATTCTCATTGCTGTGAATGCGCCGCAAACGTAGCATCTCCCCGTAGGGGATACTATTTACAAGATGCCTCGCATGAGAACTACTTGCATGCAACGTGGAATTTCCTGCAGTTTCTTTGCGGTATAGTTTGGTTTCAATCCTACTGTTAGCTATATACACCTTAGTGTCTAGAAAATGTACTTCTGTTGCACTAATGTTAGCTGTGAAGTGTAGATTTAACTCATTAGCATTTATAGCTGTTATAAAATCATTAGCTTCATTGACATCGCCATCCCATATCACAAATAGGTCATCGATAAATCGTAACCATACTTTGACCTTGTTATGTTATGTTATGTTAAAAGTACTTGTTAAAGCGCACGTACACCGAAAATGGTTTCATGGCGCTCAGGGCGAGAGGATGGTGCAGAGAGTGAAGAGGCAGTGTTACTGATAAGCTTGAGAGAACAGCCAGGTCTTAAGCTTTTGCCTAAACTGGAAGTAAAGGGTCACTGATCTTACTTCAATAGGCAGTGAATTCCAAATTTGAGGGGCTAAGACCGCAAATCTAAGTCCTCCATGCTTTTTACGCTTGAAAGGTACGACAGTCAATAAGTTGAGAGTGGAGGAACGCAGTTCTCGAGGAGGGGTGTACCGCTGCAATTTGGAAGAAATAAAAGCAGGGCCATTACCGGCAAGGGCCTTAAAGATGGTGCATCCCATCTTGAAAATACAGCGTTTACCTACCGGAAGCCAGTGTAGGCTCTTCATCAGAGGTTTAACATGACATCGGCTGGACTGGCGAGCGATTAGTCTGGCAGCGTGATTCTGCACCAGCTGCAGGCGGTGAAGTTGGTAGGCTGGAATGCCTGCATATAGAGAGTTAGCGTAATCGATTGAACCTTTGTTGTCATAACCTGTTTGTGTTGGGTCAAGAGGACCAGCTGCTCCCACCAGCCCATGTGCAAACATGCATAGCTGGGAGAGAAGCTGGCCCCCATCGCCACACCTCTGGTCTGTCTGTATAACAAGTTATTGAACATAAATATATTGTTCATTAGGCAGAATTCCACCATCTCAGTTAGCATCTTGATCTGATTTTCTGTGTTTTCCACTTTCCTTTCCAGATAAAATCTTAATGCTTTCAGGCCATCCATATGTCTGATACTGGTGTACAGCGAACACATATCCAGTGCTATAAACAGATAATTTTGTTTCCAAATAAAATCCTTAAGTTTCCTTAAAAAGTCACTGGTGTCACACACATACGATGGCAAGGCTTTGACTAAATCTTAGAGGAAAAAATCCACATATTGTGATGTATGCTCGAGTAGATTGTTTCTGGCTGATATCATTGGTCTACCAGGCGGCTTCTGTGGATCTTTATGAACTTTTGGGATAAAATATATAGTGGGTACCACTGGGTGATCATTTTTCAAAAATGTATGCTCCTGAGCGGTTATCAATTTGTTGTTTTTCCATGTCATTAATTTAGTATAAAAAGTTGTATACATAGTTTTCAATTCAGCAACACTACTTTTGGTATAACACGTGCTGTCCTTTAGTTGTAGATAAGCCTCCTTGGTGTAATCATCTTTAGACATAAGGACAATGTTACCACCCTTGTCCGAATTGCGAATGACAATTGTCAGACCTGGCACTGTTGGCGTGGGTCTCCCTTCCATTTTTTGCTGTTGCCTCATGTGTTTTTGCTGGTTATAGATGCTTTGGGCACTGTGCCACTGCTATTCAGTGCCACAGTGCAAGTGCTCCCTATGTTAAATTGATGTATGGATTAGTGATTCCATGATTGGTTGGTTTGGTTTACTTGTCAGACCCTAGTACAGTGCACTGAGTGTGCCCAGGGCTTGTAAACCAAATGTTGCTGGTGGGCTTGCAGCACTGGTTGTGCCACCCACAGAAGCAGCCTGTAAAAGTGTGTCTCAGTTCTGCCATTGCAGAGCCTGTGTGCCGTCTGGTACTGCCATGTTGACTGGGCAAGTGCACCCACTTGCCAGTCCCTAAACCTTCCCTTTTCTTCATATCAGACACCCCTATGGTAGGCCCAAGGGCAGGGTGCATTGTAAGTATAAGGTAGGACATGCCCTGGTGTGTGTGGCATGTCCTAATAGTGAATTACAGCCATTTTCGTTTTTCACTATTGCAAGGCTACCTGTTCCCCATAGGCCAGAATGGTAAATGATAAAATACATCTTTTAGTGAAGTTGGTTTTAACATTCTGTGTTTGAAAATACCACTTTTAGAAAGTAGGTATTTTCTTGCCTAACTATCCAAGCCTGCCTCTGCTAGGTTGTGTATTCCTTGTCTGGTTTGTGAGTGACAGGGGCTGGGGGATCCCAGGACATAGGGTGAGTCAGCACAGGGCTGAATAGAGAGATCTGCATGGAGATGGGTGGGAGGAGTTGCACCTGGGACCTGAATAGGGCTGTGCCTTCCCTCCACAATGCTGGCTCCACCTCCTGTGGTGTGTCTGATGTCCCTGGCCTACACTGTGAAAGGAAAGAAGGAGTCTTGTCAACAAAGTGCTCCAGGACTGACCAGAACTGGTTTGGACTAGGCAAAGGCCTCTCTGCCTTCAGAGAACAAAGGGAAAATGAGTATAAAAGTGAGGACCCAAACCCCAGATTTTTAGATCACTTTGGGAAACAAGAAGAACCTTTGCTGAGGAGAGGAACCAGAGAAACTGAGAAGGAGACTATCCCTAAGCTGAGTGCTGTTTGGGGGATTGGCCTGTAGTGGTTGCCTGACTGCCAAAGAAAGGAGAAAGGAACTTTGTGTGTACTTTCATCAACTTGTAAAGGATCTCCAAGGGCTTGAGAGAAGAGCTTGCCTTCTGCGGAAGTCTCAGGGACAACAGACTTCACCAACCAGCTCCCCAAGAGTCTTTCTGGAGAGTGCCTGCTGCTGTGCTGGACTTTCTGAGGGACTGCGTGTCGCAAGGAGCTGGAAGCGCGACTCACAAAGAAGCGTCGCCGCCGAAGCGCCTCGCATCACCGAAGAAAAGGATCGACGTCGCATCAGACGCCGCCGCATCAACGGAGAAGAGTGTCGCCGCCGCTGCCGCATCGTTGCCGAAGCGCCTCGCATCACCGGAGAAGAGGATCGACGTCGCATCAGACGCCGCCGCATCACCAGGAAGCGTGTCGCAGGGCCTGTCGCGGCTAAGAAGAATCGTTAAGTCGCCGCACGGCCGTCGGGCGTGCACGCATCGTGTCGCATCAAGAAGAAGACGCCATCTTTGTTTCATTGCACCGGATCTTCATAGCATCACGGCGTTGCTGGTCGCATCGCCACGAAAGCACAGTAAGAAACCGACGCATCACCTCCCTACGCCGAGAAGAACTGACGCATCCCCTATGCATCAGTAGGGACCCGACGCATCACCGTTCTTGCATGTAAGGAACCGACGCATCACCTTCCCTGCAACACTTTCGTTGTATAGCGTTACGCATCCTAAGGTACATTGAACTCAAAGTGTTGCATTTTACATCTAAAGAGAACTGAGCTAATTCTACCATTTCTGAAGTACAGTATTGTGGATTTTTGTCGTTTGTGGTCTTGTGTTAAATCTATATAAAAGAATACTTATTTTTAATATACAAATGGTGAGGTGTCCATCTGTAGTGTTGTCACTTGATTTCTGTATGTGTTCACAAATGCTTTACACACTGCCTCTGAGATAAGCCTGTCTGCTCGTGCCAAGCTACCAAGGGGGTGAGCAGGGGTTATTTTAGGAGTGTACCCCCTTACCCTGACTAGACGCAAGGGTCCCTATTTGGTCAAAGGTACCTACCTCTGCCAAATAGAGACCCCCAAATCTAACAGCGATGTTATTGTTTTCTTTCAATCTTTTCATGAGTTGTTCATATTCATGATTTTGTTTATTGTATTGCAGTTGGTTGATCTGGTTGTTATATTGAGTTGTTTTATCTTTCCACTACACGTTCATGAAAAATATCTATGGAATCACGAGTCATGATAGGATTGAATGTGGACTTCGCTTTGAAGGGTGTTGCTTGGCCATAGCTCGCAATCTCTCTTTTCTCGAGGTGTCTAGACTGATTGAATATAGTCATATGTACGTTGGATTCATCATTTCTGTCATCATAGGCTGTTTCGTTGTTTTCCCATAATTCCTGCATTTCTTCAAGGAAGGAAGCGTCTGATTGTGCAAAATCGGTTCTCACATTGGTCGTTGTTATTTTTTTTGGTTCTCTTCTTCCAGATTCCCATCTCTCTTGTGTAGGGCATGGAACTTTTTAAGTTTTAACTTTCTTACACTTTTGAAGACATTCAATCTGGTTTTAGAATAATTAAAATTTCTCGTGGGGCAGTATGAGAGGCCCAAGCTCAAGATTTGTTTGTCCTTGTCGCTTAGTGTTACATTCAACAGGTTCATTATTGTTCTGTTGTTGCTCCTGGCTTCCATTACTTGCCTCTCCTCCAACCTCCCCGTTTCCTTTGATTTTGTCCTGCTTCTGTTTGCCTTCCTTCTTTGTTCGCGTTTGTGGTTTTTGCTTGTACATAATTGGTTTTTTGTGCTCTCGGATGGAGGGTGTGCCTCCTGTCGTCGCATAAAAAACCCAGCTCCTCGTCCAAAGTGTGTTTCTGTCTTGGCTGGTTCGTCCGTGTATCACGTTCTGATTTGCTGTCGGGGGCAGAACTGAGGTCTGACTGTGAGGTGCTTGAGGCAGGTCCTCCAGTTTTTGATGTGCCTGCCCTTGCTTCTGTTGTTTTACCCTTCTTCATTGATCTTAGCGCTTCATATTTCTTCACGAAGGTGAAGATTTGACCCAGTTCGTAATCGGTTTTATCCCGATGAAATTTATATGATTTTCTCTCCTTTATTTTGTCTTCTTCCTTCTTTAATCTCAATGTCATGTCCTGACGTAATTTAGTTTTCTCCTCAGTCTGCCCCATAGCATCCAGA